>CM061533.1:239697409-240070386 GCA_030545055.2 Neoaliturus tenellus
CAAAACGTTGATCTCTAGCTGTAGCTTTTATTTGACTCGTCAGTTCTTCCAGAACCCCTGAAACAATTTGTCACATGATTTTAATAGTAAATCAGACAATTCTTACTTATCCTAATAGTTTTTTTTTCTGAATAAATTTCTGAAGTAAAATTTCATTGTATTTTACTTTACCAATAAAACATACATCATGATTAACACTTTAAAACTGCATAAATCTTTTACTTTTGATCCATGGCTATATATTCCTATAGTCAAGACAAAAGCGATATAAATACATTGGTTGCCAATCGACTATACCCTGTTCAAAATAAATGTGCGGTCGAAAGACAGAATTTTATTTCCCACCACAAGGGAAATTCGCTCAATACCTTCCTGAAGTTCTTGATTTTCTTCACAATCACATGTTATTTTAATTTCGCCCTTAAAATTCTGAGTAGAAAATAGCGCTGATGATGTTCGCCTGCACATATATTTTTAACACGGTATAGTACAGCTGTTTAGTAATTTTCTTTTTAAGATATTCCGGTAACTTAGTAGTACTTTGGGAAAACAGGAATAATTCCTCATAGAAACAGAATATTTTACTTAAGGGCGTTGGAGTGCCACCATGTTGGATTTATTTCCCATAAGGGCAATGCTAAACTTGTCCTTGGCATTTGTCATATAATTTCTCTATTTTTTTATCCGATTGGTTCAGAATAAATAGCGTTTGAATCACAATAAAACAATTGATTCCCCGACAACAATTTGAATTCCAATTTGAACACAATTTGAATTCCCCAATCCTTTTGCAACATTGATTCTTTGTAAATAATTTATAAAATTCTATAGAAAATGTTTTAAAAGTAGTAAAAACTTGCTTTGTTATTTCAAATTAGTAAGAAACCCTAATTTTTATAAAAAAATCCTTTCACAAACCAAATCCGCCTTGATGAACCCTTTATTTAGAGCTATAAACCATTATTTTCTGATTATAAATCAAAGAGTTATTTGACATCCCGTTTAACATTGCTCTTATGGGGGAAAAGCGGAATTTGGATTGACTCCAACATCTCTTGTCAAAAATATTCTTCTTTCCTTATTTGATGAGTGATGGAAAATATGCAGCTGGTCAGGAGTAGTTTCTTTATCCAACAGGTGAGGTTATTTGTGTGAAATAAAAGTTTGTGTGTGATTCATTTAAAAAAAATCTTTTATCCGTTTTGCTTGTCCCAGGCAATTAAAACACAGGCATTTAATATAGCCTAGTAGTTTATAAGAAAATGCTCATTATGGAAGGATCATCTCATCCCCAGTTATATTATCTTTAAACTATTAATACATGTAATTTTAATAACACTCAAAATTTTAATTAATTCTTTTCCTCTAAAAATAGGATATTAACTCATGTCATAGGATTTTTCAGACTCTTCAAGGGCTTGAGTATTATAAATGACTTTCATAGCCAGCCACCAAATTTTGAGTATTAAATTATTAACTATACTCCTGGACAGGCTTATTGGCGGGTGGCCGATCAGCTGTTACAACCTATTTCCTTTGTAAACTGTTTCTAGACGGTAACAGTAGCTGATTCAACCAGAATCAAAAAGTAACTGTTACAAATATATCATTGAATTTTAATGTCAGCTGTTACGTATGAAAATACAACCTTCTTTCCATAACGTGTTGTTAAACCATTAAACATTTTATCATACATTTTTACAATCAATATCTTTTAAAGGTATATAGTTTATAAAAAAAATTATCTTTACTAACATATTTTAGTTAGTTCATCTTTAATGTTGCACCTTACGTACACATCATGTGTAGATGAAAGAGGAAGGCACCGCATGTAGGCTTCACGAGAAATGTGAACAAGCCTCATAATTTTCTATTCTATTTACACTTTGCCTACGAATAATATCTACTATAATTTATAGAAGAGCTACTAAAAATTACAATGACGAGAAATATACTGTTTTTGAAAACCATTGTTGAGTTTGGATAGTGATTTGGGAAAACGTTTTTACAGTGATACAAAGTAAATCCTTAGTGTATAGATCTCCTTCACGCCACACATTTAAACTATATAGGATATTCGTGTTTTTGTTGCGCTCTAATGTTGTCAGTTTTAGTGGAAAATTAAAATTACAACATTTTTTATTGTATAGGTTATAGGTTTTGGGTTAGGATATTTTAAAGGCATTATATGTTACCTTCATTTATACAACTTATAATAGGCTACGTTTCCTCAAGATTATACGTTTTCTATAGCCTACATTAATGTTTTCTTTACCGTTTGTTTGCGGTAAGATAATATTTATTCTGCCCTTATATAATCATTCTATCTGTTTCACTCGATAAAAAAGAAATAATTTATTAAATTAATCGATCACTAGGCTAAAATACGAGCAAGAAAATAACGGTAAAAGTGCGGATAGTTACAAACAGTTACGTTATGATTCCAATAAAAACCGTTACAGAAGTTACAGTTACCTTCTGGAAACAGTTTACTAAGGTAATAGGTTGTAACAGCTGGTCACCCACCCGCCAATAAGCCTGACCACAACTATAAATGCATACCTCATAAATAAATACATATTCTTAACTGAAATTCTTAGGAATATTTTTAGTTCTGTTTTGTTTCTCATACTGTTTTGCTTTGCTTTGCTTTTAATTTAAAAAAATCATATGCCTGAGTAAGGTGTGTATTTCCTGAGAATCATTTAGTTAAAAAGCAAAATTAACTATCAATCTTGATAATCAAGCAAATTAATAATCGAACCTACTTGAAACTGACATTTAAACTTGGCTGTACAAAAGTCCTAGGTGTCCATAAGATATTTACACTGTACATGTACAAAGCTAATTTACACGCTGGTGATTGTCTGTTAGACGCGTAAGCACCTGACGCTGGCAATGCTGACGGAGCGCACGAGGGGTCAGTACTGGGGGTTGGGGGAGTTGCGGGGGTGCTGCTGCAGGTAGGGAGGGGGAGGGCCAGCTATCGGGATGCCTACACTCTGCTGCGGAGACTGCCTCATGTTGCCCTGCTGGAAGCTGCTCGCCTGCTTGATGTTCTGAGCGTAGTTTCCACCTCGGTTGCCACTCTGTTGCTGTTGCTGCTGCTGTTGGTTGCCCTGGTTGCTCTGGTAGGATCCGTAGCTTGAGTCTGCAGAGTCTTGCCGTCTCGTTCCATAGACTGACTCGGGCCTGCCGGGTATCTTGCCGTAGATTCCACCGGTGCCATTGTTGATCGATCGGACACCGTAGACGCTCTCCCCGCCGAGCCGTTGCTGGTTTTGTTGGTTCTGGTTGGCTGCATTGGTGTTGGAGCCGGTGCCTCCACTGTTGAGCCTCATCGGATACAGTGACTGGGCAGGGACCAGCGGGCCTGGGCGTGGCACAATACCTGCAAAATATCAACACTTTAAATAAAGGAGTAAATTTTAAATTGATGTATTATTCCCTAATTAGTTTTTAAAAGGCTGACATAATTCAAAAAAGTTATTTTTAATGAACTGAATTTTATAGATGTTATTTTTATACAAAAATGACTTATCAAATTTCCTGCTCACTTATCAGCTACAGACACCATGTAATGAATGTACATCTGGATTAAGTGAAAAATTAAATAATGGAACTCTAAAAATACCTTTTTTTACAATGGTGTGCTCTAAAAATGTATAAATTAAATCTCAAAAAGGAAATAAGCACTTATTGCACTATAATCTTTATCTATGACCGTTGCAATAAGCATAACTAGTGATATTATAAAAAAACATCATAAATTATTAAACCAAATTCAAACCCTTCGCTAGAGTAACTTACAAACAAATTTTCTCACATCCAAACAACTCGAATCTCGTCTTAAAACGTGCAGGTTTACCATTAAAATTCATGTTCTAGACCAAAGAGAGCTCGGAATTTGAAGAAAGTGCGGTTTTAATAGAAATACAATAATTCACACATCAGCTAATTGTTCCATTACTCCATGTTTCAGTTTCATGCTATTAACCTCAAAAGAGCGTTATTATATATGATGAATGAGAACGCGATAAGGTCAAGCGAAATCGGGTGTGGCTACATTTTGGGTAGGTGCCTGACATCACCGCAATACATTTTTGACATGTTTATTACTTTAATTTTACTGTTAGTACCAGGGGGACCGAGCTTAAGCTCGGTAAAATTATTACTTTCGTTCTCACACTAAGTTCGTTCGCTCCGCTGACTCGCCCTTTTAATTTTGAAGACGAGCTCGTTCGCTTCGCTCACTCGCCAGGCCGAAGGGTGCTGCACTTTGGTATTAATTTTCCTTTAAAGATATATATAACACATTGGTTTTATCTTAAGTTATCAGCTGATTTTTGTTCAATTTAAAAACCTCCATAAGGATAACATGGGAACTTTGAAGGGCTCTAGCGCGAAAACCGGATTTTTCCCAGCTATGGGACCAGCTCCAATCGATTTCTGGTGGCCAAAACCCCCATATTCAATCAAAAATTCAAAAATCCTTGGAGCAAAAAAAAACTTTGCCCGGACAAACGGAGCTTGTTTTAGAGTATAAGATAAGATAAGATAAGATTCGCCAAATTTAAGTTGGTAGTAGATAAAGTAGTGTATGCACCGATTGTAATTTATCCTTTAATTTACTCGTGAGGTATTATAATAATCGCTTCGCTCATGTTTGAACTTACATCGTCTTGCTTGTAGCTTAAAGGCCTTAATAATACAATCGTTGCATAAACTACTATGTTTATGGTAGTTTTATTATTGGTATAAATTTATATGTTTTAGAATACAGTAGCCTGCTAAAACACCTTCATAGAACCATTCTTCTGCTTCAATAATTTGGAGCGTGCCAGAAATATTAAGGTTAATGTTAAGTATGCAGTTCATCTAATTTTTCCCACAGTTTATTAACAACAAACATATTGAGTGAACATTAAGCTCATACCTTCTCTGTGTACGATTGGCCCAGATGACTTGGTGTAGACGGACTGGGACCGGTTGAGGTTGGCGCGGGTCAGGGGTGGGGACTTGGCGTAGAGGGACTTGGTGCCTCCGTAGAGCGACTCTACCCGGTCCAGCTTGCACGGCGGCGCAGAGTACAGACTGGCGCAGTAACCGGGCCCTCCTGCATGACGGAGAACAGAATTACTATCAAGATAAAAGAAACTTCAGAAAGTTTAATATGTCAGACTCCTTTGACATTTTAATTTAGCTTTAACATTGCTGTTATGAAGTATTTATTACACATCATCTGATGTTGAATTTTGTCAAACTTTAAATTGTAGTTAATTATTTATGAAGATGATGCTTGAGTGTCCCTGAGCATCATATTATTTTCTAATCATTGTTCTCTGCTTTGATCCTTAAATTTGTGTTCCATTAAGAAGTTATTTTGGCTCCTTTTGGCCATAAGACCTCTTCTGAAGTATGGAAATATACTAAGATAATACTTTAGCCTACTTTATTTGAAACGCCGACACACTCTGTGGTGCGTATTTTAAGATGAGTGTTACTGAATACTCATCTTAAGGTGAGTGTGATGATTGTGATGGATTAGACCAAGGAATCTAAAATAAATAAAGGCAAGGTAGGGGTTAAGACATGCAAATCCCTCTACGCATCAGGTGTTATTTTGCACATATGAAATAACCATTTACTAATACTGGTAATGATAATGATGATGTCATAGGTGCAAAAGAACACCTGGTACATAGAAGGTGTTGCATGTCTTGAACCCTACCTTGTTTTTATTTATTTTAAATTCCTTGTATTACATGAGGTGTAGCCTTGTTATTGACAAATAGTTGTTAATTAATATCCCAATGAACAAAGGCAGCTGGGTCCAGTATCAAACCATCCAAAAGCACTAACTTTTCACAGGATTGAACAGGCAACCTTCACATTAATATTAGCATACCTTAAATATGTTTATTTTACTTTATTTCACAACAGTTTCTACTTGATACTCAAAATAGTAGTGATTAAATGGATCTTCTCTGAACCTTCATCCACACAAAAGCTAATTTCTTGGTTTGAAGGACCAAAAATGTTCTTTCTTTTGCAAGAGACTGAATGTTTAACAGAGTTTGTCAGTTTACCGTTGGGCGAGGCGGCGGTGACGGGGCCGTAGAGTGCTCCACCGGGCTGCACCGAGCGCAGGGTGTTGTACGTCGACCGGGGCTTATCCAGCTCGTCATATGTGTCTTCGTCCGAGTGGATACTCGATGAGTCTGAAACATGCATACCTACGTTAATGTTACTACCTTGCAGCGATCTGTGGGAAAATTTAACAAAATTATAGTTTAAAGTTTATATGATAATAGTTTTAATAGTTCAATCAAAAGTACTGTAACAATAATCGAGTTACTGTACCAGGCGGATGATTTTATCTCCTAATTGAGATGTATCTTCAATGAACATTGACATAATGGCTTGGACGTTGAATGGCTTTGGAAGTGGCTTAGATAACAATGTTGACAAATCCAATGTACTCCACAGAATATTTTAAGAAAATCAAGATCTTATGTATTAAAGACCATCTATTTCCAAAAAAATTGGAACACAAAGAGGAATTTTTAAAGCAATGTAATGAAGAAATTTCTGCAACCTGAAAGTAAATAATTATTGGTTTAGAAAAATCACAAAATTTGTAGAGGTCTTTGGGTAGACCCAAAGTTTATATTGGTAATGGTAATAAAGTAAAGCTTACTTTATTACAATGGGCAAGTGTTAACAAAATTTAATATCATACCTCCATCTATAGATTCCTTGGATTGGTTTCCATGCCGCCTCGGGTTGAAGATAAACTCGTAGATCAGTCCTGCAGCTGTTCCTCCCAAAATGGGTCCAAACCAGAACACCTATAATAGAAAATACATTAAAAATATTCTGGCCAAAAGTATTCAATAATGTTACTGGATAATAAATTACAGACTTGAAACTGTTTTGCCCAATATAATATATCGAAATATGTACATACTTCAAATCTGTGTAAAATTTATTAGTATATTTTCCACTTAAACAGCAGGATACATAAGCTATGTTCAGGGTAGGGAAGAAAGTAAAAACATTATACAGTATCAAACTCCAATTTTGAAACATAAGTTTTTAGTTTGATAACTTACACAATGTACATATTTGGGAAAGCCAGTTTAAAAATTCATCACAGCAAGTTTATGCATTTTCCTAAATGCAGTAATACATTATAATCCATGAATTTAGGCCCCTTTAGAGTCAATATAGATTTTGTATGGGAGTTGTGAAATGTGTAATAGAAAGGGAAAGCTAAAAGAATGGCGTCAGTAGTAAAGAATACAGTTAGTGCTTACCCAGTGGTAGTCCCACTTGTTCATGACGAAGGCGGGACCGAGGGCGCGGGCGGGGTTCAGGGCGGGATTGCTGGGACTGAACGCCGGGCTGCTGGACGTCTACGATACAACACAGAATACAATATAGTGGGTTACTGACATCAACGTGCAAAAAAATTTAGGATGTACTTAAAAGTGAGAATAATAATAAAAACATATAAAATGGAAAGACAGAACAATGACGAAAAATGTTGATACTTTGTTTTGTTTTGATTGATAGCAATAGATGTAAAATGTATGTAACGGGAGTAAACACATTTTCTGATAAATATTAGTTTCAATTTTAGAACATATTGAATGTTCAATTTTTGTAGAAGAAGTCGAAGAAAAATATTGGTCTCTTTAGAAAAATCTCGAATTTGTTTAGTGCATAGAGAACTTTTCATTCTGAAGCACAACTTCCAAACACAGAGAGGTCCTCCCACCAAAACGACTCTGTTTACAAAAACTCGATCAACTAGTCGAATCCGGGAGCGCAGCAAATAATTAACAGAACCGGTATGGCCGTAAATAAGGAGAGGATCAGAGGATCAGGGCATCACTAGCGATCGGTATTCCAACTATCACGGCATTCTCCCACCGTCTCGTTGTCTCGTTCCGTCCGTCCCGTCGCGTCGTCGCGGCAGATTCCCTGCATCCTTATAATTTAGTTACTTTCAACACGATTTTCCCAAGGTTCGATTTAGTAGCTCCGAAATGTCGCTTACTAAACCAAGGCGCATTTCAGAGATGACATTTAAGACTGAAATGTAAAAACATATTCCAAATTTTTGTGGAATTGAGGAGACATTCCCGTGGATCGCGACCGACTCCCGGCAGTTTCAGGGGGAATCTCAAACTTTAGCGTAGCTGAGCGGGGTTAGATCCGTATTTCCAGCTATTTTATGGGTCACTGTAAATCTTATACGTTTAGATGCAATAAAAACGTTTTATGTTGGTCGTATTTAAAAAAAATAAAACTTTTTGGACTGTTTAATTGGTGCCGGCTGTTAATACTATTTAAAGTGTTTTTCATCTGAAAACACTTGAAAATTGTTTAATAAAGATAGTAAAACTTTAAAGGATTGAAATTTCTATGCAATGGCTCTTTTACTTTTAAAAGCTCCATTGTTGAAATGAAAATGCCCCAAAATCTCCGTCTAGTTGATTGAACATTCTACCAATCTTTCCAATATCCTTTACAAGTGAGCTCCTCTTTGAGGAAGGTTTCTTGTTAAATTTCAGCCTTTTGACTCAAAAAGTTCACCAAAGTAATGGGTGATGAATTTTGACGTTTCGCTGATGTAAATCAGCCATGTATAATAATATAAGAACTGCGGGTAACTTAAATGTATGATGTAACCAATATATTATTACTCGTAGTGAAACTCTTTTTAGCTCAACTCCTTGACAAATTGTTAATTAATTCTCTTTCTTAAGTAATCGTGACAGAAAAGATTTATGAATTTAAATTAGTGCGTCATCAATATTTAGATCCGATTTTGCAAAGTCACTTAATTATTTAAAATATTGACTATAAGAGACCTGTTAGATTTACGAAAAATTATTTTCTCATAGACTCTACTTAACCACAATTATTTATTTAAAAATGTTTAGGTCTACTCTTTGATGACATAAACTTATTGAAAAACATAATACTTTCGGTAGATCAACAAACAAAACTTAGTGATACAACGTTGAACAAATCTTGAAAGAACTCGTCAAGTATTGACCCCTCTCATCGGGGCCACTAATCATTTACACTTCATATGGTATGGTGCTCGCCGCGGCAACGTGATTCAAAAGGCCGTGGAGACGAACGGGCGTTCCCACACCGTCGTGCTGTTCCCGCCACTCGTAAACCATCCTGGTAATTACCCGCCACATTTATAAACTGTCTTCAAACAATTGGTTTATGAATAATGCTCAGCCGTTTGGACGCTACCGGCGTAGCGGCGACGAGGTCACTCATCGACTGGTGAGTCACTGGCCAAATTCAACGCATTCATAAAGAGGGATTTACAAGAGAGAGAGCGAACCATCGAAAGAAAGTCGATTAGCAATTAAAAGTAAAATAAACAAAACAAAATTGTTCCGTGGGAAAATATATCAAAACAACCTAATCACACAATCTTCAGCAAATGTAACTAGATAATGAACTGCATTTTTGTAAATGAAGGTTAAAATAAAGTTCACCTCCCGACAAAAAATGTGTCTAGCTCTTTTTCCCATCAGATAAAACCTGTTGTTGAGGGCTTCTGGGTAGAAATTAAGGATGGAATTTTAAAAATTGCTGATAAACCACAACAAGGTAGGTAAGAATCCAGTCGCGAAATTCATTAACACATTAGCCGTACCGTAATTTCCGCGCCTAAAATTCGTCTATTAGGCTTCGGAGGCTCGGCGTCGGCGACTTCAAAGGTGATCCCCGAGAGAGGGATACCGCCTGTCATGTCTGTGGATTTTACGGCCAATGTCAAATTCCACTCGAGGAGAAAGACCAGTTATTTTTACGGAATGCTTTGTACATTAAGATCTTACGATGTGATTCCCAATAGTGCGTACAAACCGTGCGACGCGCGTATTAACTCGTCAGAACAAATTGGATCTGCGGAGAGTTTTATTGCCGAGCGCGAGGGTGTAAATCCTCTGCGAGACCGGGACTGCTGCTGTAAATCACGGCAAACAGAGCGCGTTTGAAATAATTGAAAATGTTGACCGAGGAAACGATATAAATGCATTAATATGCGTTAACGGAATAGAAATTCTTTCCTAAGTTAGCTAGGATCATTCTCAGTACTTTATATGTAATAATATATTCACATACCGTACTTATAATGTACATTATAATTCATGACAATCATTTGTTATTCAAAGTTCATTATTCATTATCATACAATAACCTTGAATCACCCTATCAAAAATTTAACCCTATGTTTTTTTTTTTTTTTTTTTACTTTCCTCAAGAATGTGTCTGTGCAATATAGACTTCCTTGTTGATTTGACTACAACAAATAAACATTGAGAGTATTCAGGACGCCTCACCAGAGTTACCGTTTTGGTTACTCTGGTGAGGCGCCCGCAATACTACCATTGAGTGCCCTTTGGTGGAGCTTCTATAGGATACACCGGGTCCAACATGTTTACCAGCATGTAAAACCCATCATCAGGAGGAGATTACTCAGCTTAAGATAGGCAAGAGGAAAATTAAACACGGAAAGACTTTTATGGAGGGTGGATGTTTAACATTAGAAATACTTCTCCTCGCCTCAGATATCTATACAGTTATAGTCTACAGGCATAGGCCTAACCATTTGGGTTCTGTCTTCTGGGGCGCTAATTATCCATGCAGAAAAGGTATAACCAGTAAGTTGTCGGAACAGATAGACTACGGGAGCTCTACCCACTACTGGAATTTCCTGAATCAGTTCGTATAACACGTTTTGTCTAGTAAATACTCTAATGAAACTGTTAGGTACTCACGGCTACGAGGCTGCAGGCGAGGTAGGCGGCCCCGATGCTGAGGCCCGGGCCGGTCAACCAGCGGCGCTGCGAGTCCATGGTGACGAAGTAGGTGTAGACGATGACGAAGCTGAGCACCACCTCGATGCCGAACTTCTGCCACGGAGTCTGTGTAGCCACCAGCACCTGGGCCAGCGTGGCGGGCATGCGCTTTTCGTCCCCCGGGTACATGTTGCGGCCCGGCAGTGTCACCCTGCACAACAACAACACGTTAGCGATGACGAAGTTGAGCACCACCTCGATGCCGAACTCCTGCCACGGAGTCTGTGTGGCCACCAGCACCTGGGCCAGCATGGCGGGCATGCGCTTCTCGTCCCCAGGGTACATGTTGCGGCCCGGCAATGTCACCCTGCACAACAACAACAACACATGAGACGTTACCGATGACGAAGCTGAGCACCACCTCGATGCCGAACTTCTGCCACGGAGTCTGTGTGGCCACCAGCACCTGGGCCAGCGTGGTGGGCATGCGCTTCTCGTCCCCCGGGTACATGTTGCGGCCCGGCAATGTCACCCTGCACAACAACAACACATGAGACGTTACCGATGACGAAGCTGAGCACCACCTCGATGCCGAACTCCTGCCACGGAGTCTGTGTGGCCACCAGCACCTGGGCCAGCGTGGCGGGCATGCGCTTCTCGTCCCCCGGGTACATGTTGCGGCCCGGCAATGTCACCCTGCACAACAACAACAACACATGAGACGTTACCGATGACGAAGCTGAGCACCACCTCGATGCCGAACTCCTGCCACGGAGTCTGTGTGGCCACCAGCACCTGGGCCAGCGTGGCGGGCATGCGCTTCTCGTCCCCCGGGTACATGTTGCGGCCCGGCAATGTCACCCTGCACAACAACAACAACACATGAGACGTTACCGATGACGAAGCTGAGCACCACCTCGATGCCGAACTCCTGCCACGGAGTCTGTGTGGCCACCAGCACCTGGGCCAGCGTGGCGGGCATGCGCTTCTCGTCCCCCGGGTACATGTTGCGGCCCGGCAATGTCACCCTGCACAACAACAACACATGAGACGTTACCGATGACGAAGCTGAGCACCACCTCGATGCCGAACTTCTGCCACGGAGTCTGTGTGGCCACCAGCACCTGGGCCAGCGTGGCGGGCATGCGCTTCTCGTCCCCCGGGTACATGTTGCGGCCCGGCAGTATCACCCTGCACAACAACAACAACACATGAGACGTTAGCGATGACGAAGCTGAGCACCACCTCGATGCCGAACTCCTGCCACGGAGTCTGTGTGGCCACCAGCACCTGGGCCAGCGTGGCGGGCATGCGCTTCTCGTCCCCCGGGTACATGTTGCGGCCCGGCAATGTCACCCTGCACAACAACAACAACACATGAGACGTTACCGATGACGAAGCTGAGCACCACCTCGATGCCGAACTTCTGCCACGGAGTCTGTGTGGCCACCAGCACCTGGGCCAGCGTGGCGGGCATGCGCTTCTCGTCCCCCGGATACATGTTGCGGCCCGGCAGTGTCACCCTGCACAACAACAACAACACATGAGACGTTAGCGATGACGAAGCTGAGCACCACCTCGATGCCGAACTCCTGCCACGGAGTCTGTGTGGCCACCAGCACCTGGGCCAGCGTGGCGGGCATGCGCTTCTCGTCCCCCGGGTACATGTTGCGGCCCGGCAGTGTCACCCTGCACAACAACAACAACACATGAGACGTTACCGATGACGAAGCTGAGCACCACCTCGATGCCGAACTTCTGCCACGGAGTCTGTGTGGCCACCAGCACCTGGGCCAGCGTGGCGGGCATGCGCTTCTCGTCCCCCGGGTACATGTTGCGGCCCGGCAGTGTCACCCTGCACAACAACAACAACACATGAGACGTTAGCGATGACGAAGCTGAGCACCACCTCGATGCCGAACTCCTGCCACGGAGTCTGTGTGGCCACCAGCACCTGGGCCAGCGTGGCGGGCATGCGCTTCTCGTCCCCCGGGTACATGTTGCGGCCCGGCAGTGTCACCCTGCACAACAACAACAACACATGAGACGTTAGCGATGACGAAGCTGAGCACCACCTCGATGCCGAACTCCTGCCACGGAGTCTGTGTGGCCACCAGCACCTGGGCCAGCGTGGCGGGCATGCGCTTCTCGTCCCCCGGGTACATGTTGCGGCCCGGCAGTGTCACCCTGCACAACAACAACAACACATGAGACGTTAGCGATGACGAAGCTGAGCACCACCTCGATGCCGAACTTCTGCCACGGAGTCTGTGTGGCCACCAGCACCTGGGCCAGCGTGGCGGGCATGCGCTTCTCGTCCCCCGGGTACATGTTGCGGCCCGGCAATGTCACCCTGCACAACAACAACACATGAGACGTTAGCGATGACGAAGCTGAGCACCACCTCGATGCCGAACTCCTGCCACGGAGTCTGTGTGGCCACCAGCACCTGGGCCAGCGTGGCGGGCATGCGCTTCTCGTCCCCCGGGTACATGTTGCGGCCCGGCAGTGTCACCCTGCACAATAACAACACATGAGACGTTAGCGATGACGAAGCTGAGCACCACCTCGATGCCGAACTCCTGCCACGGAGTCTGTGTGGCCACCAGCACCTGGGCCAGCGTGGCGGGCATGCGCTTCTCGTCCCCCGGGTACATGTTGCGGCCCGGCAGTGTCACCCTGCACAATAACAACACATGAGACGTTAGCGATGACGAAGCTGAGCACCACCTCGATGCCGAACTTCTGCCACGGAGTCTGTGTGGCCACCAGCACCTGGGCCAGCGTGGCGGGCATGCGCTTCTCGTCCCCCGGGTACATGTTGCGGCCCGGCAATGTCACCCTGCACAATAACAACACATGAGACGTTAGCGATGACGAAGCTGAGCACCACCTCGATGCCGAACTCCTGCCACGGAGTCTGTGTGGCCACCAGCACCTGGGCCAGCGTGGCGGGCATGCGCTTCTCGTCCCCCGGGTACATGTTGCGGCCCGGCAGTGTCACCCTGCACAATAACAACACATGAGACGTTAGCGATGACGAAGCTGAGCACCACCTCGATGCCGAACTTCTGCCACGGAGTCTGTGTGGCCACCAGCACCTGGGCCAGCGTGGCGGGCATGCGCTTCTCGTCCCCCGGGTACATGTTGCGGCCCGGCAATGTCACCCTGCACAACAACAACACATGAGACATTAGCGATGACGAAGCTGAGCACCACCTCGATGCCGAACTCCTGCCACGGAGTCTGTGTGGCCACCAGCACCTGGGCCAGCGTGGCGGGCATGCGCTTCTCGTCCCCCGGGTACATGTTGCGGCCCGGCAGTGTCACCCTGCACAACAACAACACATGAGACGTTAGCGATGACGAAGCTGAGCACCACCTCGATGCCGAACTCCTGCCACGGAGTCTGTGTGGCCACCAGCACCTGGGCCAGCGTGGCGGGCATGCGCTTCTCGTCCCCCGGGTACATGTTGCGGCCTGGCAGCGTCACCCTGCACAACAACAACAACACATGAGACGTTAGCGATGACGAAGCTGAGCACCACCTCGATGCCGAACTCCTGCCACGGAGTCTGTGTGGCCACCAGCACCTGGGCCAGCGTGGCGGGCATGCCCTTCTCGTCCCCCGGGTACATGTTGCGGCCCGGCAGCGTCACCCTGCACAACAACAACAACACATGAGACGTTAGCGATGACGAAGCTGAGCACCACCTCGATGCCGAACTCCTGCCACGGAGTCTGTGTGGCCACCAGCACCTGGGCCAGCGTGGCGGGCATGCGCTTCTCGTCCCCCGGGTACATGTTGCGGCCCGGCAGCGTCACCCTGCACAACAACAACAACACATGAGACGTTAGCGATGACGAAGCTGAGCACCACCTCGATGCCGAACTCCTGCCACGGAGTCTGTGTGGCCACCAGCACCTGGGCCAGCGTGGCGGGCATGCGCTTCTCGTCCCCCGGGTACATGTTGCGGCCCGGCAGCGTCACCCTGCACAACAACAACAACACATGAGACGTTAGCGATGACGAAGCTGAGCACCACCTCGATGCCGAACTTCTGCCACGGAGTCTGTGTGGCCACCAGCACCTGGGCCAGCGTGGCGGGCATGCGCTTCTCGTCCCCCGGGTACATGTTGCGGCCCGGCAGCGTCACCCTGCACAACAACAACAACACATGAGACGTTAGCGATGACGAAGCTGAGCACCACCTCGATGCCGAACTTCTGCCACGGAGTCTGTGTGGCCACCAGCACCTGGGCCAGCGTGGCGGGCATGCGCTTCTCGTCCCCCGGGTACATGTTGCGGCCCGGCAGCGTCACCCTGCACAACAACAACACATGAGACGTTACCGATGACGAAGCTGAGCACCACCTCGATGCCGAACTTCTGCCACGGAGTCAATTATTGAAGTCGTTATTAAAGACAAATTTTTAATAACGGCATCACAGTTATGATTAAGAGGTCTTCGTACCTAATCAAATCCCAACAATTTCCTATCAACGGTCTATTATAAATAGCTACAGGAAATAATGCAAAAGTTACATCAACTTCAAGCAAATAAAAGTAAAGACTAAGATTCTACTGAAATGCGGTCAGAGCTAGAGCTCTTGGGCGCATCGCCTTGATTAGGCCGACATTGGACTTAGACTGACATTAAGCTCCACCACGACAAATCTGCCGTCTTCCTAATGACGGAACAAACTTTTCATCCATATCAGAGTAAAATATTTATAAAATCTAAAAGATTTCAAATAAAAATTTGTTGACGTCACATAATACTATCACCAACTATTAGTGTATTGTAATAGTATGTGAAATAATTACAAAAATTTAATAAGTTAGGAGTTTGAAGTTTAAAATTACTGTTCAAAGACACTCATCCTGCATCTCATTTTAAAAGGCTTTGTTCTACCATTAATCCATGTATATTATGATCGATAAGTCCATGTATATTATGATCGATGGCGGTAATAACTTTTTATTCCCACTAATTAGATAACAAACAATGTCGCGTTGTCAGATCCGCATTAGCCCTGAGATAGGCGGGCGCTATAAGCCCACGAGAGGGGCCATGAATGCGGCGATGATACGCCGGGAGAGGGATTAAATTAGGGTCAATTAGGGCTTGATAAGCCCGTCCTAGACTAGGCCTAGAGCAGCCCGCCGCTCCTGCCCGGCCCTTCTTGGACGACTGGGCTGGGGCGGGGATTTAGATTTTACCGAGGAAAATTAGTCGTGAAAAACTATCGAGGTAGTTCAGGGTGAAATTTATTTATTTTAAAAGTTTTGCTGATATTGAATTAGCTCAGTCTTCTTTCGTATTGCTACCTAATCACATCACATTGTTTAAACTAATTAAAAGGAGAAAATCGCTGAAAATTAACGCAATTAATTTGTGAAAATTTAATTGCTTCAACTAAATGCGCCAGCAAAATTTCCTAGGCTAGTCCTCTTTTGTAAGTTTCAAATTCTACTGCAATAAAATTGTAGAATATTATGTATAAAAATTCATATTACAACCTGTCAGTAGTAAAAGTAAAATGTAATTTTACGCGGACACACATCTCAATGAATACGGTAGATAATACCATTCATTCCAATGTAAACATATCCTTTTTACTATGGGTTTCATATCTGAGGACTAATAGAACAAAGAAGTGACCATGTTATATTTTATTTTTATGGCATTTAAAAATTTTTAAAAACCGATATCTAAATGATGTCTTGTTATTAAACAATTTTTAAAGTTTCAGAACATTAAAAAAGCGTTTCATTTGTCATTATTTTGATAAAAAATGAAGGTAAAAGTACTGAGGTGGAATTGGCCTATCATTATTGAATTCGTTCAGTTTCAGTGTCCAATTATTATATAATCACAATCAATATTTTATATTATTTTACTATGCAAATCATGTTTAAGTAAAAACTTAAACGCTTTCAAACAACTAATTTCTGCATAAACATTTCGTTTGATTACTGTAATTATCATTAATTGCAATTATCTTGATAAAACGATATTGAGAGGAAATTTGGCGAACGGATAATTGAGTTTCTGACCGAAACTCAACCGGACTGAAACACACTAATTAAAGGCAAATTAAAACTGCATGGAGACATTAATTAAAAACTGTAATCGATGGAGTTCGTCAAAACGTGGCATACTTGACATGCAGCTTCCCTCAAAGAGGAATGGGAATATTCTAAATTAAATTAAATACGTTTTCTCGTCTAAATGTGGACATGAAATTGTGCTTACTAGAAACACATTTTATCATACAAGCGCCACCCTTTTATTTAATTATTTTGTATTGCAAAAATCTCAATACTGTACCTACTTAATTATAATATATATTTAAAACAACACTATCGTATTCCCCTTTTACAAATTTCTAAATTAGGTATTATGTCTTATGTCCAACTATAGATCTTTATAGATGATTGTGTTAATAATCAACTATTAATTTAAAAAGTAGAGTTTTATGGGGTAAAGAAAAAAGCACTATTATTACTTAAGTCTTACCTCATAAATAGAATGCAAAGTGTTTCAATAAAGGGCCAAAATTTCTTTGACATTCAAAAGCAATATTAAAAATGGGGTGCCTCAGGGCTCAATATTAGGTCCACTCTTATTTTTAATCTATATTAATGACTTACCAGTAGTTACTAAAAATTGTGAGTTGATTTTATATGCTGATGACACCTCTTTATTATGCTCAGACTCTGACAATAGCAACTTACAAAACATAATTGACTATAATTTAAATCAATCAGAAGAATGGTTTACAATAAACGGATTTAAGTTAAACCAAAATAAGACACAATTTTTGCAATTCATAAATCGTAACACAAAACAAATCACTTTAAATAATTTCCGGTCAATAAAAACAGTAGAAAATACGATTTTTTTTAGGCTTACAATTAGACAACAATTTGAAATGGAAGTTTCATATTTCATTCCTCCTATAAAAATTACATAAAGCATTTTACGCTGTTCTTTTTTTGTCCAATATAACCGACTTAAAACCCCTAAAAATGATTTATTTTGCATATTTTCATTCCAGAATAATTTATGGAATTGAATTGTGTTCACTTGAAAGTAAAATAGCAAAATAAAATGATTAGAATAATGTGTAAAATACACCCTAGAACCCATTGTAAACCGTTATTTGAAAAGTTAAATATACTGCCATTACCCTCTTTATTCATTTTCAAAAGTATTATGAATATCTTCAATAGTAATATTGATATTAAAGATTTAAATAATGATCATAAATTTAATACCAGATATAAATATATAAACTTTCATTATCCAGCTCATTATTCAAATCTCTTTCAAAATTCTCCATTTTACATGAGTATAAAACTTTTTAATTCTTTACCCAACAAAATTAAACATATAAATGATGAAAGAAAGATAAAAAAGAAATTGGAAATTTTCTTCAAAAGGAATGCTTTTACTCAGTAAATGATTATCTAAATTTTGATAAATAAACAATAAAAATTGAGAAAATGCATTTTATTCATATTTTTTGTGTTTTCAAAATGTAAGAAAATTAATAATGTGAAAAAAATTATAAATGCATCTGACCTGAATTTGTTAACTCCAGTAGTATAATAAGTAAAAAGCTATCAAAAATTATTGTTTTTAAAACATTGCCCAACGACAATTTGTTGTGTTTATGCAATAAAGAATTTGTATTTGTATACAGATTATATTATTGAAATTTAAATCACTAAGAATTATCATCAGTAGTTTAATGTCCAGGAGTTAAAAAATTACCATAAAGTGTAATATTTGCAAAAGTGAATATTCATTTGCATTTTTTACAATGTTACTGAATTCCAACTTAAAGTTTAATTCCAGCATCGATAAGTTCTGTATTTTCCACCCTCAAAAGCGATAAAAGGGAAGAAAAGGGGTTAAGGCAATGACGTTCGGCGGCGGCGGCGGCGATCGGGGGTGAGCGGCGGCAGATCCTCGCATTCTTGTGCGCAAATTGCCTTCCTGTTGCCGTCTCGGCCTTTTGTGGAGCTCAGCTCAATCCTCGCATCCTCTTTGTATCTCACAATCATCACCGCTCCGTCGGCCAATATAATGCTCTGCTGCCAACATTAACGATTCGACGGTTTAGTTGTCATCTATTTATATAGGTCTTCAACCGATCAAAATTCGGATTGAAAGTGATATTTAGAAAAAAAAAAACTTCTTTTTGTTAACAATTAATCAATAATGTGAAAAAACGTTTAAAAAATTCTAATGTTAATTTTTGGGATATTTTAGCTATCTTTCACACCGAAGTCATGTTACTTTTGGATCCAAGCCCTCAGAATTTAGTTTATTCAAAAATAACGAGTAATCAAAATTATACAAAAAATGTAGTTATTGTTCCGATCCCGAAACGTAAACAAAGAAATGCTGTACTTTATACTTTTCCCGAAATCGATTAGCCACAACGCCAAAGTGAAGAAACCGCCCGATTTTCGCAACATTTGCATCCCCACTTGAAGCCGCGCTACGACATCATGAATTATGATACCGACACGCAACTCGACTCAATTCAATTCACATCCAATTGTTCGGCAACCCCAACATAAATATGCCCCCGGGCCAACTGGCGCCCAGTGCCGCGCCGCCGCGTCAAGTGCATAAGAGAGGGTTGATTGTTAAAAACCGCACTTGCCCTAAAACACTGCCGCGGCCGGGGTTAGCGACAAGGGCGCAACCTATTGTCACTTTTTCCCTCCCCCCGAATTGTAATCGGCCTGATTATCACTCCCCCACGGGTGACTGGCTTTAGATAATCTTTTTATTAATCTCGCTACACTTGTGTCGGCCGCATCTGTTGATTGGCCGCTCTGTTTGTGGGAACTGATAGCGCACTTCCCTCCGTGCGGCTCCTGGGGTCATCTGTTACCTTACAGAGTAACTCCCCCCCTCGGTAGATCCACCCACACGTTTAGTGATACTGAATCGGATACCATATCTTGTAAAATCCATCTATATAAATCGGTTTCGATAAATATTCAATAACCCCTCGTTGCTGCGAACTTACAGACCGTATTTAAATAGCAGATGACCCGCAATTATGCTCGAGTATTAGGGAAGCACGCCAATAAGGAACAAGATGTTTTAAGGGACAAGTCTTGTTTAGAATAGCTGTGTTTGTGGAGGCACGTGGTATAAATTAATCAAAGCAAAAGGTGATAAACCACCTCCGGAAGAGTAGAAATCCACGTTATGGTGATCTGATTCAGAAATCCACCCCATACGAATCGGCACATATAGGCCTATTTCACGAAGAACAGTACATTAATTTTCAGCGAAGCCCAGCAGTCTCAGTTTATTCTTGTTTAACGTTAAGGTACAAAATAATCGTTAGGCCAGGCCTAGTACTTTAAATACTTCAACCAAAACGTTTTTAAGGAATCGACGTGTGTTTGTAAGAATCCTCTGAAGCACGTTAATAACATCCTCTGTATTTCCGTGGAACCAATCACGTCAAGAGACAATTTTACCAAACCGTTGGCAGTAGTTTCTTGTCCCATCTTATTGTCCCGTAGTTCCATCACAGAACAGTCACGATAATCGATGACCTAGAAAACGCGCGTCTGGTGGTTAACTGGAAAATCATCTGTTTTGGGTTAAGCCAATGAGTTTGAGCTTTTGGCAAACCTTGGTATTTCTAGTCCAGGGTTCGCGAGAAGGACGCCAACGTGTTTATAATACCATTCAGCAAATCGTGCTAGAAATAGAAAAGATCCGGACACGAACACTGTCAATACATAAATTAAAAGTAGGAGTATACAAGGAACGTCTTCGAAAATAAAACACAATGCCAAATTTAAAGCACTTAAAATAGTTGAAAAATCTTCAAAACTGGCTCCTACTTTATAGTACTGTATATTTAGCCTTGCTGTAATAAAAATTAAATTTTTTACATGTTGCTCTTACAAACCAAAACTACACAATTCCTATTGCAATCAAAGATTGTGTAGGTAAAACATTCACAAAATTCCGCAGGCCGAGCAAGAGTGAGACATAGTAACGTATTGCGACTAAGCCAACCAATATCAGAAGATCTGAGGGAATCACCCCTTCAATGTCGACACCAAAGACAACCCGAACGGCAATAAATATTGCCCACTGCTCCAACCCTTGCAACAGGCAAATGAACGTTCTGAAATGTAAATCTATATATTTTACATTTTCGTTTTCACTTATAAAGATATGAGCATATTCAGTAAATTATAGACAGTATTGTAGTGTTTTCTTACAATATTACGGAGGGATGGAATGGAACATTTTCAATACACAAAGGAATTAAAATATTTTAAACCCAGATGAAGGTTATCCACCCATAAAAATTATTTTTCATATGAGGTTTCCTCCCTTTAACGGAACAAATAAAATTTCAATACCCATAGCCCCCGATACACGTGTCTATTAGCTACAACTTTCAATATTTCATCCCTCCCCTTTGAAATTAATTGTGTTCCGGTTTTCAGATCGGTCATTTCGTCAACACCGCCGTGCCCCCCCCCCCCCCTCCCACGGCGTGATGCTGCGGTCCCGCGACGTAGTGTGCGTGTGCTTGCGCGTGTGTAAGCGTGGGAGCGCGCGCTAGGCGCTCATAATGCGCTCATCAGACGCTCGTTTGTACCGTACCCTTCCGCGCTCTCCGGAGAACAACAGTCACTACGCGCTCATTCCCCTCCGTGAGAAAACGCCCACTTCGGTTTTCAATTTGGAATTCAATATGATCGATACTCCGCGTAAATAACAAATTCTAAGAAGGCTTCAGCTTAGAAAACTTTGTTGTGCCTAGATACTTTGTTCGGATCTTTAATTGTTTGGCAGAAGAATTTCACTCTCTTTGTTTTAAGTTTAAGTCGTTCCAAAGTTTAAGTCTTGAAATCGGTGATCATGAAATTATTTTCTCGCAAAAATTTAGTAACTTTTGCAAAACCCATTTTATACTGTTTGTACCGAAATAATATACTAACCTTTATCTATTCTATATTATTACGGTACGCTACATGAGTAGTGTCAAATTGTTGGTGCTGGCTCAGTTCAAGGTCACCTGAGGGATGACGTCATCGAGGTCAATGACCTCACCGATGACGTCATCGATGACGTCATCGATTGCGTCATCGATGACGTCATCACCAATGACGTCATTTCTATGACGTCACACCCATGACGTCACAGAAATGACGTGCTGATGACGTCATCACCCCTTACGTCATCAAAATGACGTCACCGACGCCACTGAGGTCAAGGTCACGCCGAAACTTAAAATTTTTTGGCACTTTTGCCGTTTCTCGCACTACGCTCCGAGTTTCAGTCAGAGTCCCCGTGACCTTGACCACTTGGAGCGAATTTTCGACGAGAAACGGCAAAAGTGCCAAGTTAAACTCGAGTTTCTGACATGACCCTGCCTAAATGGGCAATCGGTTATCCCTCAGGTGACCTTGAACCAGCACAACACCAACAATTTGATATTACTGTGACCTTGAAAACCTAACAACGGAGCGCCGACACCGATGCGCACCCCACGACAGCCACCGAGTGACTGACTATCAGGCTCTGTGTATGCTAGGTATATCGGCTTGAGAGACTAAGACTCTAAACTGTCAGGAATGGGAGTAACTAACTGAAGTTTGCAAGGAAAAGTCATTTCATCCAATATTTTAAACAAATCCTCATCAGTAAAACTGACATTAGTCTGTTTTGTATAAAACTTAGGGTGTCCGCGCAACAGTTTGCGCCACTTAGCTAAAGTTGAAACTCTCTTAACTTTGAGTGGTGGACAGTGAGCAACTAATAAAGTCTTAACACGGCTAAGTTTCTTACCTAAAGTGTCCTGCGACATGGCTTCACCTCACAAAAGTCCGCACAATACTGAGAGACTGCTTGTAGCGCATGAGTCAAGGGAAAAGAGGTGGGGGAAACAGCAGGAGTGGGGGAAGGTCACAGTGGCGGGGGAAGGTGAGGTGGTATGCTGGAGTATCGCATCACTTCACCATGAGCTGTCCTACAGTCAACACACTGTTCTCTTGGCCCGAGTTGGCACTAGAAGAAACATTTCTGTACAGCTTAGGCTGTGAGAGCCGAGGAAGCAAAGTCAAAGTGGAAATCGTGTTAAACTCCAAGATGAAGAGCCTCCTAAATAAACTAATTGTATCCTTGCAATCTCCTATAACTTTAGAGAAATACCACTTTATTAAGCGACACCTTATACTTTGGCAAAACGAAGCGGAAAATGGAAAAGATTACAGTAAAATTAATTTAACTTAAAACCTGGACTGGACACTCATGGCGATACCACGTGGCGTGCAAACGCCACCCTAAACATTACAAGTTAGGTTATTGAGCACCTCTGGTACGATAACCGATGTGCTAGAGTTAAAGTGTGATGACCTTGAGTCAAAACACTGAAATACTACAAGTCGATATCGTCCCAGAGTTAAAGTGTAGTGACCTACATTCAGAACTTGTAAAATTACTTACATATAGAGAGCTAGAGAACAGCGAGACGCACCGCATGGAAGCCGGAGACATACTGTAAACACTGTATGACATACTGTACTATAACAGTAAAGCAGGATATCGAGGAGTACAAGAAAGATAATAGAGGGTATTCGGGATACTCCTGGTATAGGTTCCAAGACGGGGAAAAGTTTTGTAGGCCTTGTGGCAATGCCGCCGTCAGAGACCTTCGACGGTTTGTACAGGAAGGTGGTAGAAAACAGTTTGGATTTCTAGCACCAATGTTTAGATTTGAAAACTACAAGGACACCTGTGCTATTTGTTCCATCCCTTTGTATCAATGGAAAAAGTTTAGAAGTGTTTAATTGCATTTTCCATACCCCCACCACCATCACCCCCACCACTTTTCCATGTACCTCCAAACGCTGTGCCTCGGCTTCATTTCTACTCCAGCAGCCAACCTAGCAACATCAGGATGTCCCTCAACGTCAGTTGCGCAAGTTACGAGGAGGTGAGCATCAAGACTCAGCAGGAGCTAAACGACTTATACAAGGAGTTGCAGCTGATGGTGGCACGAGGCTACCGTATAAATGTGCAAGTTTACGCTTGCAATATACGGAACACCCGGCAGTCAAAGGAAGAGCCTGGACACTCCTCGACGGCTTCCTCACCAGCGTCCATGAAGACCGAGCCAGACAACTTGGACTACTTCAGCTGACTAGCAGTTGTATTTCTTGTCCTAACCATTGTAGAATATGTATATTTTTTCATTATATTAAAGAAGTAAAAGAGCAAAAACACCTATCTTGTTACTGACATATAAGCTCAGTAACAAGATAGGTTTTTTTAAAACACAATTTGGATGACCTTGAAACTTCCCCCTCCACTGCTTTGTTACCCCCACCACTTGACTATTGGTGTACATGGCACATCGCAAATGGAAACCTCATTCCATCTTTAACAGCCACACCGACAACATCAACAATGGCAAACCTACCAACAGATGAAAGATGTCCTCACGCATGTTGTGACTTCGTCCACGAGTTGGAGAAGAGGATGCAGGAGAGGGCGATAAGAAGAAAACAGATCCACTCAGAAAATATCATGATAGTCAACGGCTATCTTTTATTGTTCGGCCTTATTATGGTTGTACTTTTCATACTGTACGGCATAGTCACATGTGTCGGCAAGGTTGCAGAAGAAAACGCTCGCCACCATCAATTGGAAAGTTTCAATGTTACTTTGTAAGTTTTCCTTTTTTTAAAACTCCGTTTGGATGACCTTGAAAATTCCCCCACTACTCCACCACACCCCCCACCACTTCACCATGTTCCTGCATGAGCATCACATCAACCGTCATTCCTTGTCCGACAAGCAACCATGGCAGACAACAACACCATCAGCCAAGCTGACTCCACTACTGATGTCGGTACAAGTACGGGTTGGACACTGTCGATCGATAGTGTACACTATTTGGAGTCAATTTGCGAACGTATGAAGGAAATACTGCGGGACAACCCTGGGATCATAATACAAATGAATTTAAATTATGATTGGTCCCAAGTTAGAATGCAAGGGGACGACAACAACGGTCAACAATCTCCACAATATTCGCCCATGTCCCCGATCTATCCTTACGGCGAGTCTGACGTCGATGAAGATGAGGTTGATGAAGATGCAGGGGACAACGAGGCTGAAGAGGAGTAAGCTTCATTCCTTTTTTTTAAAACCTAAATTGGATGACCTTGAGAATTCCCCCTCCACTATTTCCTTTTTTTAAAACCCAAATTAAATGACCTTGAAAATACCCCCTCCACGTACTTTTGGTTTACCCCCTCTACTTTTCAATACTGTTACCACAGTCTGTAGCTCACATCATTCCTTGCTTAGCTATCATGGCGGACAGCACTCTTTCTCGAGTTGACTCCACTACGGATGAAGAATGGCCATTTTCCTGGAATGTTCATCTGCAAGACTCGGCAGAAGTGGATATGTTGCATGAAAAATTGGTGTATGTATTAAACGAAAACCCCAACATTGAATGTAGAATGACTATGGATTTCGATGCGACAGGGGTCCACACTCAACCTTCCACTTCCAGCCAGCCTGAACCTCAGCTACAGCCAAAGAACTTTACACATCTTTACACTCCAATACGGCCGGAGGATGTGGTTATCAGCGAGGCAGACTCTACTACAAGTTATATTGAACCAACGAATTGGAAGCTTGTTGTTGACACCTTACACAAGGTCGACTTAGTATGTGACAAATTAAAGGAATTGATGATGCAAGATCCTGGTCTTCGTTTTAAAATTGATTTGTTTTTCATCTGGGGAGCACCTGCACGGGGCTCTTCGTCTGACAGCTCTCTAAGTACAACGGATGAGGAGGAGGAGGAGGACGACTAGTTATCTTTTTTAAAACTCCGTTTGGATGGCCTTGACCTTTCCCCCTCCACTGTGTTTATTTAAGGTGCACTCTCAATGACTGCAGCATCATTTCATCGCGCACCTTCACCACAGCAACATGGAGAGTCAACTCAACTACTGTTGCGAACGGAAATGTTTTTCATGGCCGAATGACATTGATGTTGCGGATGGCCTGGCGTGTAGAAAATGTGAAGCTTTTGGTCAATGCATGTGTAAGTGCAAGTCTTGGAAGAAGCCGAAACCGGAGTTGAAGACATTCCATGTGTACCAGATGAGAGGGCATAAGTACACTTGTTGCCCTGAACGTTGCATTGAATTCACATTAAAACAGCTAACTGGCTGCAAATTGTGCAACAATCATTTTGCAGGTTTTTGCAAACATTATTTAGGAGCCTGTCAGTACAGATCAACTTGGCATACAGAAGCACTCACTATCAATGAAATCGCTATAGATACACAAGAGTAGTCTTTCTACTCTTTTCTTTTTTAAAACTCCATTTGGATGACCTTGACCTTTCCCCCTCCACCCACCTTAGTTTATATAAACCCCATTCCCACTGACCACAGCATCACTTCATCGTGCTCCCTCGTCAAAGCAACATCAGCTATGGAAAGTAAGCGCATCTCATGTTGCGAGCATAGGTGTTTGGAGATACAAGGCGTCACATATTGTGCAAAGAAGCGTTGGGAGGAAGAGACGGGGACAACCTATTGCTGTGAGGATAAGTGTTTCCTCTTACCAAAGTGGCAAGTGGATGGGCTGGCCTGCCGGCAATGTGAATGCTTCGGATGTTGCAGGTGTAGATGCAAGAACCAACAGCTGCCACCACCGGTACTACAAACTTTCAAAATCTACAAATCCAAATACTTTTATACTTGTTGTCCGCAGCGGTGTATTAAATTTCACTTCTCCAATCTTACCAATTGTCGGAAGTGCTACGGACAACCTGATGGGTGGTGCACCTGTTTTCTAGACTCCTGCCGCTACAGATCGGATTGGTTTACAGATCCGTTGGAAATTGATGAGGTCGCCCAGGAAGCACAAGAGTAGTCTTTCTACTCTTCAACTTTTTTAAAACTCCATTTGGATGACCTTGAGATTTCCCCCTCCACTTCCCCATATACCTAGAGTACACAGAGCCTGATAGTCAGTCACTCGGTGGCTGTCGTGGGGTGCGCATCGGTGTCGGCGCTCCGTTGTTAGGTTTTCAAGGTCACAGTAATATCAAATTGTTGGTGTTGTGCTGGTTCAAGGTCACCTGAGGGATAACCGATTGCCCATTTAGGCAGGGTCATGTCAGAAACTCGAGTTTAACTTGGCACTTTTGCCGTTTCTCGTCGAAAATTCGCTCCAAGTGGTCAAGGTCACGGGGACTCTGACTGAAACTCGGAGCGTAGTGCGAGAAACGGCAAAAGTGCCAAAAAATTTTAAGTTTCGGCATGACCTTGACCTCAGTGGCGTCGGTGACGTCATTTTGATGACGTAAGGGGTGATGACGTCATCAGCACGTCATTTCTGTGACGTCATGGGTGTGACGTCATCGAAATGACGTCATTAGTGATGACGTCATCGATGACGCAATCGATGACGTCATCGATGACGTCATCGGTGGGGTCATTGACCTCGATGACGTCATCCCTCAGGTGACCTTGAACTGAGCCAGCACCAACAATTTGACACTACTTACATGGATACTTTGTAGACGATAAGGCTTTTTTTCTAAGATTTACCCACACATATTATACATTAAAACACGCGTCTGTGCGTGTAGATTTGCCAACTGGCTTTAGATTTTTAATTTAGACAATATAACTCGTAAAAAATGTAAATAAAACCCCGATTTGCCTATTTGTTTTTAAATTAAAAAATTTCATACTTAGGAAGTTCAGATTTGTTCTATGAAAATTAAAGTGCAGCTGGTTAGTTTGGTTTATCTAAAAAAAGTGAAGCCTAGCTGGTTAGTTCAGTTTTACTACTGTAAGATTGTAAGAGCTCGAAATCAATTGCTGGATTTCGAGCAACATGTACATTAGTAGGCTATACGATAAATTTAGGTTACGAAAATTACGATTTTAAACAAAATACTTTATTATGAAATAAATACCTACTTTTTATTGTTAGATATTTAGATATTTTAGATATTTTATTTGAAACACCGACGCACTCTGTGGTGCGTATTTTAAGGTGAGTATGATTATTGTAATGGATCAGATGAGGTGTAGCTTTGTTACTGACAAATATCAGCTGTTTCATTTGTCAGGATCATTAATTAATAGCCCAATGACCAAAGGCAGCTGGGTCCAGTATCGAACCATCAAAAAGCACTAACTTAACTCAGGATCGAACCGGCAACCTTCAGATTCAAAGGCGAGCTCTTTAACCACTCAGCTACCCAGCCAGTTGTTTTAACTTTAATATTTTTTAAAGAATTATCAGTGATATGTTTGACTAAATATCAAGAATTATCTGAAACTTACAAAATAAAGCCGCGTCCGCACTGGGCGAACATATTCGTCGAACAGTGGTCCTGGCGAAGCTTTTTTTGTTTCCTAATGTAAATCATATGGTCAGTAATTGTTCGTCAGAAATGTTTTTTTATAAAACAACAAACAAATTCTCCACGAATTTTGGGTCAGAGTGCGTACGCTTCTTAAAAAAAAAATTTTAAGTTGCAATAGTGACCAAAATCCACGGGGGAAAGTTACAGAAGTTAAATGCCCCGGCGGTGCGACGGAAGCCTCAGTAGGGGTGTTGGGAGGGTGCAGGGTGCGTAGTTACGCAGGTCGGGGCTGCGGCCTCAGGTACGCACATCCTGGGGTTGATGCCAACACGTGGTTCCACATCTGTCCCACAGCTGCCTGTCTGCCCTCTAGACATGCTTCCACCCCATTCGGGGTTTTTATCAAATATGAAATATAACCAAAATCATCCACATTCAAATATAACCACCCAAATCATCTTAGTTGAGTAAAACCATTAAAAATCTTATAGTCCTACCCTAAAACAAGCACTGTTTGAATAAGCAAGCTGTTCGACAAGAGATATTAGATTTTTCTAATAGGGTTTACCAGCAGGACTGCGGAGAACATACACAGTACAGCAGTTTTCGCCAGTCCTGGGGTTTACGGCAGCTAGGAATCGATTGGAGCTCGCTACAAGACTGGCAAAATCCGTATCACAGTCCATCATAGTGTCCATATGATAGCAATTTAATTATTGTCCTTATGGACATTGTACCACATTCCTACCAAATTGTACCACAGAGCTTATAGCTAACTAGTGTTAAAGCTCGTTATCTCTATTTATACTCTCTTTATGGATGTTTCTAAATCATCAAACGAACACTTCTATCTTCTTATTTTTATAAGGGTTTCTTTCGTCTGTTACGTTCCTTTTTTCTCGACCTGAACCGATTTTTAAGATTGATGTGTAATTTTAAAGCTTAGGATAAGCGCGTTGATGAATCTTAATTAAAAAGGTCATATCGTTTCGGGCTTCGCCCCCTCACCTTTGATTTATTTCTAGAGGGCGCTTAAAAATGTTGACCAACTTTTATTACAAGATCTTTAATGTGAATTGTAATTTAACAGTTGATTAAACTTACCTTCAGATGAATTATAAGGCTAGATAGTAAACAAAAATAGATCTCTGTCACTTCATAACCAACATACATGTACTTTAGGTGAGTTTCTTTCATACAGAATCATAAAATGCGCAATTTGCGCACGGGCCACCTCGTATTTCCTTAATCCTGTTTATGGAGTTGTTTCGATAAATAGATCATCCACAACTGACGGTTCAGTTGGTGATTGTCAGTGCTAGAAACTGTTAATACTGTAATTGAAATATCAGTGACGATCTCTACTTCTCATTTAAGTTTACTTTCAAGATGAAATTAAATGCTTGAGACAAGTAGGTCTTTCTAGGAGTAGGTTTGTTTTACTGGTGGGCAAGGACAGCAACTGCAACGGCCTCTGAGCGTTCATCTGGTTCCATTTGAAGCTCTGTCTGGATGCTCCAGTTGCTACTGTACTGTAATTCGTCACACACACCGGAACCGAGCCGCCAGTGACAGTCACTACAGAGAGTGTAGTTTGTATCCAGCTCTATGTACTGTAGGAGCCGCTCCAGCTGCCGCCCATATGTCGGATCTGGCGCCCTTCTCGTCTTAATTCTCAACATTCCGCACTTAACTCCAATTACTGTAATTGTTCGTCCTATAGAAACATGCTCACGAGCGTTGCATCGTATAAACCCGGCTCGCAGCCGTCGTCAAATTCTTACGATTCTCCGGGAAATGTCGACATTTCTGGTGAATTCCTTTTTAAAAGGTCTGTCCAACATTGCGTGTCCTCGGTTTTACCACCGAACAACGATTTCAAAGGATTATTTAGTGTTTACTTTGTAGGTAAAACATTTGAAAGAAAATCTGCCATAAACATTAACTGCTGTAAACTCCAAAGCAATATATGTTTTATTCATTAATTTTTTTTAATACATCAACCTATATAATGTATATGATTTGCTCTAAAAACATAAGCGCATTGTAAAAAATAAAACAACTGCAAAAATAACTACTGCATTAGCCCACGTGGAAATTTTACCCAGATTCCAATACAACACGTTCGCTGCGGCATATAAAATGTCGAAACTCAACTTCCACGCTGAACTATATTTACATTCCTCCAATGATAGCGCGAAATTAAAAACTTGTAGAATATATTCTAATCACAAGTAATCTAAAAGCTCAATACCCTTACCTACACGCTAATGCACAATATGTGTGTCCTTCTCAAACGCTAGAGGAAAAGCAGTCGCATTATCTTAACATTGTCATATGTAACCGATCGGATACATCCGCACCCGCGAAGGAACGCCTTTGTATCCGATCGGTTACATGCTGCAGCGAACATTTAGTTTTAGACCATAATACTGCAGGTTAATTTTGTCACAAAGAATAACTAGTTATAAAAAAAGGCCATAATTTAAATGCACCAAAGCAATTTAATTTTACCTTAACATTCCCTTTTCGGAAGTGATTGTCTTCATTGTCTCAAGAGACGGAAACCAATAATGCAATGCTGCAAGAGATGCGCAGACAACAATGGTGTAGAGGTTCGCCGACTCAGCGGCAGGTGGCAGCACTGCAGCTGTGTCGGTCACGTGACCTACCGGAAACTCACAATCAGCTGTCCGTGACGTCACTTGCCCCCTCCACCGCAAAAATTCGGAATCGGAACAACAGTGGTCAATTTTACTTTCGGAATTTGAAAAATCAACCAAGAAATTATCATACGAGAGATTATAAATGAGATAGAAATTGTATATGGGACCAATAAAAATTTTATGATCTGTGAAAAGGCAGTTGATGAATATGAAGTCACAAGATTACGACTGTTTTGAACGAATGAATGGCAGAGTTATATCTCATGAGGTAATGAAACGCGTGGTAAACTCGAGTTTAAAGGACAAAACAAGATGATTAATAATATTTTTAGATAATTATTTTTACCACACAGGTTAAATGATACTTAATTGCAAATTAATTGAATAACAATTTACAGTATTATGTTGAAAATAATTTCCAAAATATTGGAGTTTATTTGGATGTAGAAACTTAAGCTTATGGATTCCGTAATTCAAGTTAAACGGTTTTATTTTATACTGGTTTAAAATACTGGTACTTATTAATTAGTTCAGTTCTGCTTGAAAAAATTAATAATGCATAAATCCAACCAATATTTACCCACAATGAGTACAATCACTCGGAATCTTTTTGTTGGATTAACCCTGCAATAGGCCTATCTCCATTTAATTTAAAGAATAAACCCAAAACTTATTTACATTACTTAAAAATAACTGGAGAATGATGCAAATGGAGGAACCAACTCGTACAGCGTTATGAACACGAACATTTATTTTGATTTATGGGAAAAATTACATTCACTTTACCAGATAAAATTACGCAGCGGCCGGGATGAATTATTTCCTCCGAGAATTCAGTCTTCTCCATTCCCTCGAGCTTTTTATTCTTCTCTGTTTCTTCCGCTCAGTAAATAATTTCATAATGTTGCTTTATCTCCCGCAGCCGAAGCTCTGATGTGTGAAATGCGTTCGGATTGTTAGTTTTATTTGAATATTTTAGAAAAGGAGCAAAGTGTGGAAATTTAGAGTTTTTATTTGTATGAAGAAAACGCACCTTGACAATTTGTTGGTTTCAGTAGACTTGGAACAAAGTTAAACACAATGCGTTTATATATTAAGTTTTTACTCCCTTTGCTGAATTATCTTAAATAATAGTACATAACTGCGCCTGTAGCTTACCTTTAAACATTCGAATTCTATAACCCATATTACTGGAGAGATAAACCAATTTATTGAGGAATGGAATAAATGTTAAATGAAAACCATAAAAATTTACCAAAGATAAATACTTGTTCCCCATTTATATTCTTTAACGCAACTAAGAATCAAGTTCTTGAGTTTAAATACAGTTAAACGAATAACGTTAGTAACTGCTTATTTTCATTAAATACTACAATCCTCCCCCCCCCCCCCACAGGAGGATTTATTACAAAACTAGGACTGCTAAATATACTGTATAAAAGTTGGATTAACAATTTTCGAATTAACTTCCTAACAATATTCGGATTGATAAATCGCTATTATTTCATGACGCATTCATTAACTTACCCAATTCTATACCCGTACTACAACTGATTTTTCGGCTTCACATGGACTGTTCCGTTCGCTACTCTTCTTTATGTTAGAGTCCACTTAGGGGTCCGCGGAGCGTAAAGCGTCACTGCAAATGGAGTAGATAGGCTACATTGCAGCCAGGTGCCGGACGCGCACATTAAAACACACCCGACTCGGACTCGGCCCTACACAACACCCACACAACAGTGTCGTGGTTGCCTACAGGATCTGATGAAATTCGGCTCAACGTGTGTGAACAAGTGAAAGTCATATTTGAGTTTTAAGATCCCTTTTTCACCTTATGGCTAGTCGCGCTGTGGGCTTTACCAGTCCATACCGATTTTGATCAAAACATGGTATTTATTCCCCAGTTAAGAAAACAGTTTTCCAACAAATTTTCATGAAACTTGTTAATCATTTAGCTTCATTAGACGTAAAGCTCAGAATTTGCAAAATGTGATAATATTATTGTCATTAACGTTTAATAGTTGTTTAAATTTCCATACTTTTAAGATTTGTTGTTTCTAATACAATTAATTTTAGTTGGTATACATGAAATAACGGGGCTATTGATCCAGCATTTATCTATAAGCATCAAACAATTTTTCGATGATTAATATACCATCCGAAACAGGGGGACACTGAGGCATGTTTCTGTGTCTTTTACAGGGGCGAAGAAGATTCTAAATGAGCCTAACAACGTACCATACGTACGTACATAACATACCATTTCGATAAATTAATACTAAATTGTAAGTTGAGTAAAATCCGTTTTAAATAATAATTTTAAATCATTACGGTACCCGACGAATCATGTTAGAGCAATCAAAGGTTCCAAACCACATGCGACAATATCCTATGCTTCATTTTTGTTTTCAATTTTTTCCGTCACTCGACGTCGGTTTTTTGACGGCGCGCCCCGACGGGCAGATGGGCGCCACGTGAGCGCCACACTCGGGGCAAATAAGACGTCACCCGTGTTTACCGTAGAAGCCCGGGGTGATATACTGTGATGCATGGACCACGGGGCTCGGCACTGTAAACACCGACGGGAGAGCTGGCGACGACGCCGAGGATTCCAACGGTGTATCAGGAAAAGCAACATACTTTAAAGTAGGCTACAGTAATAGGCCGAAAATGTTTAATAGATATACAAGAAGGAGTAACGTAAACAATGGGTTGTGCGACGTAATGAATTTGCTGAAAGATTGCACTGAAATCTATTGAATATATAGGCCTACCATTGTAATTTTATTCGGAGGCGTGTAACTGTCTTTATACTGGATTCAAAATTTCTCAAATCGGGACTAATCGACTTGGTTCGAATTTAGTTTTTGTGTATGGATCACGTTATAGTAGAAATGTTCTGTGTCTTAAAATTCTTTAAATCTGTTTAAGTGGTTTTAGATAGAGGAGCAAAGTAAACTTTGATTGATTGCAAAGTATGACGAGTTTCTGTACTGAATTGATTATACAGAGCGGGAGGTGCACTTAAACAGTTTACATAAAGAGCACTTCCAGAGAAGCCATCTACACTTCGACTCCTGCTTGTACTCAGTGCTTGATCCCCTTCAAAAACTCAAACAATAATAGTTTGCTTTTAACGTCTGTAAACAATTTTAGTAAGACGGGATGCTACTGGATGACAGGTCGAGTGGTAATGTATAAACATACTTGGCTCCGTAAACTCAACCTAACAATCAAAGGTTAATACGTACTTGTTTATACTTTTTTCGCAGAGGTAAGTAGAAACTGAGTTAGCCACTTATAGGTTAACTATTGGTTCTTTTCGTGGCACTCTTTATCTAACTGCAATAATAGGCCTACAAACATCATACAATTTTTAGCATTAATGTGTCTAAACAGAATCCAAGAAACGTTGGATAACTGGACAATTTGTGATGTTTTTTTCTAAACCCCGTTAAAACCCTAACGAAGAGTTCATTGCAAGAAACAAATAAAACCACGAGGAGTGACTATGTGGCCAAAACTCTTTCTTTGCAACAAGGTTTAATGCAACACGGTTGAATTAGGAGGATCGTTGAAACGTGTGAACTGTGGGCTGGGGATTTCAACACACTAAGAGAAAGTAAAGTTCATCGCTGCTTCTCCAAATAAGCGGGCGCATGACTAACGAATCCCATATTCAACCCTCGAGTTGTGACCCAGTTGTGATCGATAATTTCACAAGCCAGTTCGCGAATCGCACCATAAGGTGTCAACCAAGCCTAGGGCTGCGACGTGATGCTCGATAAAACACGGCCGTAAAACATTCGAAACCGAGGTCCCAGATGTGCCCCCCCTCCCCCCCCCCCGGGGCTGGGACATGTAGCAGTAGCACACTGTTGACACGGGGCGGCTGCTGGTGGGAATGCTGGCGAGTTCTGATTGAAAACTGGAGACTGATTCGACGACCACGACATGTTGGCAAAGATTAGCAAACACAATAAAAGGGGGCTGCTTATTAAATAAAATAAAACCTCAAAATTTTGAGTGATTTTGATTTATGTAATGTTTAACAATGAAAAACGTAGCAAAATTTAGGATGATTGTTTATTTTATGATGTTTTGTAATTTAATGATTACCAGAAAAAATGCATCTAAAATTTTAATTTTTACGAAATAGTTTGAGACCAAAGTATATGCTGTTGATCGATCAAAATAATTAGATAAAACTGGAGACTCAGTGAAACCATAGCCGCCTTCAAATACTTTTTAAAGGCGGCTATGGTGAAACAAATTCTTTCTAACTTACAGTACCTGAACATAACCTACATTTTAATTTAGTTTCATTGTAAATCTGCGTACTGCGTGATAAAATCAATTTTGTATATTCATTGGGTCTGTCACAAGATATACACAATCAGGATGACATACAGACACAGTAAAATACAAGTAATCTAAAAGGTGATGTTTTGTATTAAAAGTCGTCAAGCTGATATGTATTAACATTGACTGTATTAAGCGGTATCAAATTTATGAGATTTGTTTTGAAATACAGGAGAGGAGGTTTTGAAAGGAAAAAGTAAACTTTCGTCGGTTTTCGTGAATGAAGGATGAAGTTTGGGGTCGTCCATAAATTACGTCATCTGAAAATAGGGGGGAGGGTCCAGATTGAACATGACGGTAAGGGAGGGGGGTCGGCTTTGATATGACGTCATTTTTAATATGATGTTTTATATCAAATTTTAACAGTAACACAATGATAAATTATAACACAACTCAACTATTATAAAATAATTATCTATAAAATACATTAGACTATTTTAAACCGTTGTTTTATAGTTTATTTCTCCATTGAGAAAGTCATTTTAGCTTTATTTCTGAAGGTAAATTCAGATTTGATTGGTCAATTTTCTTAGTTTATCATGTAGCGTTTAAAAAGCATATTTTTTACTTAAAACGGAGGTTTGTTAGAAATGTCGTTATTTTTCCGTGAGGAGGGTGGTCAGACAAATTATGATGGTAGGATGATTTTAGGGAAAGGGGGTCCAAAAATTGCCAAAAAGCGATGACATAATTTATGGACGGCCCCTTAGAGAATAATCACCAGATTGCGGCTGTGATTATTCTCGTCCTGTTGTTAAGTGAAAGTTTTTAATATAACTTGTATTTTTAGTAAAATCCGAAACTGATTGAAGATCCGGATTTTAAATCGCCAACGGCTGCCGCGGATGTCGCTGGTGCCCGGGGCGGGGCGGCTGGTGTCTTCAGGTGTTTCCTCCCCTCCGTCTCGTTTCCTGCCACCTGGACCCCCCCCCCCTTCCCGTCATTAACCATCACCCATCGCCACGTTCATTGATGATCCATGACCACGCCACTGTCTATATATTTTAAACTGGGCCATTTGATATAAACACTAATGTAGCCTTCTATACACTACTTATTATAGTTGTAATTTACCCATTATTGAAAGAACGAGAACCTAAATTATTCAAACTAGTATACGTGCGTTGCTCGAAATCGAGCAATTTATTTAAATGCATTACACATGTTACTTTAGCTCTAAATCAATGAGATTCGACCAATCCAACAATGTGAATATCTTTAATCGCCAATAACTACACGTATTTACAGCTGATTATTAACAGATGTTTAAAATGCTTTATTCAGTCCCAATGTTATTTAAATGGGAAATTTTGAGATTTCAATGGTGGATAGCAGGACTGGGGAAAACTGCTGTAACAGTCCTGGGTGGATAGCGCCTTTATTTTCAGTCCGATTCTCATCAGTTTTCTTTGGGGAAACAACTACAGACCAAGCCCTATCCAACGACGCCAAAAACTTGGAAATCGGTTGAAAATTGTAGGAGGAGTTCTCAAGACAAAAAAAAACTCTTAGCGTATTAAATTAGTATAGATTTAGCATTTTATCAAAGGGCCTGTAACTAAAAAAATTGATTTGATTCCATCGACATTGATGTGTGATTGTAATGAACAATGAATGAATTAACAATGGTTTTTGTGTTTTCTGAGGACATTGACATCTCTGTCACATTTGAAAATTTTTCTTGCTGCATTGTATGATGGTTAAATGCCATACACTTTATATCCAAATCTACGCACATAACTGGTTTCGCACTTCCAATCTTCAACTTTGTGTACTGTGGCAAATGGAAGAATAATAAGAATTTTAATTAATTTCATCATCATCTTTTTAACGTTTTTTTCATAAGCTCCCCTCTATTTGATGTATTCAAAAATTTTCGATAGTAACAAACTTCAACAAAATTTAAGACCTAAACACGTTTTTATAACTTATTTGTGCTACTTCACAGTTTCAAAGTATAAAGTTAATTTGATCAAGATTTTTTCTGTGTTGAGCTGTTCTAAATTTCCTTAGGCTCAGTGCAAGTTATGATTTAAAAAAAAATGATGATAGCGAAAAAGTTGAAAAAGAAATAAAGAAACCAAGCAAGGACGTCATAATGTGAGCGGAACCGGTCTTATTTATGCGGAAATGTCAAATTTATGGAAAGTTTAATTGCTATGCGCCTAGCTAGGATAAGGATAATTCTTTTGGAAATAGGTAATTAATATGTAGGCCTACAGTAATTAGTTGTAGTGGTAACTTATCAGAAAAGAAGATTAGTGGTTAAATTGCAAACTTTCTGTTTTTGAAAGTTATAAATAAAGTTGACATAATTTAATTTTGATGCTATTACAATTAATAAAACATTAAAAAAGTAAAATTAATTTTCATCGTGTATGAAAATCTTATTGAAAATAAAAGAAAGGTTTAAATAAAGAGCGTGTTCTAGCCCAAAAATTAATAAAAAAACTATAAAGAAAATCGTTCAACGTATCAAAATATAAATCCTTATAAAACTTACCGCTCTCTAATCCTACCAGATCACAATGTAATATCTTCCATTGAGGCCAAGTTTATTTCGTTTTGTCTCATAAAACTTCTTTTTCATACAAAGGACGCTGGAATAAAGGGGAATTCTGCCAAAAGTATCTCTGCCAAATTCTTGCGTTCTTTTATGTAGTTGTATTTCAAATCAAAAACAATTCCTACTTGTGAAGTAAAAGTTAACAATTTTGTATATCAAATAAAAGTTTAAAACTTGTAGCGGAAATTCAAGTCATTATCTTTCTTAATTTTTTACGATTAAAATTATGTATACAATGGTTGAACAATTATTAACAGGAGATCGTGGGAGGCAGTGGACCGTGTATTGATGGCGATACGCAGTTGCAGAAAGCAACAAGAGGAGAAAAGAGTTGATCGAATGTGACGAAGCGAAGAATGTAACAACAATATGTCGTGGGAGCGGCCTTGGCCAGGGCTCTCGGCGCGGTGTGATCGCTGCAGAATCCTGCCCGGTATAGGAATGGTACTCTATGGGGCGTTTGTTTCCAAAGAAAAACCCATAAAATACGTGTATTAAATTGAGAACTAAAGGATCTCGAATAAAGTCCATGTAGCATACAAAGTTTCAGTTAGGCCTATGTATCAGTTACATTGCGACGTTGTAGAGACATACCGTAACATAACATAACAAAATTAACGTTACAGAAGGATATAAGAAACATATTACGCAATATTGCAATAACATGTTCACGCCTTTCAAAGCAACGTAAAAGTTATCATAACAAAATTAACGTTAAAGAAGGGTGGTGTCAGATACATATCTTTGAACCATTTCAATTCTATGAGAGGCGCAAAATGTCTTGACTGCTTGTGACATCCATTCACAGAAGAGACATGGGTATGGAACCAAGTTATGTGTTTGTTTCCAATAGCGACTTATTACAAAAACTCACTCAGATGGCTAGTCATCAAACCTTTACCCCTTTGTGGACGACCTCTTTTATGGGCTGCAACTGAGGATTTATTTATTTGATTCTGCAGCAAGTCGTGGAACAATGTGTAAAACTAAACCGAATTGTTTCTTTACCCAATTTTATTTCGTTCGTAACTAAACAATTAGCACCCAAGCAATTGCGCAGAACTCTTTTAATTTGTTTAATAATACGATTTTTCATACATTTTATTTCAATAATGCTCATTATTAATTAATTAATAGGCAAGCATGTTTCGTTTCCTCCTTTTTTCTCAGCTCGTGTGCATTGTAGGAGACATCCGGGCATATTGTTAGAAAGGTAGGGTCCTGTAGATGAGCAGAATCGCATTATAATTTCCATCAGCCTCCAAGGCTACGCCCTTTGGGCTTTTAAAGTTTCAATGTTAATCTTATGGGAGAAGGATAATTGATTAAATCATTAGACAGCTGTTATAATAACAAATGCTAGCAATCCAGGAAGAACAGATGTTCCAGTTATAAAACATTTTTAATATAATTGGCTCAAGATGAATTGACTTTTCGGTCGAATTTCGACCAGTGGGCGATCCCTAGTGCTCATTAATTGGTTACAAATCGATAGGAAATCAAGGTTGCGAGGTAGGCCTAACTACATCATAAGTCGGAATGTTCACGCAGAATTGTTTGCATATTTAATTAAATAGTTCGCCATATGAATTTGGTAAATATTTCTAAACAAAAAATAATTTTGGGGACAATCTGTAAAAAGATATAAAAATCCTACTCGAAGCTTCTTGATCGTGTAGTCAATACAGTTAGGCCTACATGTATGAACGTCGCTGCGACGCCTTGGTTACGGCCGGCCTCGGCCACTGTCCGGTGTGCCGTGCCGTGCACTACATGCTACAGTACAAGTGTACCTCTCTCCGGATGTGAAGATTTGCATAATCAACCCCCGGTAGCTGGACCGTCGAACGTTTCTCAACAAGCCGGAACTTGGCGATCCCCGTGTGGTTGTTTTAACGGTGTTTCGATGTCGTCCCATAATATATATGGCTCTGGAATCTACGATATTGATTCAATATTTTTAGTTAATTTAATACAATCTAGTAAATGTGCAAAGTGATTTTTTGTCATCTGCTCGTATTTTGCTTTAAACATTTTCCATATGTATAGGGGCTGAAATTAAAATTACATTTTTAATGTCCGAACGTACGATCAATGAGTAATGGATGGGTGGGTAGATATATATATATATATATATATATATATATATATATATATATATATATATATAATCAATGCACAGAAGCATACATTTACAGGAACAAAGATAAAATAAAACCAAAACCACTGATAATCAAAGATACGAAGAATCAAATTACAGTATGTCTGTTCTTTTCTCATACAAATTCAACATTCTACTCTACCGATAAAGAGGACCTCTTCCATAAAATTCTCCATCGACCCACAAAATTACCTTTAATTCCACCCCTGCCAAGATACCCAAGGGGAGGAGGAGGGCCGTTGGATCGGGCCGAACACAAGGGACATGACACAAAAAGAGTGCAAGGCGATGCAAAGGTGGGGCGGGGCGAGCATCACAATCTACCTGAGGCGCTTTGTGATGCGATTGTGAGCGGCGGAAACGCTTTGTGATGCTGCGATCGTCCTGGGTCTCCAGCGACAATGGCCCGATGGCTGCGACCCTTCGCCGTCGCCGCTGACGGACACTCGGCGTTGCCCAACATCCGACCGGGCTTTGTGGAAACTATCTGGGCATATTTAAACATTATAAAAGTTGTTTAAGAGTCTTCACCGGCCACCTTGGATTTTTATTCCGATGAGACTGAATGTTAAATTTCATATATCCGCTACCGTACGGCTTGATCGAAACAGTACTAATGCCTTACCATCTTTATGTGATTTTAAAGGAAAATGTAATAAATGAAAATGAAATCAAATTTTTATATCATTGGTTGTTTGATTAACAAAATAACAAAGCATTTTTAACATTTTTACGAAAATGTACGCGTTTTCAATAGCTAATTCTCATAAATCGCTCTGTAATCATTATTTTGATTTCACACGGCAGTAGGTATTAAAATTTCATTTAAAATGGCATGAAGATTAAATTGTTTCGACCAATATTATAGGCGTAGCGGATGTTTCATACTTAGCATTAATCTTATGGGAATAAAAATCCAATGCGACCGGTACTGCAGACTCTTGTTCTCAAAGAGTCGTAAGGACGTGAATATTAGAAATTATCCTAAGACGGTTAACGTTATGGCAGGGCTATAAATTAAAATATGACCGGTTCAGCTGAATAAACTAAAATTTATTATTTTGTTGCCCCCGGCATCATACCAAACTAAACCAGTGTGTAAAGTCAATTTGCGAGTGAAATAAAACAATTAAGGCGGTTGAACAATAATTACTATAATTCATATAATGTAGGTCTCTGATTAAAATAAAATTGTAATTGAAAGAAAATCTTATTTTTAGTTTGTGCTTTCATGACATGGTATTATAATAAGTTTAAATTGTGTAAGATGGGCAGTAGTGTTATAGTTTCAATTCAAATGTAATAATTTTGTGTTTAAATGTGTTTTAACGAGATTTGGAGGTTGCAGAGGAAATTCATTAATCGATTGTCTCACTGCCTTCCCCGCGCAGGATTGCTGCACATGACATCCTCTTCAACTCGAGTCTTGATTTCAAAGTCAGAGCCGTCAGTTCAGTTTAAGATCTTTAGACGATAAAAACACCGATGTATAGGATACAGGTTGATGACTAAATTAATCATTAGCCCCCGATTGGGTCGACTGTTAAGTTCCCACCACGAGGTTGGAATGGGTGATTTTTAAAATAATTTTATTTCAAACATTTCAGCCTTTGGCTTTTGCCGACATACAATGTGATTTATTAACGCGTTTGTTAAAAATTAATGTGAAACTACTATTAAATAATTAACTGTTATGTACTTATTGCAGTAGATTAGCAAAATGTCAAAATCTGAAACATTAAAAAATCTTACCGGCGATCGGGAAAAATGGAAACATAAATACCATCTTCGCTCAAGAAGTGAGCAAAGCCTCGACAAAAACGAAAGAATACAACATGAAACACCAAACAGCTGAAAAGATATAAAAGAATGAATAAGGGAGTCTCGGCAAGACACGAACAACAGCTGTTGAGTATCAGCTGGGTGAATGCGGGGCATCTCGGGGCCCGGGGCCCAGGTGTTCGGTCCTAGGGGGGATCGGATCACGGGACACGGCCTCCGTCGCCTCCGTGCCAGGACAATGCGACCGAGCCTAATCGGCTGCTAGCACGCGCTGTCGAAGAGTAGGTTGGGTGAGTAATGGGTTCTACGATTACTCAGAGACTTTGACGAGAAAACCCTTCTTCAAGTATGCCAGATATGGGTTACATTATCAAATTGAAGCGGCAGATGGTACGAATTACCACGTTTTTACTTCACAACCCTCACCTACGCCTCATAATTCATCAAAACCCCTGTGTCCTGGCTTCCCAACGAATCAATCAGTTCACCGAATATTTATCACATTCCCTCCCAGATTGTCCGTATGATTGTTTTGATTACACGCTGCGTGTTCGATAAAACCAATACGCTGTGAGAATCGTGTTCTTTTTCATTCCCCGGGTGGCGACGGCGATGGCGGCAATAAGAAACCCATATATCTCGTGGTGCCTACGTTTATTTGTAATCTTTCCCGCATTACCGGACAAATCGCGTACGATTGCCGCATGATCGGATCATACCCGGTAATAGATTTCGTGTCGGGGCCTCGTGATTGATTCTCGAAGTCGTGGACGTGGATGGCCGTGTGAGGGGGGCTGGGGGGGGGCTCACGCACGGGAGTCTTCACGAGGGGTCCCGACCCCCGACCCCGCCGCCGACCTCTCGATTTATAAACGTCAGATACTAAATTATATACTTCCCACCCAAACACAACATCGACGAAAATATATTTGTTGTGCGGTAAACTACTTAATTGCCTCCATTCGGTACTCGGACTGTGAACTTTTTATCCTGTAATTTCGTGGGGAAATAAAAGATGTTGGAAGAAGTAATGACTCGCCCCCTCTCGGACGCTCACGACTGTTAAGTTCCCACCACGAGGTTGGACGACGAGGATCTACCTGAGAGGGTTCGGGGAAACGGATATTAATTGAACACATGGGAATTATGGGAGTGGAGATGGGCAAACGAGACGGCGTCAGTGCTACACACCTTCACACGGGGAAGGGTCATTTGTAGAGGCAAATGAGATCGTGGCCAGTAATAAAAAACGGGCCAAGAAACAGACGATGAGGTGCATAAAATGCATTCGAACATTTCAATGAAAAGCATCTCAACAATGTTATTGGTTCAGTTTTGTAATGCAATGGTCAGGTTTGCTTCTAAAATACAAGAAAATGTAACTTGCATATTCCCTCCCGTCATAGCTCTCAAGTCCTCGAAAAGTTACGGCTGTCAAGTTTTTGAACAGTAATGCGGACAGTATTGATACTTTATTATGGAGATAACCCCTTCAGTTCCGCCCCAATTGTGACGTTTGACAAACCAAGTACTGTAGTGTTTACTTGTGATATTAGTGTAGGAAGTAAAGTAGGATGAACTCCCCAACTTCATTACTTGTATTTAACGTCTTAAAACTAAAACATCACATACCGATACCACCGTATAGTACTACTCCGTCATTTAATGTACTTCTGTATTAAAATTACATGTGGAACAATCGTTAAAGATTTCAGCCATTTATTGCTCCAAAATTTGTAGATTCCTAAAAACGTTTCAAATTAGATCGATCTTGTAAATCGTACAAGTTATCCTCTATTGCAAAATAACCGTTTATGAGGAATTTTTAATATTTTCGTAAAGCACATAACGTAGGCTACGTGCTTTTACATACATAGTTTTCCAACGGCAATACAGCCACTTGCATTGCAGGAAAGAAGTAAAACACACGTACCGGCTGGCAATGAATGAATTACATAACCGAGACCGTGTGAAAGTACCGGTGTTTGTACAGTCCCACCACCGTGGATTCACACGTACTGGTGCGCGTGCGTGCGTGTGTGAGTGAAGATGCGTAAGGTAAGGCGTGGGAATACGCGCCTCGATGATACCGCCTTGTTAGCTTACAACAAGAAAACGAATAAAGAACGACGCGCGCGACTTGGAGAGAAATTTCCCACGGAAATTAAGTTTGATCTTTGGTTGGCCGCGCAGCACGACGCTCTGACGGCGCGGTGAGGCCGAGCCACGACGCGCCTGCGCCGCCACACCGACACCGCGCGGGTAATTAATATCTGTTACAAACAACTGGTCCTACGGTGTAACTGGTCCGCCGGTAACTGTTGCGACGGTGGAACGGGTTACAGTGGCGACAACGAATGTGCTTACCCGGCGTTAAAGTCACTGAGTCGCTTTCACGCATGAGTCAAGACTACCAACTAAGCTATACGATTGTTAAAAATACTTTTGGCAATGTTAATTCTGAAATTAGTTACGTTATGATTAAGTTTGCACTGTATAAACTAATTAGAAACTTTCGGTCGTATTTTAACAATATTTGTAAAGAATGTAATACACTAATATTTTAACATTAACATTACCAAATTAAACATGTTAACTACGGAGTTACAAATGTATAAAACTTTATCACCACTTCTAACACACCGGAATAACCATACTTGAAAAACATATTATAAGCACAAACAATTTATTCGCAATTTTACACAACCTTAAACAGTTATACGACGTTTAGTCAACTACACAGTTTTATAACATTTAGGTCCATACGTAAAAATGTTCAGACAACCAATTCGTTATGTTTAGGATTGGTGAGAAGAGTTGTAAATTTTATCCTTTTCAATGAAGAGTAGAATTAAAAATAACAAGGGAGGCGGTTGTTCTCTTCGCTGAGTGACGTTGGGAGACGGCGCGGCGACGGCGGAGGCGGAGGCGGCTCAGTCAGCGTAAGCCAAGCAGAGCCCTAATTAAGCAAATGAGAACATCTGCTCGCTTGTCAACAGCAATTGTTGCGACGAGTCTTGATTGTCACCTCACTTCCTTATTGGCAACGATCCAAGTTTGCTCATCATGTTAGTTTACTGTTGCAATGTGTAGTTAGTTATGTGTTCAACATTCTGAATAGAATGTACCTAGCATATAAGTCATATGCTACATCTATACATTTGATTTTTTACTGAAGATAGTTCTCAATATTTTTGGACTACAAGATCAGAAATTTTAGTTGTATTTTGCGTCACAGGTAAAATAATGCTCACCATAAAAGTGTAATGACTAATTTGTTGTATAACGTAAAATTTCATTAGAACGACCCTGAATAAACGCGATTTTCTCAACTTCCCCGAGTGTTATTCTTTCATTAGCCCTTGGCGGGAGCTTTAATTTCAATGAAGGCTTTGACGGTTTCCAATTTATCAGGTGACACCAAAGTAAATTTATTGGTAAAACGTTAAATAACTCTTACTAATTGTCCTTACACTCATTTACAGTAAATGAAGAACAAATTATTGACGCATTACAGGATGGCTTTACAGTAACACGTGAGTTTAATTTTCAACTATTATAACACGTTCAACAATGTAATAACTTAATCTGTATCTACCGCATTTGTTCGGAATTCAGAAAAGTGATGCCGTTTCTGTTCATATTTTCACTTCCACTCTACAAAGCTACAGGTTTTCAATTCCGGAACGGATATTAACCTCGTTCTTCATTCCTAAACAAACAAAAACGAGCAGAATGTGTTATGTTCGCATCGTTTGGCGAGAATATCAGCGCCATCGCCTCCCCGCCGACCGTCGAACCCGCTCTGATTTACGAACAATACGGGGATAGCCTCATTGCGCACAGCGGTCAGAAAACTGTCAAACTTCGGGGCATCATTGCGCACAGTGGTCACTCGGGGCCCCGCTTGGGGGTGGCATCATTGCGCACACGGTCAAAAACGAAACTTGTAGTCCCGTTCCTATGTTAAATAAATAGAGTAGCAATATATGTATGCTATATATATTTACATAGCTATATATTTAAACTTCAAATTGTTTCATTTCACTAATATAATAGTTATAATTTATGGATCTATTATTTTAGCAAAATTATAATTATCTAGCAATATAAACTTTATTTTATAATTACTGTGTGACATATATGCATAAATGTTATAACTATACGTGTAATAAGGTATTATTGCTTCATAATCAAATAAGTTTACAAATAATTGGATATTGTTTTGAAAATAACGATGAAAATAGTCTTAGCCGGTTAAACCACAAACCATTCTTATTACTATATAAAGGTTATATTAACAAATACACGGTATAGCATATAATTAAAGTTTAGTATATATATTTACAAAATTTACAAACATACAGCATAAAACAGCTATTACAAGAATTTTTATTTCTTTAAGTCAAATGAATTTTTAACATTAGTCTTATGGGTTGCTATTTTGGTAACGAAATAACAACGAAATGTAAACAAAGAAAGAAACATCAATGTTAAGCAGACTTTTTGAAACAGCTGTTAACTGTGAAGAGGTATAGTTGGTTGTTGGTGGAAATTGAAATGCTTTTAGCGAATTTCCCATAGGGAATAAGCTATTACCGTAGGTCTCATGGTAAGACCTAAGCCCGGGACCATGTTACTTTTTCGTTTTGAGGTGCCCAGAGACCAAAAATAATAGTCATTAAAATTTTTATATATGTATATATATATATATATATATATATAAATTTATATATAATATATAGATATATATATATATATATATATATATATATATATATATGTGTGTGTGTGTGTGTGTGTGTGTGTGTCCCTAGACACGATAACTCTCGTAAAAATGGTCCGATCGACACCAAATTTGGTAGAGATGTGTATTCCTACGTTTATTCGGATGAGTTCGAAAACCAGACATATCGACCTACCGGAAGGGGTACTTTTGGGGGGTTTTGTACCCCAAAAATGGGTTTTTTGCATTTTTCATATGTAAATTTTAAAAATTTTAAATTTTTATTTTAATCATTGGATTTAGCTCAAAAAAACACACAATTTAGTATTTTGAAGCTTTGCTCTATCTCCATTGGTTACCGAGATATTACAAAGTCTAAAGACAGTACATTGTCTTTTGGGGCTCCAATGTTAATCTTATGGAGAATAAGGATGTGTTAATATTTCACTTATTAACTAATATTTTTGGATGAAACTTGGTATTGAGCTTCATTTGGTTGAGATTCATCCATTTAAGGTAAAAAATCTTGGTTTTTGTACTTATCATGGCAGCAAACCTGCATACTCTTTTCCCGTGTTAATCATATGGAGAATAGGCAAACTTTTTTATTTATGGACAGATATTGATGAAACTTACTATATGGCTTTATATGGTCGAAATAAATTTTTTCTATGTTAAAAACCTTCTTTTAGTGTCCCCCATGGCAGCATACCTGCATACTCTTTCCCTATATTTATCTTAAGGAGAATAGACATTTATTTCCCTATTTATGAGGAAGTGATGAAATTTTGTTTACAAGTTTAGCTGGTCAAAATTAATATTATTAATTCGGAAATTCGCTGAGTACGCAGGTCTGCTGCGACGGGGGGTATTTTGCCATGCCATGACACTATAACAAAAGTGAAGTAAAACCAACGAGCAAGGCTCGGTTAACCTGGTACTATATATTATATTGCAGCATCGATAAAATATAAAGAGAAATAAAGGATTGTGTTACTAATTATGGCAAACTGTTAGGAAAATTACAATATTATAATGAACAAACTGGTAATATCTAGAAAAATAATCCAGACACTAAAAATAATTTTAATTATCTAGAAAATAATCATGTCTGTCTAGAAAAAATCTTCACTTGCAAACGTTTTAACGAAGGGTAAAATAATTTCTCTTAAAAACACGAATACAATTGTTTTAAAAGGACAGACAATATTATGTGGTCACAGAGTTTTATATCTCCACTTAATTTAATATTCTTCATGTAAATGATCTTTGGTTTCGGGGCGAGCGGCCCAGCGGCCGGTGCGGCGCCGCCGCGGAGGGTCGGGCAAAACTGACCGTGTGCGCAATGATGCTCGACCCACGGGGGGCCATAAAACTGACCCTCGTCAAAAACTTGACCGCTGTGCGCAATCAGGGTAAGCCCGAACAATACAGTATGCTGGGGAATGGCGTGTTATGATCAAGTAGTGTGCGTTCTTTTAAATTTCTGTACAAAGTAATGTACTTGGAAAATGTATCATGAACATAAACGGGTGGAGAGAGAGAGAAATAAATTTATCAAATAAAACTGACAACAGACTGTCACCACATTGGACCGCAAGGATCATACACATATTAGAAAATTATTTCTATGGTTTAGAAAATAAATTATTGTTCAACATGTATAAACAGAGCCTTTGATAACACATATAATAATTTTTCTTTATAATTACTTTTACAGGGATTGTGTGTGTTTTGATAATGAGACCGAAAACATGTACACTGCTACTGCCAATAAAAATTTCAATTACTTCCCAATATTCCATGTCATACTAACTTATTGAACATTAGATACTTGGATAGTAGATATTTTTTATCCGAATGGACTAGTTCTAGCTGTGTGGCATCTCTGTCAAAGCGAACTGTTGAGTCTCATGACAAGGCTCTTTTTATATAGTCTACTTAAAACACACTACTTTTTAGTTGGCTAATAAAACCAAAAAAAAATTCGAAAATTTTACAGGTTAAATTTGTAACAAGTTCTTTAACATTTTGTGGATGGAGAACCCCTTTATTTAGTCAAGTGTGACTAATATTGTTAGTCAAAACTGAAAAATAAAACTTTTATTCTTTTAATAGTATTTAATAACTAACTATAGCAAGGTTCACGAAAGTAGTCCGATGAGAGTTGATGCATTGTTGCCAAATCTATTTAGAAACATATTTTTTATGATATTACAGATAGTAAACACAACCACAAATGACAATATTGCAAGGAGTGAGGGAAGCCACCTCGCTGTTAAAATTTCCATCGTACTATTTTCGTGAACAACTATAATTAAATTATGCCTAAATATGTTTGTGTGTTGATGTAAATTTGATATAAATTTATATCTATAAATTTGACATACACCTATTTTACATGCCCTAGTTGTTGATTTTCTACTAGACCCTATTTGAGGGAAATGCTCGACTTTGTACCAAACCTAATTAATAAATGGCCGAAACAAATTTTCTCGTAGATGCAGGTGGTTGGCAACCCTGGTTGTTTCGATCGTAGTTGGCTGCACTGCCTCGATTTTCGTTAACGTCCAGGTGACCGCATTGCCCAAGGGGAGTCCGTAAATGTCCCGACCGGGTTACAAAAAACTACACACAAAAAAGGGCATGGCTTTGGACGACATCGCCCACTCGAAATGGCCACACCGCGGCTGGATCGCTGGGTCTAAATGAAAAATGTGACCGATAGATTTTTAGGGGATTTTTTAATTTCAGTACAAAAAATCGTAAAAATCATTAAACAAAACATATTTTCAACCTTTCACATGCTCTTCGTATGTGACAACCTTACTTGTTTTACAATCATGGACATAGCTAGTTGTGTATTAAGAGCGCAAAGCCACGCTATTGCAGTTTGAGGATTGTAGATTCAAAAATTTCGAAAGCGATAATGACATTTGTGCTCGTAATACACACAAGATTTTTCTACCATCATAATTGCAACACATTGAATTGTTTATTCTATATAAAATGTAATTTAGGTTATGTTTAAATTTTTTGTTGGAACGATTGGAACCCACTGACACTGACGACTATCAAACATAACCTCAAACTAAGGAAACAGCAATAACTTAACGACATTAATTACCAACAGCTGTGGTATGGTTAGTAACAACAGGTCACCTTAAATAGCTACCGTATTTGATTTAGCGTGCGGGAATAAACTTGAAATTAATAAAGCGGAAATGAACTGTTTTGCGGTACTGTTTACAGGTGTGGCAGTGTGATTATTTCCATGATGCTGTGATAGGGAAAATACTTTTCATAAAGCATAAAGCGGTAATCGGTATCATAATATCGCCGACAATAAACAATGCTTCACTAGTATTTTAAATATTAGTTAAACAAATAAAATAAGCCATTTACACAGGGGCTTATGGTTTATCTATAAACTATCTTCCCCAGTTGAGAGCAGAGCGATGCATGCAAGTGACGGCATTTGGCTGCCGCCGCACCGCCATAACATAACCGGTGTACACGCGGGGGTTTATGTAGAACATCTTTTATTTACCAGCTCCGTTCGCCTCTTTCTCAACCAAACTGCCTTTTCCACTTGAGATCATTGGAATAACTTAAACCCATGCGAGTTACTCTTTGCCGAATAAATTAATGAAGTATATAGATTTGTATGAAATCAAGCATGTGTTTGGCGTGTTAAAAATAATTGAAATAATCAAAACAAATAATTGAAGTGGTAGTTTGCAAAGCTTTTCTAAATTAATTAATGGGAATATTCAAAAGGAGGCTAATTTAATACCAATGTTTATTGTAGTAATGAAATAAAGACCGACAACAAATACATATATTGTTCGTGATATTTGATAAAAAATAATAGTGACTTTTAGTTAAAATCAGGACTTTTGATTCAATATTTGGTGGATAAAAAAGTGTTTTTTTAGAGCCAAAACGATTGAAACACAATTTTAAAAACCTCTAAATTCCTACACTTTAGCAAGAATGTTTTTTTTTAATAGTTTGTGATCAAATTTTATACTCACATTTTTTCAGACAAAACCTCTGATACTAAATTGATTTGTGGACCTGGACATGCGGTCATAGACTATAAATAATTACATGCAATCGTGGGAATACAGATATCGTTATTAACGAGCAGAAATTCCACGAACGCATAATTGATAACTGTGCCAAAAATGCGCCACTAAATCAAGCTGACAACATTGGCCAGTGATAACGGATAGGCCATGCACATCGCAGCGAGGAGAGGGACAGTGTACAAGTGGCGGGTTGTGGGGGACAGTTGCACATATTTCTCCCCGTTACGATGAAGTGGGACATTACCTCCTGTTGTATATAACGTTCATTTCCTTTACATTGAACTTCAATATCTAAAAGAACATGATTGTAAAGTATGACTTAAGGCCAGTTTATTGTGAAAATAGTCGCAATATATTTTTAAGTTGTTCCTTTGCAAAATATAAAAGTATTTTTAGTGTTGTCTAAATGTTTTTCTCTCTCCAACTAATTACTTTTTTAAAGTGCCTATTCAAATACTCCTAAGGGAGGTATAAACGGTTAAAACATTTCTAAGTCTTCTAAAATTGTTTTAGTAAATAAGACTACCGGCATTGACTTTGTCGTTGAACACTAACGCTACTGTTGTATAATTTAGCGTGTACAAATGATTAATTTGCAAACAGAGTGAAAGATATGTCTAGTAAATATAGCAGAGATGCAGTATTTTTAACGGCATTCTAACACAAAACACCTCATTAGGTTGTTTCAATTGTATGGGGTTTATTGTGTGTTGTTTATGAACATGTTACTATGCCAAAGCAAGTATATCATTGCAGCGTGCCCGTATAATGTTTGAGACTTCAGATTATTCACAAGTCCATATTGAACCGAGGATGGGCCATTATAACTAAGAAACTGCCACTAAAGTCAGCTATCAAACTACGTTCACCGCTTCTTCCTCGCTAAGTTCCACCAGCGTTCCAAATTTAGTATCCAATTTAAGTTGTACAGTGCATTAGAAAATGACGTATTCGTATTGCTTATGTATAAAAGTATTTGACGCCAACTGCAATATTTTTTACTTTTTATATCAACGTTCACTGTTAATTCCTTATACATAACAAACAGAAGTTGTTTTAGGCTGTCAAGATTTTGAAACAAATAAGAAAAAACCTTCATCGACGCTTACTTTGGTTCAAGAGCTTGAAACTATTTAATTGTAAATGCAATGAGTAAAGAGCATGCTTCGTACTTTGAAGACATTACTTCAACCCTCAGAACAGTTGTTATTAGGATGGGTTGAAATATGTTTATATTGTAATTTGTTAGACTGCTATGTGCTAATTAAAAAATTATCATATTCATTATAATACATAAAAGCATATACATACTTGCACGCTTGCACGTTCTTCTTTAACATACCCTTTTTCAACAAAGTTTTGACTACCTTACACCATATAATGATGTACATAAATATGACATAAAAGGCAATTAAAAAATAAGATATAATCAAAATATAATAAATAGAAATCATAATTATTGCTTACCCGTACAGCAGCGCGGCGCCGGCGATGCTGCCGCCGCCCTGGGCGGTGATGAACAGCAGCGCCCTCAGCCAGGAGATGTTGCGGGTCACCGCCATGGCCACGCTCACCGCGGGGTTCACCTGGGCGCCTGCACAACACATGACGTCATCATTAGGTGTACCACGTACAGCGGCATGATGCTGCCGCCGCCCTGGGCGGTGATGAACAGCAGCGCCCTCAGCCAGGAGATGTTGCGTGTCACCGCCATGGCCACGCTCACCGCGGGGTTCACCTGGGCGCCTGCACAACACATGACGTCATCATTAGGTGTACCACGTACAGCAGCATGATGCTGCCGCCGCCCTGGGCGGTGATGAACAGCAGCGCCCTCAGCCAGGAGATGTTGCGGGTCACCGCCATGGCCACGCTCACCGCGGGGTTCACCTGGGCGCCTACACAACACATGACGTCATCATTAGGTGTACCACGTACAGCAGCATGATGCTGCCGCCGCCCTGGGCGGTGATGAACAGCAGCGCCCTCAGCCAGGAGATGTTGCGGGTCACCGCCATGGCCACGCTCACCGCGGGGTTCACCTGGGCGCCTGCACAACACATGACGTCATCATTAGGTGTACCACGTACAGCAGCATGATGCTGCCGCCGCCCTGGGCGGTGATGAACAGCAGCGCCCTCAGCCAGGAGATGTTGCGGGTCACCGCCATGGCCACGCTCACCGCGGGGTTCACCTGGGCGCCTGCACAACACATGACGTCATCATTAGGTGTACCACGTACAGCAGCATGATGCTGCCGCCGCCCTGGGCGGTGATGAACAGCAGCGCTCTCAGCCAGGAGATGTTGCGGGTCACCGCCATGGCCACGCTCACCGCGGGGTTCACCTGGGCGCCTGCACAACACATGACGTCATCATTAGGTGTACCACGTACAGCAGCATGATGCTGCCGCCGCACTGGGCGGTGATGAACAGCAGCGCCCTCAGCCAGGAGATGTTGCGGGTCACCGCCATGGCCACGCTCACCGCGGGGTTCACCTGGGCGCCTACACTACATATGACGTCATCATTAGGTGTACCACGTACAGCAGCATGATGCTGCCGCCGCCCTGGGTGGCGATGAACAGCAACTTAATACATCAAATGGTTTAACACATAAGATTTCATGCGCTAAGCCAAAATTACATACAAACATATACAGACAGGAAACTAGGCGCCGGAATGGGAGGCATGGTTATGTTGTAAAATAAGGTTGTCTGGATGCAAGGAATAAATATAAAAGGGTTGTAGGGAGTTCCGGGACACTCTGTATAAAATTATTTTTTTAATAGAATACTACTCGTTATAAGATATACTTGTTTCTAAAGTGTTTAAAGTAAAGTAAATCGTTTTATGCAAATCATTGACATGAATATATATCAATATATCAAGATTATTATTCGCAAGCCAGCAAGGTTCAATTTATAAGATAATCAATATGCACTAGCGTTAAGTGATTTATGCAAGGGTCGGTCGTTGAAGGGGCTTAAACGGAACGTTTGGTCTTGAAGCAACCAGTCTGGATTAGGGCGAGTTTATGGCGGCTGTAATATGAGAAATTCCATATTCATCTAGAGCATATAAACGGGGTGGTAAATACATAAAACTATACGGCAATATAGATCTTACATATTTTTCATTAATTCTTTAAAGATTTTACTCAGTAGGTAAAAGTTAAAACTATGTGCATTAGTTTTAAATTCAATTAAATTAATCTAAATGGAAGAAATAAATATAGGAGGGAATCAATCAAAACTGATATTGAACTTGAACATTTGACAAAATTATACTGTAATTATTAATGTATAAAACACGAATATTTCTCACAAACAGAACATCAATTTCGTAAAAATATACATTAGACCTTTTAAAATAAAAATATTAAAATAAATAATGCAATTTATTGGTGATCAAGTTTCCTCTTCCGGTATGAAACATCCATTATCATAACCACTACCGTTTGATTTACGGGATCCACATTATACCTTTACCAGAGCAGAGAAATATTTAAATTCTTGGTCAGTTATCAGAGTAAGTTTCGGAACAAGACTACAAGCGGAGATAATAAAACAGCGAGAAGAGACAAGGACTAATATTGACCGTGGAGACGAAACGGCAAACAACACCCGGGCCGGCCTGGGAACAGCCGAGAGCCGAGCGCTGCGCTAGCGACCTCTCGTGGGAACGACACGGTACAGTACTGTACTGCGACAATGTATACAGAACCGAATAAGTAGGGACATCCTTATGGGGAAGTGAGAACGCCGCCCCTGAAACACAAATAGCATCACCAAGATGGTAAGGATTATGCTGATTGGTTGAATGGAAACAGATGGCTAGAATAATTTTAGAGAGATTTGTTATTGTTTTGATTTTTTGTAAACAAATATTCTCATTTTGACATTTGAGAGGTAGAAAGAGCGCTTCCCGTGACAGTAAGAAGAAGTAATCCTAGCATCAGCGCTTTATTTTCCTCTGGTTTTCGGGGGCAACACTAAAATTTTTTAACATGGGATGTCCCTACTTATTCGGTTCTGTATTGACTGCGACGACTACGACGACGACGATGTCGGTAGCGCACAAGACAGTGGCATACCGGGCCGGTCAGGCTACCGACAAACATACATACACACACGCACACACGCGCAAGACGTGCTTTGTGTGTCCGTGTATCTGGAAATTTAATTTCCAAAGCTGAACAAATTTTAATTTACAATCAGTATTGTCGTATTTTAACCTCAAGAACATAGGAACCTCAATACTATACTCTAAAACAAGCAATGTTTGCATGGTCAAAATTTGTTTCGCTCCAAGGTTTTTTTTTATTTTTTGGTTGAATATGGGGGTTTTGGCCACTAGGAATCGATTGGACTTGGTCCCATGTCTGGGAAAAGTTTGACCCATGTCTGGGGTTTCCTCCTAGAGCCCTTCAAAGTTCCCATGTTATCCTTATGGAGATTTTGAAATTGAACAAAAATCAGCTGATAACGGTAAATAGAAACAAATGTATTGCATCTTTTAAATCTGTGGTTTAGGAAAATTATACCAAAGTGCAGCTCCTTCGGCCTGGCGAGTGAGCGAAGCGAACGAGCTCTTCTTTAAAATGGGTGAGAGCAAGTGAGCGGAGCGAACGAGTTTTGTGCGAGAAAAGAAAGCAATAATTTTACCGATCGTATGAGCTCGGTCCCCATGGTTCTTCTTTATTAAACAAGCTGCTAAAGATTTCTTGTTGTGTTGCTATAATACTAATTGAGGTTATTAAGTGATCTCTGATTAAAGATCTCTGCCCTTGTCATATCACAGCTCTTCAGACTAACCATTTCAGATTCCTTGATAAATAAGTATTTGGCCGAAAGTCAAAGTCTCGCATTTTTCTTTAATAAAATAACTACAACTGTGACATAAATCACAATTTTTTATTTGCATATTTTACTATGGCATCAGAGCGCTCTGGCATGTTGAAGTGAGGAGGCAGTGATCCTTAACGATAACAAAGATACTACAGTATATCAGTATAAATATTTGACATAAAAAGTATTTTTACAAAGGATAAAAATGCCGAGCTTTAACGTTTCTCATGCAAATAAAAACTCAACTAAGCTATCCAATTATATTAAATCCAAAAAGCTATAAAACTTAATGAAATATGAAGCTGTAAACGAAATAAAATCGCGTTCAAAAAGAGAGCTTACAAAACCAGCCAATGAAATATATCTCAGTAAAGAAACCAGGACGATCACTAACAACGATATACTAGTATTGGTTTTGGTATTGGTATTGGCTGGTGTACAAATAACACAACAACCTAAACCCATCTCGATCCTCCTTATCAGCACAAATTTGATAAAGGACGATGATCAGTAAGGGTATCTGATCCGAAGATTTACTTAGTCGCGGTTTGCTTTACTCGACAAAATCAACAAAACCTTAGTCATCAGATGGATTGGAAAATTATAAAGAGAGTTTACTTAGTAAAGTAATATATTCTAAATAACAATTGAGTTGCTTCGACCTTAATTGAGATATAATCCATTGAAAACGGACCCTTCAAAGCATAAATGATCCATCTTACTAAAATTAGGTATAGCTATAAACAAATACATAGGAAAATTATATTGTAAAAATAGTTGAATATAATCCAATAATGTAAGAAGTGTGCTATATTACTTTATAACAAGCATAGCAAATTTGTAACTAAAATCTAAAGGGCCAAGAAACAAGAGTTATTATTAATTTTGTATTAGTTACTATTTAATTACTTTTTTTGAAGACTTAAGTAAAATATCTTGAACCATAAACACAAGTTGATTTTAAAAATGGCATTTATTATTGCACAGTAAAAATTCCCTCTGACAAATAAATATAGTACTGTATTGAATTTACATTAGCTCTTTGTTAGAAAAAGAAACATTATTGTTGTTTATCAAAGAGAAGCATAAGTTATCATTTTCGGTAAAATAGCGAAACTTTATTTCGTGTGACTGGGAACAAATTATTGGGGGACTTGGAAACGAAAATTACTCCCAGGTCATAAAACATTCCTCCGTCCCGTTTAAGATTGGTTTTCAATCAAAACGGAGCCAATTAAAAGGGGTTTACATAGTTTCCGGTTGTTGTACTTAGTTGATTAGAAATAGTTCAAAAAAGTCTAATAATAATTTAATTAAGTGATTGGCATTGTAAAGGAAGTAATGGACAAAGTGGTAGAGTTTTGTTTTGTTTCGACAATTAAGTGATTGTATAATTTAATAAACCCGAGTCATTGCCCGTCGATACTGACGGATACAACTCCAGTCATGGTGAGTGGAGCACTATGCAGATGGTGTGAAACATGTATAAAATGTACTTTTTAAACATTCAAATCATTGACTGTTGCCAATGATTTGCTTTTCGTTGTACATTATGCGTAAAACACAAAAGGAAAAAAAATCTATAAATGCTTACCTCGAAGGTATTGAAAAAAAAACATATGATAAAATAAAAAAGAAATATTTTTGAATTATTCAGAAGTTTTAATCCATACTCGTCTAAGGGGTTAACCCACAGTGCGCGAGTAATGAACTTGTCCTCAACGAGTAAACTTGATTAACGGCGTAAGAGCTCTCACTGAGAGCGAAGTTGATAAAGCACCTACGAGAGTTACCCCCCCCCCCCCTCACAATCAGCTGATCCGTACCGTCACGATATCAGCTGATCTCCCCCACATCACGATATCAGCTGATCGGCCCCGCAATGTCATCACAATCATCTGATCGTTAGCGAAGGAGCCACCTCATTTTATTCGGTTTAGGCTCAAGTCAGATCACTGGAATTCCCGTCATTTCCAGCGCTCCGTCCAATATCGATGAGAAATATTCGGTATTTATTACTTTCACTAAAGTAAAAGGACAGTCTGGCTCTTTTGGAGTGACAGAGAAAATATTTTATTATATCGCTATGTGAGAGAACTCAAAAAGGCTGTTTGAAATTGATTAACAATGTGGTATATTAATGATGGAAGAAATTGAATAAAATAAAATTAACACATATTTTAGGAAGTTAGGTAGTTTAAACTGTTAATATTTTATTAGTGAATAAGCTTCATAAAATTGTCATAACATACGTCATAAGGACTGAAAAATTTATTAAAATAAATACCATACTTTAAAACATATTAAGTTTAATACTTGTTATTTCGCTTATAAGAATTTCAAATTTAGAAGTGACGACTTTGAAACACTTTTACCAAGTAGCCAGTCTTAAACATTCATGAAACAACTACTCTCGTACGTTCGTATAATGTAAACGAAACGAAAGCAAATAAGCGGCAGCGACGCGATGTAAATTGCTCGGGTAAGTGTTTGAAGTGCGACCCTCGTGAGTAGTGTGTAGTTATAAAGCTTGTGTGGAGTGAATAATGTCCTGTTCTGTGAGGCCACTCTTGATAATCGTGCCACTGCCACTGCCACCGCCACCGTCATCGCATCGCCGCTGCTGGCCACGGCCTGCTGTAGCTTTCACTGCTACTCGTTTACATAAATTATCAAGTTTAGACGTACCTATTTAAGAGGGCGTTGGAGTGCCGCCATGTTGGATTTATTTCCCATAAGAGCAATGCTAAACTTGTTCCCGGCATTTGTCATATAATTTCTTTATTTTTTGTCCAATTGGTTCAGAATAAATAGCGTTTTATTCACAATTAAAGTCCCCGTTTCTCTTGCGAGATTGATTATTTGTAAATAATTTATAAAATTCTGTAGAAAATGTTTTAAAAGTAGTAAAAAACCTGCTTTGTTACACACTAAAAGTGAAAGAATGAAAATTCACTCTTTCAGAGTGACTTTTTAACTCTTTGAAAGTAGGAAAACCAAGCCACTCTGAAAGAATGAATATTCACTCTTTAAAATAGTGAACTGGGGTCATTCTTTAAAAGAGTGAATATTTCCACTCAACGAAAGAGTGATTTCCACTCACCGAAAGAGTGATTTCCACTCAACGAAGGAATGATTTCCACTCAACAAAAGAGTGATTTCCACTCGACGAAAGAATGATTTTCACTCAATGAAAGAATGATTTCCACTCTAACCTAACCTATCAAATGAAGTCTTCTCACAATTACTCAATAAAGGTACACATACACAATAAACTTAGCTAGTTTATTTTGTGTTGTTCTTTGATAATGTTTTAGGCTACATTAACTTAGTTAAAATTTGTCCTTTATTTTGTTATTTATGTTAATATTATTCTATTAAAACCTACTGAACTGAAACTCGATGATAAACTACAAGACAAAGTGTAGAAAGGTAAGGTGGCTTTGCCTTCATTATAAGTGATTCTCAGTCTTGTATACTACACAATATCCTGTTAATATTAGATTATGTTTGCATATAGAACTAAATTACTTCATCTAAACTTAAGTAGTTGTGCTTGCTAACTATTGAGGAAGGAATATTTCAAGTTAGTAAAAAACACGAAATTAAAAAAAAAATTTCTCTCGCAAACCAAACCCGCCTTGATGAACCCTTTATTTAGAGCTATAAACCATTATTTTCTGATTATAAATAAAAGAGTTATTTGACATCCCGTTTAACATTGCTCTTATGGAGGAAAGGCGGAATTTGGATTGACTCCAACGCCCTCTTAACTTGTGTATGGTTGATTCCAAATTTTCTTCTAGAATTTTGTAAAATATAATGTGAAATAAAAAAAAATATTATATAACTAGCTTTTTTCTCGCGGCTTCACCTGCGATACTCGCTGTGAGGTTTAGCTCCTTCGCTACGCTCACACGCCGTCATGCTTACCCGCCATCAAGTTTAGCTCGTTATTGAAAATTTTCATAGAATTTGTTTCTTAGCAACCAATAAAAAACTCGTAAAATCGATTTTCAAATTTTTTTATACAGCAATTTTTTTAACCTTTCGTAAAAAATAATTCTTTTAAAATAAAAAGTATCCTATATGTTACTTTTAGTATATCCCAGGTACAAAGTTTCATGATGATTCGTCGAGTAGTTTTTGCGTGAAAGAGTAACAAACATCCACGTTTTCACATTTACAATAAAAATTTTTTAATTAAAATTAATTAAAATGTCAACTGTGGATAAATTATCGCGTATAAAGCTGTTCTTCAACACCATGGAAACTGTCATTACAACTATCGACTAAATACTCTACGAATTAATAATAAATAAACTTTTTATCGTACAGGGTTATTGGAAATTTTGTGGTTGAGTGCGATTAGTTTTTTAAGTCCGAGATTTCTTTAATATTAAATTACATACGTTTATTTATACATTTAGAGCTGTAAAAGGATATTATTGCAATTAAACTACAAACCTAAATAAAAAAGTTAATTTTTGAAAAATAAATTAACTTCTTTTTAAGTTTTAGTTTATTTTTATTTTAAAAGTCTCTTACCACAGTTCATGAATTCAAGTTAAATAAATAGATTAGACCTAAAATATTTAACTCTATTATAATTTCAAACACGGTTGTTAAAAATGCAAAGATTAAAATCTACTCGACTCGGGCGAGAATAACGGCAAGAGTGACAGGTGAATTTTAATAAACCGGGCTGCAGGCGTCAGGTATGCAATTGTCGTACAGCACTCATGTTGCGTCCGCCCCTGCTACCTGTTGCCGCGCTGATGTGCCGTATTGTTGTACTGTACAATGTTGCGCGGTGTTGCGTCTGTGTCCAGCGCGCGGCACAGCAGCTGATAGCCCTGGACCGTGGCCGCGAGAGAGAGAGAGGGCGATATGTGACCACACTGGAGCGAGAGAGAGAGCCGAGTGACAGGTGTTGGCGGAGTCTACACCTGCCTTCTGCATTCCTCCGACACCGAGGCGATACGGATACTGTGTACCGGAGAAGAGGGCCGAGCTTGACTCGACAAACACCATTTACCTTCAATACTTCATCTGAAAAATATTTTGCTTCGTAACTAAATACATACAAATTATCTACACGTTTTCTATTGAGTTGGTTATATCGACTAACAATCAATTTATAACCAGTGGTGTAGTGGTGCGGGAACGCGTGGGAACGGCGTTCCCACACTGGTTTTCAAGAACCCGGGAAAATCCCAGTGCCCCGTTCAGGGAAAATCCAGGAAAATAGCTAATATGTTTCTAAAATACCAATAAGCAGTTTAAAAATATAAAAAAAACCTTTCTATGCCAATAATAAAATGCAATAATTTTGTAAACACGATTTTACTCCGTATCTGTTTCCATAACCTCACTCGCTTGAACTTTGTATTATTGTGTACATATAGTACGGTATACAGTGGCGGGCATCACTCTCCCGTCCCTTCACAACCCTTCCACATCTACAGAAGAGGATGCATTTGCCGACTACTTGTAAACATAATTTTGTCAATCTATCAATGAACTTTCATAGTAATTAATTATTCTGTTTTCTTCTGTTTTATGGATTTAATTTATAGTAGTTCTCTGCTTTTATACTTGTATAGAATATGTCATTTAAAAATTAGGTTATGTATGTTGCTATTTTGAGGGTTAAAAATAAAAGTAGTAATAAATTAATAATCTTTTCTAAAACAACCTTCTGTTGTAAAATAATAAAGTTCATAGGCGTGCGCGGGGTCTTGGAATTGGGGGTGCCAGGGATCCTTTCCCGGAAATTTTTTGAAAATTTAGAGCCAAAATGGCGAATTTTAATGCTTTTCAAGATATATATATCTTTTATATTTAAAAGATTGTGGTATTTTTGTTTGTTTTTCACATTGTTATTATTCTGAGTTTGAAACCCTTTCCCATTAAACCAATTCTTTGTAGACTAGACATTCAAGGATCAATAAACTAACATATTTTAATTTGTGTACTTTATATTCTAAACTACAACATAATTATTAGCGAATTAAAGATAGAGGCATGGATCATAAGTAAGAAGTTCTTTAAGAGCTACAAAATGATACACAGCACGACATACTCCATTTGAAATTTGTTGACACCATCAATATCTATATAGCTATAGCCTACAGTCTTACAAACTCAACCGCCTATTGAAAGGCACCATTGACTTGAACTCACTAATAATAGATTCTGTGCTAACTCTATCTGCCAGTTCTTGTTCTAAGAACGGGATCATTAAGGCTGCGGTCTACCCCTGGCGCGCACCCAAATGCAAGGGTTTTTTAGAATGGTGTTATCTTCTGCCAAATGTATCCTAGAGCTATAAATAAGGTGTCATATTAAAGAAAAATAACGGTACTAGTTTTCGTCTGTTACAATTTTGTAATTAGTTCATTAAAACCAATAGAAAACTTCAGTTAAAAATCGAGAAAAACAGATGATTTTAGACCGGTATAGCTGAAATTTGAAATTTTATTTTAAAATTCTAAAAAGATAGCCGACTAGATCCTTTTTTCTACTTTTAGAAAAAATTAACAGGCAATCTCTATCTTAAGCGGTTAGTTTTAAAACACGATCCCCGTAAACCTCTGCATTTACAAAACTAAAAACAGATGATTTTGGACAGTTATTACTGAAATTAGAAATTTTATTTAAAAATTCTAAAAAGATAGCCGACTAGATAATATTTTCTACTTTTGGAAAAAGTTAACAGCCAATCTCTATCTTAATTGGTTAATTTTAAAACCCGATCCCCGTAAACCTCTGCAGCCATCAAACTCGCCTAGCGCTACGGCCGCGAGGCGGCATATTCGGCATTGTTGTTGTTTTTGTTTTGGTTGGGGTAGACCGCAGCCTTAAGTGTTCCAGCCGTTTTAGTATTTAATCCCTATTTCGGTTAAAAAACTTACACAAGTGCGATAACTTATAAGAACGAACATAAGTTTTAAAGTTAACATAACACTGCTACTGCTGTCGCAGCACTGTCGCTGTCGCTGTCAAGCGCCGGGTTGACAGACAGTGGTGCCAACCCACCGGCCGCCAAGGAGTAAACCTTCCCGCGGTGAGCGTGCGGTGATGTGGTGATTCCGTCTCAAATAACTTCACGTTAAACGCTGCTAAACTGAGTGAATGGCTAAAAAGACAACCATTAACCATCATGTACTAAATCGTTTCCATTTGACAAATTATTCTATTTCACAATTTACCTGATTGTATTATAATCTTGTTATTAGCCTGCTAAAAAAACCGAGTCTTGACCTAATGGGGGTGCCGTGGCACCCCTGGCACCCCCCGTGCGCACGCCTATGTTAGTTAAGTATAAAATATAAACAAAGGTGTATATAAAATATGTCATAGGTTTGGATATACTGGTTTTTTATTTCGCTTTTCTCAAAAACATCTAAATTATTAAATAGTTTCTTGAGTTCTCAGGAAATTCAGTTAGCTTAAATACATAGCCTAATACGCAAAGCTATTGCTATCGTACGCATTCAGGAAAATTTTATCTTCATTTTCAGAAAATTTGACAAATATGTATTAAGCGTTCCCACATTGGAAAATTTGCCACTACAACACTGTTTATAACCTAACCTAACAATAATTTAAATTGTGTACAGGGTGTTTATAAAAGAATACCGGTATTTTGAGCAGGCATTGCAGAACAGATTTTTATGTTACTTAAACAATCAAATTGGCTAATTGAAGAGGAAAAACAAAGTTTTCATCCCGAAGTATGTTTAAATGAGACCTCCTCTATTTTGTTGCTAATCGGATATCAAAGTGGTAGGCCTATTCAACTTCTTTTAAAGTGTTTTGCAGCATCTATGGTATTGCAGTCGTGATCGCTGTTTTTCAAGGCTTGAATTTTACTAGGTTGACACACAATGTTCTCTATGTAACCCGAGAAAGAAACGGGCTCAGTTCAGTACTCCTGGGAGGCGTTACTCTGCTTGGAAGTCCGTTGTTAAGCGTGTCGCACACGTCAATGTCAACGTTTAATGCCATTCAAAATAGTAAACAAAACTTACATGTTTTAACTGCATATTGAGGATTAAATCTTGAAAATTCTTTCAGTAGCTCCCGTTAAAAATCTCGGCATTCTTTTATATACATTCTGTATTATTTTACTGAGGTATACTTTGGCTGAAAAATATCCTCACGACGCTGTTTAAACGATGATTTATAGCATGGCCGCGCTGTAAAATGGCCGAGAACAGCAACCACAGCACAGCAAACGTTTGTTTAGGCCTACGCTCACATTAACAACTCTACGAAATTAATATACCGTACAGTAAGTTTAAGTTGTGCTAAGGCACAAACACAAATCTACATTTCCCATTTACATAACCCATATAGTTCTTTATCAAAGCAAAAGTTAAAATGACGCTTAGATTGTTATATTGCCCTTAAATGATACCATAAAACTTAGTATACGTAAAGTTGTTTGTGTGCTGAATGTTCCCGCAAAACCTCTTGTTTTCCCACATTCTATTCAAGCAACGCTACGCCATCAATAGACTAATCTTTGTTTCGTGGCAGTATTATGCCTCTCGTATCATCGAATCGTCATTAAACAAACAAATAATTATAAATACTTTTTATTTTGTTCTTAACTCAAATTTTGAAACGTAGCCTGTAGCAAATAGGACACAAAAGAAATCTGAAAATACTTTTAAAACCCCCCAAATACCGTCTGACGCGGAGAGGAATGTGCGACGCCCAGTGAGATGGCGCTTGTAGCTGTCGCTGTCGGAGTGACACGAAACAGCCTTCTAGGGCCGAGATAGGATATCGGTATCATGGGAGGACGGTCAAGCCTTGTCACGGCCGGTATAGGAACGGCTACAATGTGACGCCGCGCCGGCGTCGATGGGACCGGCCCGATTACAGTGGGACCGTGACCGCCTCACACACACACACACACACACACACACACACACACACACACACACACACACACACACACACACACACACACTTGTCCGGGGATTGGTTACAACTGATGTCCGCGTTCAATCGAGTAAAACACTTTACAGGATGTCACAAGATAATCGACCCTTCCTTCAGAAATCATTCCTTATAGGTCGAGCTTGTAAACGAAAGTTATCATGTAATGTAGGCCTATAGTAGATATTGCTTAGTCTGCCTGACTGTATACTTTTATTTAAGTAGGAAGTTTTATATATACTTTTGCTATACGTGTTTAGGCTGTGTATGTCTGGTTTGCGACAGTTTGTTACATTTTAACTGAAAATTCAAAATTATGCTACTTCCGGTTTCTAAATGGCAGACACTTAAAATTTCCAGAGTTAAATATCTCAAAATGGCCTTTATTACATATTGTAATAGTATAAAGTTGTAGAGTTTTATTATTTAAAGAAAAATACCAATATAATAACTGGACAGCACATAACCGAACAAATGAGACTTTTTAATTCATTTCAGACACACCCTTAATTTAAGTCAATTAAAGTATTGAAAATTAGCATGTTTTCGATAAGAAAATTTTAATTTAGCTCTAGTTATTCGTTGGTCAATATTTATAATCTCGGTACAGTATTGTCGTTTAGCCTAAATTTATGACTATTTATTTCAATTTTGTAAAACATCCATTTTTTAGGAGATTAAGGCCTAACTTGGAAAATTTTAAATGCAGCTGACTTACATAAACCACTATGCAAAGTTTCAATTTAATATCCTTCCCGAAAATAAAGATGAATAATTATACAAACACATATAAAACACATACCGACAGACGGAAAACCATGCAAAATACCGTGCAGCTATAATTTGCATGATAATGTTTATTTCAACCTATGAATAGCCTTGTGAAGTTTAGGTCGATACTTTTTGGATACCCTGTATAGTGTCAAAGGTTTCATTGTTGAAAAGTGCATTGGAAATTTAGTATGTTGCGAAGTATTTAAAGAGCTATTATAATTTTGTTTTATCCCCGACTGTTCTTAAAGTTGATTTAAAATTAAAATAAACGAGAGACGACTTAAAACACCAGAAATCCTTTAATCAAAAGATCCGTTAGCTAAATAGAACGACTAAAACGAAAGAGTTATTTCCTTCATAAAATATAGTTTTGGTATTTTCGAATAAAATAAAGACGAAGGGAAATATCGACGATGAGGGGGAGGGGGAGTTTCTCAGATGACTGATCCTCAAAGAGGCAGTCCGTCTCGTCGGCGCGCCAAATATTCATCTAGATGAAAGCAGAGATCCGAAGGTGTCTATTGCCCACCGTGGAACCCCCTCGAGATTAGAGGGCTCACGAATGGAGGAGGGGATTTTTTGTATAAGTTTGTCTATTATTTGAAAACCTGGGACTCGAGCCCATTCTTTATTGTAAAATTTAGGAAAACGTCTTTTATAATATTCTATAGATGGATTTAATATTTCAATGAAGGTTTAATTTATTTTTATGTAAACTGCAAAAATACTTGTATTTCTCTTTAGCTAAATTATACAGTATATTACATTATCAAACATTCAGAATAGGTTTTAATCCTGTATTACAATCAACTTTTTTCAATGAAATATAATTCAATTTTCTCGAACTAAGCAGCTTACAGAAATAGTTAAACTAAATACCCATGCATTTGGTTAAATTGTGATAACATTACGATAGCGCAAATTCGAAATGCATAAGTTATGCATACATTATTAGTTAGGCATACTTATAACTTGAAATAATATAATCGCAAGCTTACAACATAGACATTGGTATGTGAATAGTTTAATTTGTGGTCATAAATTAGTAAACAACATAACATTTCCTTGTAGGTCAAATTTTGAGCTGACAAATCAAATATTAGAAGGTTCAAATGATATATTAAAAAGAGCGATAAATAATTACAGGATTAAACGAATTCCTAGACATCTAACTATCAGATTCTGTCCTAGGAGTTTAGGAAGGTTCAAAGTATTACCTCGCACTAAAATGTTTTAAAACATCTTAAATTTCTTTGTTGAGTAATCCATTATATTGATATCTTGAGCCCTTGAGAGATTCTTTCAGGCTCAAGAAGCTACAATGATTATACTGTCTGCTATCTTACCCGAGACGTGTCCGAAGGCTTGGGTAAGGGCGGCGATGGAGAAGCCGGCGGCGAGGGCGTTGGCGATGACAACGAGGCCCTGGGAGCCCGTGGGCGCCACGGCGGCGGACGCCCCGCACACCACGAACACGTAGAAGAAGGAGGCCAAGCACTCGGAGATGATGGACCGCCAGAACTCCAGCGTGCGCATCTCCGCCTTGGCGGGCAGCAGGCGCGGGGGCGCGTCGTCGCGGCGCATGGAGGCGATCTTCTCCAGGAGCGTGGCGACGCCGTACTCAACACTGTGGACGTCGGGGGCGGCGGGGGTGGCCATCGCGACACTACAGGAGACTGACGAGGAAACACTTGCAAAACCGCGAACAAGTACTCAACTCGCTACGGCTCTAGAACAACATTGTTGTGTGAGTAAAGTTTCGAACCGCGGGTACACGTGCACTGTCGATGATCGGAGCGGCTGATGCACCGGCGACGCGAGCGGTGCGGACTGTCGCGGCGGAGTGGCGATTGTGAGCGGCGGCGGCGAGCAGGAGCAGGAGGCAGGAGTGCGGGGCGAGCGGCGCGGCGAGTAGTTGCCCGAGCCACCACCGCCCGCCGCGGCGCTACTGTTGTTTTGGTTTATCACTTTTAACTTTACCATCTGGCGCCCATGCTTTGCAGCTGGCCGACGGCGGGTCCTAGTTAATTAATTGGGTGGTTCTTGTAAACCAGCAGCGGTTTTTCTGACTGAGAACCCGCCTTCAGTAATATGGAGTAGTGTCTGGTAGTTATACAAAGAAAAATCGAATTGAAACGTTAATCTTGAAACAATTTTATCTAGTTGTAAGCTGTTTTCAGATTTTCTTTGTTTTCATTTTTAAAACCACAGGACCATTTTTTTTATTTCAATTAAATATTTTAACCAAACTAAGCTCGGAATCGAGCAGTTTTATTGATACAATACAAATGTTACTTTTAGTTCAAAATCAATGACATCCGACCAATTCAAGATTGTAAATATCTGTAATGATAAAAAAACTACACGTTATAAAATTAACAGAATAAACATTTTTTTTTAACAAATTTATTTACTTTACAATCTGTTACAATAAAATTTGAACAATAAGTAAAGAATATGTTGAAATTTATGAAACTGAACATGAAAACATGAATTAGATGTTGACCTATGCCAACACTAATTAAACATTAAAAAATAGTTATATAAACCTATTTTGTAAGTCCAGAATTGTAGCGCGTTTCAGCCTGTAGACACTTTCTGAATTGTCCAACAAGTTGAGGGCATGAACATTAACAGATGTTTAAAATGCTTTTTCAATCCCAATGTTATTTTAATGGGAAATTTCGAGATTTCAATGGTGGATAGCGGATTTATTTTTAGACCGATTCTCATCAGTTTTTGGCAGAAACAACTACAGACCAAGCCCTTTCCATCGACACCAAAAACTTGAAAATCGGTTGAAAATTGTAGGAGGAGTTCTCAACACAAAAAACCCACAGCGTATTAAATAAGTATAGATAATATTTTTTCATTTAATATGGACCTGTATATATTATTATTATTACATAACTAAGTTATTTGCTAAGTTTGGCAGGCCCGGCGACAGGATTCTCGGGCCCCTGTGCAATTATGAGGTCCGGGCCCCTAGATTCAGGCAACCAACCTACTTACCTTGAAAATTCCCTTCCCTTCAACACAACAAAACCACTTATTGGATATATGTTAACACTGCAAGCAATATTTTAAACCCAAATTTACTATTGTGTTCCCTAACTTACACAGTTGTTACTAAATTATTTACTTTTCCTCCCAAATAAATATGCAAAGTCAGGATTTTGATTTTTTTGTGTATTTATTATATTGGTGAATAAATATTAGTAAAAAAATGGAGGTTTAGCAATTAATTTTCTTACTAAAAAGCAGTGTAGGTTTTATAAAAAATTATGAAAATAGTATAAAATCAATAGAGAATTATTAGGCTTATGTTCATTCTAACATCACACATCATCATAATACAACTTGTCTAGCCGTGGTGAGGTCTTGGTCTAACCTTATTCCTTGCAAGGTCATCATTTTTGGTTTCTATTTTAGCACATCCCGGCGGGCGAACGTTTCCATAGTCAAGGTCATTACTCCGCGATTGCGCCCCATCCCAACCCGCTTCGCCACGCCATCGCTCACACTCATACTTCCCTGACCACGTGACTATGATCACTCCACCATATAGAGGAAAAACATGCTTGCCTATTAATATAAAGAGCGGAATTAAAATAATCTGGAAATCAAGAATCACAACTGAAAGCCCGTTTTTGTGAGGCCTTAGAATTCTTTATGTCAAAATGTAAATGATAAAATGCAGTTGTCAGTCGGCGGACCATAAAATAATATAAAAAACCATTAGGCTTACAAGTCGGCAGAAATGTTTTTTAAAAACTGTTTTCTGAAGAAAAAAACAAAATATATTTGCTCATTTTATAAATTTAGAGTCTTAATCTTAAGTCTTTATTAATCTTCTTACAACAACACAGAATTGTACAAAACCAATCCAATGAGAACATAAAAACATCTACAGCACCGAAATGCGAGGTTGAAAGAAACATACGCTTAGTAGGCCTATCGTGTTGGTGTTGTTTGGCGCTCAGGTTGCAACCTGATCTGATGTATGGAAAGGCTGGGTGGGAACGGGGCCTACGTAAACTACGTTATTTTTCTAGGCCCCGAGTCACGCCGCGCCTGCGACGGGCCCGTGAGTGCGTGTGCAACCAGCGCCAGGCAGGCACAACGGTTCTTGTTCCAGAGAATTTCTCACAGTAGCGCCACCACCCTCAGTGTTTACAATTATTGGTTTGTTTAGAATAAAGCTAAACTAATCATTCTCTGCACATTTACATTAAGCTCGTAAATAAAAAGAGCAGCCGTAAAACATTCAAACTTAAGCTGTCATTTTTATTTTAAGAATGAATGTTCACTGTACACTTTCGGTTGTTTTAAAACTAAAAAACTTTTTCCGTCGGCCCGGGCCCCCTATGAGCCCGGGCCCCTATGCATTTGCCCCCTCTGCCCCCCCATGTCGCCGGCCCTGAAGTTTGGATCAAAACTTTAGAGCCGTTTACGAGATCAGTGCGGTGCGTATACATACTTATAAATATACCTTACTCGTATCAGAGTAAAGGATGGGTATTCAGCATAAACCATGTAAAAATGATGAACCAACCACATGTGCCTGGCATTCCTTGTGAACACAAACAAAAGTATCTTAAGAATAACCAGCGTGCTCATTTCGCCCAAATGAAATGACCGCTCTCTTCTCTTTGTTGAGTCCATAAATCTATCGGATCTCCAAAACTTGCAGGGACGCGGGGAGGTCAGGAGATGAGCTTATCGACGATGTGCGATGTCTGGGAGCGTGAGAACCGCGACCGCGAGCGCCGTGATGGATGTCTTCATCCGCCTGATTGGGCAAAGGCACGACGGACGCGACCGACGGTGATGCGGCTTGCGAAACGCGCCGGGGCCGGCCAGGTCGGGGATCCGTCCTGGAGTATAGCGGGAATTCAATGTTTATTTGGTAAAAATACTTTCATAAACATCAATCTTCCTCCAGAATCCAGTGATAACAACCAAGACCCACCCTGTTCCAACACCTCACAAGCTCAACAATCCTCTCAATAGTCTTTAGAAGATCTTCAAGATTAAAAATATGACTTAACCCTTTCAGTCCCATTGTCCATTTAGTGGAGATGACATTTATTTATTTGATCAAATTTATTTAAGTGGAATTAGAAACAGTTTTATTGGCATCTTGGAGTAAACATATTGTTATCTTCCATATTTCAAAGCCGTAGTGGCACACACACAGTAAACAGTAGTAAAAAGTAGCAAAATCAGTGTTGACCAAGGTGCAACTCACAAAAAATCAACCGATCCCGTCAACTTCCATGCAAGCCTGCCACCGTATATTTAACGTGGGCCCTCCCACCAACGTTGCCACAGATCGGCTAACCCTTTTAAGAGTTGCACCACCAGGTCAGGTTTGGTCGTGTGCGGATTCAAACCCGCCCCGACGTAGACATCCTGGCCAAGGATGCCTATACGCCTTAGCCAACTATGCTATCAAGACCGGCATCCTAGACACGAAAATTAGGGGTTTAAACAGTGCGCGCTCTTAGCGAGGAAAGTTGTAGAGGCTGTTAGTGAGTGAGTTCGCTACGAGAGCATTAAGCAGCTTTACTCTATTTAAAGTAGATAATTCGGGTCTGAAAGGGTTAAGGCTTATTCGCGACGGACTTCGTCTATATGCATTGTGACTCACAGCAATTTTTATACGATATTCAATAAAAAATTAACAAACACAAAACCCTGCAAGACACCGTTGTTAGAATTATATGAATAGTGATAGGACAGTGTCTCTATTATAGCTTAACCTCTTTGACCTTAATTATTTCATTCGATTTGTAGTAGTATTTTACATCTTCCTAGGCCTACACTCATCTCTCATTAATATTCAGGTTTAAATACCCACTATGTGAGGTCTCTGTCTCAAAATTGTGATATATGTTATTGGGCCTGAGATTTCAAAAACCCAATAATAGAATATGATTAAATGAGAGTGAAAGTCATTAACTGTGATTCACAGAGTATGACTAACACTTTTGCAGCCACATTAATGGTGCTTTTATCATTTCCCATTAATTCATAGACTTTAAATAATCACTTATACATCTTCCCAATCAAATAATGGAATGATTCACCCATATTAACTCACTGTAATAAGTGTTCTTTTCGTATTCAAATAAATCTAGTGTTTCGTAAAAGGTGTCTTAGCATAGAAAAACTTTAGTATTATTTCTACACTACGCCACCTCGCCACCACAGCTTTACCTAACCATATAAACAAAAGATTGTTCATCATTTTGTTGCAAGTAATCTAGAATGAGAAGGAGGTAAGTGCCATCAACAAAAACAATAACAAAATCGATGGCGTCAAAGGTGCAGCACTTAAAAAATTCAAAGCAAACCAATCATGTGTCAAGATAAACAACATGACGTAAAAGGTGCAGGAGATCCTCTAAAATGCTTCAATCAGCTGTTGGTGTCACCTACCTTGGTTTGTTCTAAATACATTGATTTTGTTGCATACAATAGGTATTAAATTTACATACATTCAGCAGACATCACTTCAAAACGCCTTTTTTTTAAAATCAGTCATACGATGGCTAAAAACATTCCTAAAAAATATGAAGTAAGTACTGAAATTTGAAAATTTTGAAAAAATATACTTTTTCCTACCACTGCATGGAAATAATCACATTGCCACAGCTGTAATCCTACGCAAAACAGTTCATTTCCGTTTTCCGGTCCTTTTCCGCTCTAGAGCGGTAATGGAAAATTGGCGCACGCTAAATCAAGGTTATTTTAAATCTACAATAGGTTAGAACGGTAAAGAAGGTGACGTCACAACACAGACTAGTTTCTATTGGTCAGAAACCACATGACAATCACCATAATTATTACAAATTAATTTTAGTTGCTTTGCTCTGAATCAGCTGATTTCACGGTCAGTATTTTGATAACACTGACTTCCGGTTGGTTACACATCTATGCAAGTGATTACGATTTTATTACAGTTATTAAGTTAATGAAAGTTAATGAAGTTAAATTTAAAGTTGATATAATTGTGTACGTTTATTAAATACATTTAATCGGTTGTAATTATGGTGGTAGCATTGACTTTGTACACTACGTGAGTAGACTTCTCATAGCATAGGCGTGTGTGAAGCATATTGACGGTGGTGCGATCTCGTGTGGCGTCCATCGAAGTACACGTAAAATAAGATAGATAAATCAGTATTACCACTCTTCTAAACCAAGGATGAAACATTTTATAACTGAAAGTTATGTTTATGTTTTGGTAAAATGTTTTGGCAGCACTGTAAATTCAGCTGAATAATAACAACATCGATGTCAGCGACTCTGTTGCGGCATCCACCAAACTTCCAAATTTTTGCCTCAAACTAAATGCATTGGATGAGAGGTCTATTCACGTTAGTGTACATAGTCAATGGTGGTAGGAAAAATATTGTGTGTATTACGAGCACAAATAGTCATTGCCGCTCTCGAAATGTTTGGCCGCACTCAGCTGACGCTTCGTGCGGCCAACTACATTCTCGAGCGGCAATGACGTTATTTGCGCTCTTAATACACAAATAGCTATTTTATGTTACTTGTAGAGTAAAACATAGTAATAATTACTCTAAATGTTTGGTGCACGTAATTTTGGGGCTTAATTGAAATATACAGTAGGCCTAGGCCTACTACTACTTAAAATTTTAGTATACAAATGTAATAATGCCACGTGTAAACTTTATTAATTAATAGAAATGTTAGTTAAATTTATCTCACAAACAATAAATTTAATCAGTAAAGAATTCCACCAACATTGATGTATGAATAGGCAGACATTTTGACAGTATTAGAACAGTACGATGTTACTGAGATGTTGTTATAAACAATTAAAACTTCATCTTGTTGCCAGATACTTTACGAACACCTAACGATTTTAAACGCCAACTATTTGCAAAGCAAACTCGTCCGCGAGGCTAAAACATAATTAAAAGCGGCGCTACTAATTATTTGCTCACACATTTTATATTTTTTAACAAAACACTTGTTTGCGTTTGGTTTACATATATAAATTACATTTTTTAAGTATTTAAAAATAAAATTTTTCCGGGTTTACCATTTTAATAATAATATTACTATTTTTATACTTTCATATGAAAGGGTCATTAAAAAATTGTTGTTTACACTCACGGTTAAAGAATTTATCTTTTCCGAATTTACGGGTTAAAGTTTCAAATTTAAAATGTGTTTAGTATTCTTAAAAATAAGTTTTCAATGACAAAATCTCTATATAAAGTAAATGCGTTACGTAAAGCCTAAAAAGATTTTAAATATCTTTTTCAATGTTCGAAAATCCTTGTTGCATTTATTGCAAAGATAATATTTATAAAATATACTTAAACAATGTATGGACCACCTTTAAGGATGAGGCTTCAAAACAATTAATTCCTGTCCCGCCGATAACTGTTCCTGAATATTTACATAAGTGCCCTTTCAAGTTTTAATAAATGCCATATTTTGTTACTTTTGATAAATTGTAGGCATGCATCTTGGAACTGTGGAATGAAATTCTCATTGCTTTGGCTTTTAGTAGACTGAAACATTCTATTCCATATATTCTATCCATTTCGTATCCACATTCGTCTTCTATATGCATATTCTTATGATGTAAATAACTTTCATCACAAATCGTACTGTACCGTGTGAAGCACAACAAATCAAAATTCAAATAAAATTCATGGCAAGATGGTTTTCCTCAGATTTGAAATGTGAATGCCCCTAAATTTAATTACTTTGATACTTTATTTGAAACTACAGAAGACCCATTTTGCTAGCTTAATATTATCTCTCCAGTTGAAAAGTTGGCACTTCTTTCGAGTTCGCTAAATCACTATTTTGAGACAGGGAGCCACATAGTGGGTATTTTAGCCTGAATATGAATGAGAGATGAGTGTAGGATGATTGTGGCGCGATCTTGTAGTCTTGTTACTGACTAAGGCCCAAGGCCGACACTCTCCTTATAGGAGGACTGTTAATTAATAGCCCAACAGCCAATGTTATCTAGGAACCTACAGTTTAACGTGGGATCCGAACCAAAATTTCGACCTCATATACGAATTGGTCTAATTATGAGGATGGTCTCTATGGATGGACTAGTATTTACCAGTTCCCTCTTGAAGATGCTGTTTTAGGTGCTTTAATAAACCAGTTTACGGCAAATGTGCTCTGGTTTGAAGGTGCAAATGCACAACAGAGTGGGTCGCCTGTTGATCGTCCCGGCGCGGCGGCGGTGGTGCACGCACATGCCTGAGGGGCGGAACCGAGGGTGCCGTGCCGAGGCAGGTGTCGCCTCAGCTGCACGCGCGTGCCTCACCTGGCGCGCGCACGCACACTCTCACACGCACGCGCACGCACCTCAAAACATCCCTCCAGGGCATCTGGAGTCGCAGATGTTCGGTGGAAAGCTTCCTTCAATCTTTACACTCCCAATCTCTCCTTGTATCAGCTGCTCCATCATCTGTTCCATTTCTTGTGTTCCCTCCTGTGCCTTTTGCTCCGCTGGAAGCCACACAGGACTAGATTTAAAGGACGAGCAATCGTCAATTTCACGCTGAGGAGTTGTGTTGGGATGGTTTGCGAATGGAAGAATCGTGGATCGATGAGTTTCTATTTAATATAAAATTGTGTTTGCTACTAGGCTACTATAGCTTTTACTTAAGATACGGTATGAGTAACGGTCGTAATTGAAAGTCAGTACTAGTTTTTAAACACAAAGTTGGATAGGATAGAACACCACTCAGCGGTCCGACTCCCAATCTAGAAAATGAACCAGGCCTTACTTGGGATGCAAGTACTGTAGACTGTAGGCCTGTTGCAAGCCCTAATTAGTGTACCACGACTCGATAATATGGAGGACACGCACATAACTGGAAAGATAGCAGCACAGCTCTCCTCGGATTCGTTGTTACTCTTCGCCTTATGACGTAGGCCTAACAACATCTGCCTTCACCTATGCGTGAAAATAAATTGGAAAAAATAAATATTGTTGATGGGTTGGCAGATTTGATTTTTTTGTCGGATACAGAGGTAAAATTAACTACCGGTAATGAAAATGTTTTTTCGGGTGTTATAAAAATCGACTTTAGGCCCTAAATTATTATGGAAACATAATTTTAAGAGTAATTACTTTAAACCATTAACAAACACCTTTGTTTTACAACGAGTAAATGAAACGTTAAGAAATGAATATTTAGACTGTGTTTTTAAACAATTCCTTATTTTGTGCTTTATAAAATTCTATTTATTGTTAGTATAAATGTCTACAAAAACATGCACTTTTAACTGTACGTTCAGGAGAGAAAAATATACTTTTATCATCCTTTTAAGGTAAACAAAATTAATTTGGGTGTTTCTCAGAAGTCCTTTATAGAAATACAAATTAATTATAATTTAACTAGCAACCTATGGTGACTTTGAAGACAAATAATATAAAATGGTACTTACTATTATACTCCTTGGTATTCAATAACGCCCAACAACCGCGGTATGCAAGATGCAGTGTACAGATGTGAAGAGATAGCGTGCTAGAAATCCAGGAGCTTCAAAGCTTTGAAATAGGATGTTTCCACTGTAGTACTGTATCAACAGTACTATTCGGTTTCCATAAAAATTGTCTCTGATTACTCCACAACAAAATTGGATTTTTTTTGAAACTATGGTATTTAGTTCCTTTTAAAGTTGATAAACAAAATTTGGTTCTAAAATTTTTACCAAAACCCTGGTGTCACAGTACTTATGAATACAAATAGCAATATTTATTTATTATTAGTACTACTGATCATCTAAATTATTTACGTACTTCTTTTAGTACCTTTCTTAGTAAAATTTATAAAATAATAATTGAAATCATACGTTCTGCCTCTGTCTTTACTCAAGCACACTTGTATTATTATTTGAAGCTGTTACAGTGAAAGTTCCTTGCCTTAGAGTAGTATAGCCATGGTGAGACCCAAGCCCGGAACCATGTGACAGTCATTTTGAGTTCCCCAGACAACAATCACAATATTAGTTCATTTTCATACACATTTTTATGTGTTCATAGTACTGGTAAAAACAACCAACATATGCCATCAAACCTAGATACTCAACCCCATATATTTGTGGTGAAAAAAATCATCAAATTCTAATGGGAAATTTGTTTATTATAGAGGCCAGCTCTGCGTCCAGGGTATTTTGTTAACGCAACTCCTCCCTCATTTTTGAAACAATATCAAAATTTTAGGCGCAAAAATTTGGCTCAGACCAGTTTTCCATAAGGTTTTAGATTTTAAATATTTCTGGTCTGGAAGCCCTTAGTTCATTTTTTGTTAATAAGATTAACATGGGGAATAAGATGTAAGGAAAACACCTTTGGACAGTCAGTCTGAGATTCTACTGAGCAGTTTTACATGCGGGCTGTACCAAAACAAAGGCTTTCGTTCATACACAAGCAGGTTTTAATTGTATTTTATTTTGTACTTCTGTTATTCATTTAATATTAATATCACCATTTATATTTCTCTTTATTGACTCTTGTAAAAAAATGTTGTGTGAAATTTTAATGTAAAATTTTTATTGAATTATTTTCTTTTAAAATAATTGTTTACATTGAGCGGAATATGATCCTTGGCAGCCAACTGTATGTAGCCAACCCCAAAGTTTGACCTGACAGGCTCACTGCTACTATGGCAATTAATATATATGAAACCATGTGAATGACAAATAAATGACTGATTTCCTGTTTTAAAAATCTTTATGACTAATGAAAATAAACTTGTCTTATGAAGATTAATGGGGAAACTTGCTTTAATACCTTTATTGAAATGGCGACCTAACTCAATAGGTAGTTTAAAGCCAAGTATGAATGAGGGATGAGTGTAGGATGATTGTGGCGCGATCTTGTAGTCTTGTTACTGACTAAGGCCGACATTCTCCTTAGACAGGACTGTTAATTCATAGCCCAACAGCCAATGGTATCTAACTTAAAAGGTGTCTGCTAAAGAGATATAACAATAACTTAAAACAGAGTAATGTTCATGTTATATCACTTGCTATAAACATATTTTCACTCAGTCCTTATAGTCTATAATAATCATTTGGTTCATAAAAAATGAAAAACCAAAGTCTCTTTCATCAGAGTTTCTGTCTTGTTAAAGATCAATTCTAAGTCATATGTTAATTTAATATGTTTTTATTATTACTAGAGATCGCCTCCTGATCGAAATTCGATCAAAATTTCAGCTGAGCTGGATTCAAGAAGTTTAAAAACATTAATTGATAACTGAAACATCTGTTCTTCCTATTTTTCTAGCTGTTGTTTTTGCAACAGCTGTCTAATGATTCAATCAATTAACTATCCTTCCTCCATAAGATTAAGGCCCATTCTATACGGACCGATTGTCTGCCGCCGATTGTCGGCGTCGATCAGCTGATATTTTACCGAACAATGGAATTTAAATGGGAGCTTCTATACGGGCAGATTTTTAACGCGCTATGACCCGGTATATTCTGCTTCCGCCGCCGATCTCGCAACCTCACGCCAAATCTCGTAATTTCTCTCTCGTTCTCGTCATTTCTCGTCCACTGCCTTTCCTGATCCCTTTTGTCCTCACCGTTCTCCAGTTTGTTTTGTTTTTAGAAAACATGTTTGACATAAAAAACTCATTTTTCTATAAATTGGAAAACATCCTAAATTATACGAAGTGACATCTAAAGATTACGCAGACAAGGTTAAAAATCTCAAAGTTGGATTGAGGTAAAAATTCAATGTACAGTTAGTTTTTGCCTGCATTCACTATTCAAGAAAAAAAACAAATACAAATATATTTATCTCAATGACGCAGAGGTTATTCATTTCAATTACATACCGGTATGCATATACTTTAGTGTAATTGGTTACTTACTGATAACACGACAAAATAAGTTTAAATGATTATTATAGGCCTCAACCGACACGGTAATACAGTTCAAAGGCCATGTTAAGTTGTTAGGCCTACATAATACTGGTCAAAATGTATCGGGCCCTTTCAATTATTTATAGGTATATAAACCTACCTATATCTATTATTTTCTTTCTTAAAGTTAATTGCATTATTTAGTCATCTCTACCTTTATTTCTCTCTAAAAAATACTTATCGAATATTGACCAATCTTGTATTTTAGTATACATGTTTCGTAGGAGTTTGTGGCCATACATTATCCCTTTTTATTATAACCTTTGTACGGTAATATTTTCAGTAATTTGGAAGTACTGAAATCATATAAAGTCATTTTTTAAACATAAAAACGTCATCACTTAATTGGTAAAAGACTTTTTTCCATTATAATTTGAATTGTAATGTATTATTACAATATTTACGTTTTTGTAATTTTATAATTATTTATAAATCATTTTATAATTTTAATTGATCGCAATTGAGTGTTTTTTGTGTTACATAATTTGTAACGCATGATAATATAACTGGAAACCATTTTAACAAGGTCAGATATAAATGCTACTTAATGCTGTATTTTTTACATTTACTGAAAGGTTGGCAACACTATTGCGCCGATTATCCGCTCGTATAGAATGGCCGGCGGACGGCAGATTTCGCATGAGCAGATCCGCCGCCGACAATCGGTCCGTATAGAATGGGCCTAACATTGGAACTTTAAAAGCCTGTGGGGCATAGCCCTGGATTACGATGTGAATTAGAATGGGATTCTGCTCATCTACAGCACTATACCTTTCTAACGGTATGCGTGGATTTCTCATACGATGCACACGAGCTGAGAAAAAAGGAGGAAAAGAAACATGCTTGCCTATTAATATATAGATGACAGATGATCTTGTTTGTGTATGAAAATAGTTTATTGTAAAGATTGTTCCTAAAAGTAATGTTTGATTAAATAGTTTCATTATCCAAAGTCTTGAGGTTTCTTAATGTTCTTAATGTTCAAAGTCTTAAGGTTCTTAAAGTTTTCCTGTCTGTGGGTATAGTTCTATATGTCTTTCCTCACTTGACTTCTTTTGGCTTTTACCACTAGAATATTTATAATAAGAAATATTCAGTTGTCTTGCCCAAGGAGGTTAAATTCTTATACTGGAGACAACACACAATGCTAACCTAGTGTGCCGCTGAATACTCTGGAGCACTTAATTGAACTACTTGTTGAAATGAACGAGTCAGCCATGACAAATCAAATCACATTCCTTTATTGTATGAGTGAGATTTTCAGCGAGCACATAATATATTGTTATGTAATGTTGTGTTCTCACTATAGATAACGATCTAAATGGTTAATTGATGGACTCATTCATAGTTCTGAGAGAAGATTCAAACAGTTTGTTATACCGTTAAAAAAACAAAACGGTATTTCAGTCTTACCACCTCAACAAGATATACCGACAAGCTTTTTCGCCATCACCAACAAAACGGTGATCTCTCCAGTAAGAATATAACCTCCTTGGTCTTACCTAGTCAAATAAAATTTAGGGTGAGAGCTGCCGATGCAGGAGCAGGCATAATTAAAATAGATTTTCACTGTTTTTGTTTTGTTTTACCAACCTTACTCGTCGTAAGTATAACCTTACTCGTCGTTATTTACGTCGTCGTATAAGTCAATTCAACAGACTACACAAAGCTTTATGAGACTGTCACTGTGAAGAACTGTAAACTGCACAGTACACATAGGATTGGCGCAAATAAGTTCTGATGAGTGGATTGGCAGGCAAATGTTGTGTCGAATTCCCGCTCATTCGGTGTCATTCACAATCTCCTGCGATCCCTATGATATGGGGTCCACACAGCTGGCTAACTACAACTTTCCTTATGTTGAACATTTTAATTAAACAAATAAGTAATTTTGTATTTCCTTTGTTTTTAAGTTTATTTTTTACCATCATTAAATTTTCAAACGATGTCTTATGAAAAAATTTTACACATTTTTGCTGGGGGTCTCGTGCTTCAGTCGCAATCGGAGTGGCGAGACGGACACATCACAACATACCCCCTGACCCCCCCCCCCCCCCCCAATTGGCTACAGCCTTGGCACAGGTCTAGGATTGCAGCCAGTTAATAATTATAAAATTGTACTAGGTATAATAAAGAAGTTAATCATTTTAAAATTGTTCTTTATGCTGATGATTATGAGTATTGACATAAATGAAAGTTATGTAAAACCACTAATCAATTTGTAGAATTGGAATTTAATTTTAAAATAAAAGAATTAATAACTTTTATGACATTGGCTGTTAAACAAATAGGTACTGTACTTAGAATCCACGGGTTACAGATAAAAAATGTGGTTCAACAAACATAAACCTGAGTGCAGCACCCATAGACCTACATTGAAAGTCTGAAAGGCGAGTGAGCGAAGCAAACAAGCTTATCGTGAAAGCAAGTGAGCGCAATGAATGAGCTCTTCTTAGTCTAGAACCAGCATTTTGGCACTTGGCATTTTAGCGCACCGACTGTAAATAATATTAATACACAGAGTTGTTTAAGTTAACCGTGCAAATGCTCGGTCCCCATGTACTATTATTATAAAAACTGATACACAATATGTTGTGATGTGAAAACCCCAGCTGGTATGCAACAGTGAAATCTACATTTATTTAATACGCTAAGGTTTTTTTGTGTTGAGAACTCATCCTACAATTCTCAACCAATTTTCATGTGTTTGGTGTCGTTGGATAGCGCTTGGTATGTAGTCATTTCCACCAAAAATTGATGAGAATCGGACTTATTGAAATAAGGGCGCTATCCACGAATTAAATTTGAAATTTTCCATTAGAATAACGTTGAGATTGGTTTGAGCATTTTAAAAATCTTTTAACATCTGTTAGCTGTAGTTTTTATTGATCACTGATATTCACAATTTGGATTGGTCAGATGTCATTGATTTAGAACTAAATGTAACTTTTGTATTGTAGGGGAGAGGTGGGTATAACCGGGTGGTTGGGTACAAACCGGGTGGTCGGGTTTTGACCAAGTAAGTGCTGGTACCTGGCGATAAATGCCGAAATTAACATGTAGTTGGAGAGGGAAAGTGGCGGACATTGCGCCATTAGTCTCTGAGCATAACTCTGGCTGTTAAGAGCGTTTCTTTGTTTTTGATATTTCGTTTCCCAATGTTACGGACAGTTTGATCGCCTACTACGGAAAAACTACATGAGTTTCAGTGAAGGTGAATACACTATTGGGTAGTCTATGTCTTTATCTTTACACTGATATAAGCAATATCTCGAATTAGTTTTAAGCACTCTGAATATGTTAAGTTTTTGTTAGTTACTACCAGTGGGGTGAAACCGGGTATGACGCGCGGGGTAAAACCGGATGGTATTTATACATGTTATATGATCAAAATATTTAAAATTTGATTTTTCGCTCATACATTAACTGAATATGTTATCTTTGATACTATTTTTAACTTAATTGTGTGTACTTTGTAATAAAATTTTAGACCTATTAAAAAATTAGTTTTTTTTCTATTTACCATACACTTAACATGTGTACCCGGTATCACCCCACTAGTGGGGTGAATCCGGGTACTTACACTTTTATAACAAAAAAAATTCACATAAAAAAACTATAAGACTTATCAAGTTTTTAAAAGAAGCAATTCAAAAACAAATAAACACAAGATAAACTGAGACATTATTTAAAATTTTCTGTATAAAAACATGGCATCTACATGTCACTAAAGCTTAGCCACCCGGTTATACCCCACTTTCCCCTATAAAAATAAATTGCTCAATGTCGAGCAACACGTGCACTAGTGAACAGGGCCGCCCACGGGGGGGACTGCGCCATTGGAAAAAATTTTGGGGGGGAATTGAAAAAAGGTTTTTTTAATGTTATAAGTATTAATTTGCAGTAGTTAAACAATGAATCTTATGAACATATCAATACAGATTAGGAGAGTCTTTATCTGTCCTGTTGTTCTTTATCAAAACACGTAGGCCTAATGTTGCCCCCCAATCTTGACTATTATTGCGGCATTGTCGGCTATGTACTCCGTACCCCTCCCCATTGTTGACCGTTTCTCTCAATCACTTAAAGTTTCGTCTTTTCTTAGTGGTCTAGTGTCTTTATTTTATTTAACTTATTTTATTTTCAACTGCAAGCAGCCAATTACAAAAATATGTCTTCGTACATGTTTGATCAATATATTCCGCCGTTTCCGCGATTCCACGTCTCAGGCGACCACTTTTCTGTCAAAGAATCGTCATTAAGAGAACTGATATTACAAACGGCTCGACGAGAGTATATACCTATATCAATTCTGAGTAACGCAATGGGCAAAATCGTTCAACTGGGAATTCCTAAACAACGTAGCCTCTAGTCTAAGGCCACAACGGTGTTTATGACGGTCGTCGAATGAATGAACTTATGATTATTTCTAGCTTACAAATTTTTTTGCATGCATAGCATGCATGGTGAGGTGCCGTGAACTTATAAACACAAACTTAAAATCAAGCCTTAAATCTAACAAAATAACATTCGTTAACTACTTTTAAAATCTTAGTTGTTACTAAACCAAACTATGTTTAGAGTTTGAGAGAAACTTTAGGTTTCTAGGTTTCATAGTTAGTCTCAATGTGTCATTATAATAGCCTAAATTATTATTTTATATAATTTAATTTTGATTACTTGATAAAAAAAACAAGCTAGCTAGCCAGCAAGTGAATGTACCGTACTCCAAACTGTTTTTCAGTATGATGTTTTATTGCACTAAACACGTAGGACTAATGTTGCCCCCCCAATCTTGACTATTATTGCGGCATTGGAAGCCTATGCTGAAAAAAATATATGACTTATGTGTTTAAACCAATGATGAAACTTAGATTCATGCCGTAAAAGAACATAGGCCTACGTATGTTCAGAAGGTGAACAAGCAAATACACGGTACATACAATACTAGGTCTACAAGCCCAATATCTCTATTATTTTTCAATCTGTCTGTCTATATGTAGGCCTATGCATTTTAAATGAATCACTTATAATTTTTATCGATTCGTACTACGGAATTAAAACTTGGCACAACTGCTACATATTTTAATACCTGTATTCGGTTGTTTGTTGTACATATGCCAGCTATTTTTTATGTTTTTTGAACTGTGATCTTAAAAAATATATAAATTGCAAGCAGACTATTTACTGAGCATTAGGTAAAAATTTCACGTTTTTAATTTTTACTGTTTTTGAGTTCTGCTTGCTTAAAGTCCACCATGTCACTTAATTGTGGCGAAATCCACGGTCTTGACACCAGTTAAGTTACTATACTACAACTAATTACTCAACTACACGTTACACACACTATTTGCATAGTGATTAGCTGTGTGTGTTATTTTAACTGTAAATAACTTTTGTAAGTATTTCTGATCTATATATCAATAACAAATTTAATATAACCGCTGCAGCGAGCTCTAAACTTGGCTGTGGCTGGCTTGATGATGAGGCCATGAACGGAAGATGCATTTGCCGCGATCATCGATGGCGTGAGGCTGACTTTAAGCAAGCAGAACTCGAAAACCGTTAAATTTAGAAACGTGAAATTCTCACACAATGTTCAGTAAATAGTATTCTTTCAAATGATGTGTTTTTATGACCTTAATTAAAAAAAACCTTCAGGATAAATAGTGGCTTATGTATAACAAACAAATGCCCTATACAAAGACAAATTTAGACATTTCAAACTTTTACTGTTCCAAAATGGCCGTAATTTAAAATTTTAAGAGCCAAAACCCCCAGAACTATAAAAAATTGAATTATCAATTTAAATTATATAACAAAAATAACAAGATTGTAACTATCAAACAAAAAAGACGTAGAATAATTGACTTTCTTTACAAAAAATGTTTGTTGTGGAAATGTGCACGAATTCATAGGTAAAAAACCCCTATATTATCTCAATTTTTTTTTTAATATGCAACTTATGCTTATATGCTTAGCTAAAATAAATACAGTATTCTCAAACAAGTTTCCACTTTGGGGGGGGGGGGGGCGGTATATGTTTTTGGGGGGGAATGCGCCATCACCTTTGGGGGGGATGGGCACCCCTGCTAGTGAAACAAAAACAACAACAAAACCATAAGGCTTCACCCAATCAAATGTTAGCAAGGATAAAAAAAAACTTTCCCAACCTTTTTTCTGAACCCTTCCATAAAGGATCAAGTTTTAAAAAAACAGGCACAATAGTGGTATGTTAGAAAAAGTCATAAAGGGTAATCTCCCAAGAATTTATACTGTTAACTACTATAACTTCTATATAAAACCCACCACTGGCATGGGAGCATACTGGATTGAGTGAAAACAAAACATTTTAAAACCATATTTATTTACACAAAACAGGTAAGACTTATCATACAAATGTTTGTCATCGATGCCTCTGCCCTTTGTGAACTTTGCTTCCCATCACCTTCTTCTTGCCTTTAGAATTCATCTTTTTTCCAAAATTTGATGATTTGGGCTGTGAACTCTTATTAAATGGTCTCTTACCATGGGGTTGTTTTGTTCCATGTGCTTTGTATTTCTTTTCATCTTTATGCCCACTTTTATTTGAAGAATCACTTTTAAATCTTTTATTGCCTTTTTGTTTCAAGTCTCGTGGAATATATTTGCGCTTCATCCCAACTGTCTTCTTTTGAGAGAAGAGATCTGTAACAAGATTATAAAATAACTGCTTGTGTATGTTTTTAGGATGAACATTGTCATTCTGATGATTTTCCCTCTGAATTACACAGTGGCTCTTTTAAGATTGACTCAAATAAAAAAATTATAAAGTTTTTAACAACACTTCCGATTCAAACAAACTTGTGAGGCTTTAAAATAAATATGATATAATAGGAAAAAATAGAGCACAGTTCCTAAAAAAAATATATAATCCAGATCATTCAGGGTAAGATTGGAAATTCTTTAGGAGACTGTAAATATTTAATACAAGTTATGAAAAGATCCTGTATACTTATGTCAGAGTAACCTGTGCCAAGTTAAAATACCCCCGTCGCAGCAGATCTGCATACTTAACGAATTTCCAATGGCTGTTATCCTTTAATCAAAATATTTGGTTTTATAAGTAAGTTAATGTATATAAGTTAAGTAAAAATACTTTAACCCTTTCCACTCTCATTTTCTTGACTGGCCTATTTCTATCCACAAGTATTTAATTGAAGGCAGAAAGAACAGCTGTAGGCCTACACTTAATGATTTATTTTTTGTGTACTGTATTTTAATTTTGTAAAGCATAATTTTGTGTTTTTATTTCACATTAGTTGATAAGGCATAAAAAATATATAATTTTGAGAGAACAATTTTTATTTATTTATTCATATAGGCCTATGTAATTATAGTTAGAATTTTATTTTTTAGTCAGGAAATTCTAGATGTTAAGCTTAACCACAATATAATACATGAAAACATATACATAATATATGTATATATAATGCGGAGGGCGGGGCTACCCCGACTAATGAGCGGAAAGGATTAAATTATTACCTAAATTATTAATCCATACAAGAAAATATAGTTTTTCATTATATAATACATGTATTCACATTAATTACAAATAATCACATTGATTACAGATATAATTAGTTTTAAGAACAGTAAATAATGTGCATAACGAGAGGCAGGGATGATGGGGGGGGGGACGAATGGGACCAGTCTCCTAGCTGCTAGCTAAAGAGACACTTGCAGAATTGCAGGGTAATGTAAAGTTGGTGAGCGCCCGCTAGAGCAGAAGCACGTGTATGTTGCTTGCTGTCATCCCATTGGGCATCCCAAGGTCATCACTCCGCCAACTCCCTCCCCTTCTCCCCTCCCTACCCTCCCCCGCACACATCCGCCATTTGCCACGTCCACGTCAGTTCTGTGTAAACTGTTACAGCGAGATTTCGCGACAGGTGCGTCGGTGCATCTATATTTTGATTACTATATTAAACTATTGAAGTTGTGTTAAGTCTAAAGACGAGTGTGTTATAGGCAAGGAAGTAAAAACACAATATAAAGTGGTTTTTTGTTCTAATATGCCTGCAAACGAATGGAAAAAACTAGAACAAATTGGATCAATTGGAAGAATATTCCTCTAACCTATGTGTATGTTCTTCACAGTAACTTCTGGGAGAAATAAAAATATAACAACAAAGATTAAAACAAATTGACCTAGAAAGACGAGAAAGTTTTAAGTTAAAGAACAAAAAATACAAGGAAATCATTGCACTAGAAGCCTTAAAAGCGTGCAACAAATCGATATATCCTTCTGTGCATAAACTCCTTCAAATTTTGGCAACTTTGCGAGTAACTTCTTGTACTGCAGAGAGATTATTTTCCACTTTAAAGTACTTGAAGTCTTATTTGAGGAACACAACTTCAGAAACTAGACTTAACGGACTGACAATGTTGTATGCCCATATAAGTACATTCCAGTTAATAGTGAAGAAGTCTTAAATGAACTTGCTGAAAAGTCTCACCGAATGGACATCAAAATATAGATTTAACTCTTATTAATTTTACAACCAATGATTTATTTAAGACATTTTGTATAAACAAATTTTGTTCTAGTAAAACCACTTCTGAACTGTATTTCATTGTACTGAAGTTCTTATTTATTCCTTTATATGAATTATTGGTGGTCGGCGATAGGGTTGTAAAATGCAGTTAAATAGTGTAGTAGTTGTAAATAAATAAAAAGATTAATTTTCTCCGTCTATTACAAAAATATCTTGAGGCACGAAAAAGCCCTTTCTTTTTATTGTTAAGACATTTTGTTTGCAAAAGTATTTTACAATAATTTATTGTATTTTAATAGTTTCTTAGTACTTGAAAACCGATAAGGATTATGGATATTAATTGGAAAGCGACCCCGCACTTGCCAAACGGGGGTTGCACCCTCCCTCACGCTGTGCAGATGACGCACGGCCCACTCCTGCTAATGTCTGAACTGTCCCCCCCCCCTCCCCCAAAGCAAAATCCTGGGTGCGCCACTGACGAGAGGTGCAACCAACGCACAAAGAATGATCTGTTTATAAATCACAAAATGTAAACATTAATATGACAAAGGCAGGAAGTCAGCTAATCACCTGATTATGCTCAGATACCTCTTTCTATTCCTACTCCCATTACAAATATAAGATTTTATTAATTTCCTCTAAGGGACCATATCAAGTGGTACAGAGGTGGTTGCTTCAACATTTTATTTATTTTTTATATTTATATCATTGAAAGTACAATACATTGGAAGTTCAAAAATGCAATCAGTTTATTTTTAATATTTTTATTTAACCATTGGCAGCCATTTTTTTGTCGAAGGAACGCCGATTTTCAGCTATTTTAGAGCTCAGCGTAAAATTAAATATCTCCTTTTCTATTAATCATAGAACATTCAAATCATAGAACATTCTCTTCAGAAAGATCTGAACTTTAATAAGAGTCCATAAACATACACTACATAAACATTTTTTTAAGTCCATATCATTCTTCAAATTTCAAAGTTAAAATTTAACAAAAATGGATTTTTGAACATTTTTTTATACAAGAAGGCAAACACTTTTGAGTTCATTAATTTTTTCATTGATAGGTGCTAACCATGAGTACTATTGTAATAGCGTATTCCCTATAGCAAAATTCAATAAAAAAAAAAAAAAAAAAAAATACCCAAAATTTACTTAGTCCTATCAGACAAGTATCTTACCTTTGTCAGGGTTTTCTCCAACCTCCTTCCGGTACCACTCTGAGTCACTCTCTTCATCATCTTCTCCTATATTCCCTTCTTCTACAGACTTGACCATCAACTTTTCATTCTCTGACAGATACTCCTTCTTCTTCCTCTCAATACCTTCCATAGATTTCTTTTTCAGTTCTTCCTTCTTCTTTTCCTTCTCAAGTTTGTTGAGTTCTTGCTGTTTCTTCCTTTGCTCTTTCAATCGCCTTAAAAGACACAAGCCAGTTATAGCCTCCAATAAATTATTCAAATAAAATATAATGTAAGTCTTTTAGTTTAAAAGGGGATTCAGTACATTTATCAAGAAGTGAAATGTAAAGTTTTTTATGTTAATGGAGTAGAATGAAACTTTAATACGTAGCAATAAAAACTATCAGAAATTCTACAAGATCTGGAAAAAGTACAGAAATTGCGAGGAAACTGGTTAAAATATAAGAAAAAAAGAACGAGGAAGGAAAGGGGATATCTTATACCCCAAATTTTCTTAACTGATATAATTGCAGTTAAATCTTGGCCCAAGAGGAGTCAGACAAGATTCTTAAATATAGTAGCCTAGGTCGAGTTTGGTATCAAATTAAGATCTTACTTAGCAGAGTAGAATGCTGCAAATTAGACTTCAAATGGATGGATTTCATTGAAATACCAAGTCTCATTACTTTATCTATAATGGTAAAAAATATATTTCACCGTTCTGGGACTTTTCAACCACACTATATATTAACAGGCAAGCAAGTTCCTTTTCCTCCTTTTTCTCAGCTTCTGTGCATCGTAGGGGAAATCCGCATTTACCTTTAGAAAGGTATTGTGCTGCAGATGAGCAGAATCTCATTATAATTCACATCAGTCCCAAGGACTACGCCCTACAGGCTTTCAAAGTTTCAATTTTAGTCTTATGGGAGAAGGGTAATTCATTGAATCATTAGGTAGTTGTTGTAATAACAAATGTTAGCAAATCAGAAAAAAGAGGTGTTTAAGTTATGAAACATTTTAAAAACTAGTTGGCTCAAGATCAACTAAATTTTTTGTTGAATTTTGACCAGTGAGCAATACCTAGTTTATTTTAAAACAGCTTTACCTCTTTTCCTCTCGTCTCTTGTTAATAATTGCAACTTCTTCAGGAGTTTTCTTTACGATCTCATGGTATATCACCTCTCCTTCACAGAGGCCGCCTTCCACTTTGATCAACTGTTTGTAAAAACCATGAATTAATTCTAAACAAAGAACTGAAGAGTTTTAAATTTTGTAAAATATGACAATACAAAGATTATGAGAGAAAGTCTGTAAATTGTATCAGGCAAGAGCCAGGAAAAATTAACCGGGTGGACGGCAGATCATCCGAGGTCATGAAAAACAAAATTTACAATATAACATCGATTATAAGATAATAAGCTCAGGAAACTGTCTCACACTTATCCATGTTTGGTGGTTCTGAGCTGAGGATAAAAAATGAGACATCTTACAAGTCTTACATATGTCATACAGCTCAAATATTTGTTTACATTCAATAACTATTTTTATTCCCAATATGCATCATCCTCAGCTTCATTGATATTGCGTAAAGCTTCACAGGCTTTGTAAAAAGAAAAAAAAAAATTAAAACCCATCACGCATAAAACCTGGCATACTAAGCAAACTCCAAACATAATAGCAAAGCAAACCAGCAAGTCCTGATATTACCATTAAATTTAAATCTTCTTCCACCACATTTATTGATAAACACATCTATTCAATCGGGTAGCACCTGACATGTAAAATAATCTGACACTTCTGTGGCAGTACCTGCAATGTCATGCGGGGCCCCAGCTCACTGAGTCTGATGGCTGACTGGCCGTCTAGGACATTCCCTCGCGAGGACATCTTCTGTGGCAAAGTCACATGGCTGTCTCCGTCGTCTTCTGCCTCACTCTCAGATACATCACCTCTGTAAATGATTTTGGAATTCATTATAGATTGTAATTTATAAACCAAGCATCAGAACCTTGCAGGAGACTTCCCTCATTGAACATAAACATACAGCTAAAGTAATTTAAGTAAAATAAAAAGTCATAACCCACTTAATAATTACCATTTAAGGGTAATGAAAAAAGGGGTGAGAAAGAACATGTTGTTAACCGTCATTGGAGCTTTGGTTTTTTGAACCAAAGGTTCCAAGGTTCTGGGAACCTTTGGTTGAGGTTGGTTTTGTCATGTATTACTAATATGACAAGTGTAAAAAATAATTAGATAAAAATAATAGTATACCTGCAATATAATGTTACCACAAATAGAAATAGGTATAATTAGTGTTAGTAAAATTGAACCAAAATATGGCTGGACAGTAAAAAATTTTTTGGGCAGCCAGTTTTTGCTGAAATGTGTTCTATTTCATCCCCTGATGTCCCTAAGAAAAGTCCCCTAAAATCCCCAGTGGGGAACATGCCTAAAAATGATGGGGATGGCCCAAGTGGAGTCAGAAATAAATATTTTCCATGGGTTTAAAAATATGAAATTAAAGCTCTTAAGTAGTATAATTAAATGCCGCAAAGCCCATTTCGAAAGGTTGCCTTAGTAAAAAATGGCAGCCCATCAAACTTTGGTCAAAAATCAAATTTAAAACTAAACACTTTATTCTATATACTTGACCTTTTGAGGTCCGGTTTGCGGCAAACGTTTGATTTAACATTTTACCTTTGAAAATGCTGATAGCTTGACATATGCTTATCATACTACCCTTGAGCCACCCTCTTTATAGACGTCCTATAGAGGAAATCCTGAAATTTTTTTCTTGGTCCATAGGCATGCTACATAGAAAAATAGGTCTTACAAAGGAATCCAAAGGTCTTACTAAGGAGAGTACATGGCGGAAACCAGACCTCAGAAAGATCAAATATGTCTGAAATTATCACATTAAAAAGTTTTAATAATAGTATTTAAATCAAAATTTTGAACGTCTGCCATTTAACTACCTACCGTTATACTGGGGCCAGGTGTACGGCATCGTATTCTACATTTTAAGACCTTTAATTTGAAATATTAACCTTCTGGAATGTATTTAAATTTAGTGTGCCTAATATAAAATTTTATTGTAAATCCTAATGGGCCAAGCCCCCCTTTTTGCGCATGATCCCCATATGGGATTTCAGGGGACATTTCGGAGGTAAGTCAGGGGATGCTATAAAACACATTTCCAAAAAAAATTTTTCCATACGGTACTTTAAATACAACAAAAGCCCTCTTAAGTAAAAAACGTGACGGGTAAAGCGCCGGACAACCAAAAGGCCAGGTGAAATGAGTGAAATGGATATAAACAAATTTGTACATTAAATGCTCAAAAAATTCCTTTAATTATTGTTTTTTTTTTTATTAAAAATTATGAGATTGGCTGTGACAGAAAGGTTGATTGAGATAGAAAGATTTTTTTGAATTGACTTTTCATTATAGCATAATTCTATAAGATTTTAGAATCAACTTCCATGATCACTTTGAAAATTACAATAATATATTATAATTTCTCAAGTTTCAGCTTGCAGAACATTTTTCTCTATATTGTGCACTGTCGCATAGATAAAAATTATTCTGTTTTGGGAGCAGTTAAGAAGACTTATTCTGTGCAAGGTTATGGGATGTATTACGTCAAATGTGTGAGAAAGAACATCCTGAACTTATTGTAAAATTACTTGTTATTAATAACATAAATACCTTAATATAAACTCAGACACATCATTATACTTGGCGAGGTTAGGCACTTTACTCTGCACCACCTTCTTGACTCCTTTGGTCAGGCCCACAGGAGTTACTCTGATAACATAATGCCGGAACTCTATCGTTTTGTCCTCATGGTTATAGTTGAAGAGAACACATCGACGAACTGTATCTAGGTTTACCTATGAAGAAATATGCAATTATTTTACTACTGTAACCTGAGTTACTTCCAACCATATTGGGCATTTTCTTTTTTTCCCATAAACAACTAGGAAATAAGGATTTAGGTTTGCTGCCATGGGGGAGTAATAAACATATAGGATAATTCCTTACCATACTGGAACACGATAAAGAGTATCGTTCTGGTATTTTTAAATTTCCACCATAAATCTCAAGGGTACTAGGCATATGGCCATATGTGTGTTGTAAGTAAATATAAGTTTAACCCCACCTAGTGAATGTATAGACCAAATTTGGTCAAGTTACAGTAGAAGCCCTCTAGTCCGGCCTCGGATGGTTCGGCTGCCGGATAATCCGGCCGCGGAATTCCGGAAATGAAATGTTTAGCCATGGGCTTTCCCTCGGGAAATAGAGAAAATAGAGTCAACTTGGTCCATGTTCTATCACTAAAATATATCAGTTGAATTGACGATTTCCCGACTATTCGGTTTCGGATGTCTCCTAAAAATTTGTGTTGGTGTTCTACTTTTGATCGTTACTTTTTGTTGGGTGTTTCGCGACCCGATCGTCGATGTAACACGGAAGTTACATCAGATTCTGTACATCAGATGGAAGTTCACTTGGCAGATTCTGTCGCTTTAACAGATCTTTCTGATCGTTAGAGCCTTTGTTGACAGAAGATCAGTATTATTGTCTTTTAAACGCAGATTCACCGCTAGCGCCCGCTTGTCTGTTTCCGATCGTCATTTAGGCGCTACAACATCTGAGAGAAAGCAAATTACGATGGTTACAAAATTTATAGGGGCCTAGATAGCATTGATTGGGCAAGTATGATACCCTCCATTGTTAAATTTTAGGTTGTTATATAGCACGCAGATGTAATTATTTAATTTATTTATTATTAATTTTTTTATTAAGTTTTAGAGACCAAAGTGTTAATTTAATTTAAAATACATTTCTGAGCGCCTAGATTTTAAAGTAAAATGTAGGAACCTCATCACAGGCATTGCCTAAAGAGGCCCTAATTTATTTTCTCAATTAAGTGACATTTCCGTTGTGTTTGTGACAGCCTTGGCAAGTGAAGATGAACTTTTTTATTTTATTTTACTAAGATTTTGGCTTTACATAATTTTGTGAATATTTTATTTTATTGTTAATCAAGATTTATTGTTATATTTTGTATTTGTTATTGAGAAAATAAAAAATTATTCTATTCTATTCTATTCTATTCTATTCTTAAATACACCCTAATAGTTCATTTTTGGAACGCATATACAACACGGGTGTCTGTTTAATACGTTTAATTAACCACCTGTTAATCCGGCCATTTTGAAATCCGGCCGGTGGTCCAGTCCCGATGTGGCCGGATTTGAGAGCTTCTACTGTACATCAATAAATAAGTGAGATACAGAGTTGTGTTGATTTACCTGAAGAATAACTTTGGAAAAGTATTTTTGGTATTTTTCTTTTGCCAGTTTTAAAAGCCAATTTAAAAATCCAAAATAAAAATTAGGGTTTTTTTAAAGCTTTTGTAAATGGTCTTAGTTAAAATTGTTGAATTTTTTAATTTAGGTCAAAAATGTTAAGACCCCATTTTGACCCTGTTAACCTCATAAAACACAACTCCCATACTCTGATTATGCTGGTTCACAAACTCATGAAAACAGACCTGTTCCTACACCTTCATATAAAATTTCATCAAAATCCCAGTGGTCAATTTCAAAAGTTATCAGCACCACAGACACATAAGAGATATACACTGTCACAAAAATACAAGACTGGCTATTCATATTCGCATTCTACACATAAAAATAAATTGAATATATCAAGTTTTTGTTTTTATTACATCTTTGTTAAGCCATTATCTGCTATTTTGTTTTTAAACTTAATAATCTTTTTCTGTAATGAATTGTTGTATTAAGTTCATATTTGCTACCGTATGAACAACAATGTCCTTTTAAAAAAAATATTTTTTTTTCCAATGTGTACTATCAAAATAGAGGCCATATCTATATTATTAATACGCAACATGGAAACTTTGTAGATGATAAGGCCTTTTTTGTTCTAAGATTTACAAAAACTGAGAATCGCTCAAATGAGACTTTTATTAATAACACTTCCTTAGTTTCAAAAAGATAACTTTCCTGTAAAATATTCTGCAATCACAACAATATGTATATTGATCACATCTTGTGTACAGTACTCTAAATAAATTTGATAATTGTTGATTTTTTTTTAATTGTGTTTATCAAATGACTAGAAATTGCCTGATATCTGATAGCATAACTGGACTTTTCTTATAACTCACCTTAGTTAAATTGATTGTAGGGAACATATTTTGAAACATAGTAGCCATCAGTTTCATATGGGCTCCCTCTCCAGAAAAGTTGTTGAGTACAACTAATGGAAAATTTCTGAAGGCCTTATCACAAGCGTACTGTTTCTTAATTTGTGCCAAGACATCTCGGGCTAAAGAGTACTTGAGCATGCGAAACGTGAGTGTAGGTCCTCGAGGAAAACGTCCAAACCGCACATAGCTTCCCAACTCTGTACTTGTAAACATTACGAGGTGAGACACATGAAGAAGACCAGCCACTGCAGCAAAATCCTTCAACACATTCTTCTTCCTAACCTGTAAAATTCAAACAAAATTTTCAAATTTAAATCAATCTTTCAAATTTTGAATAAAATTCTCCTTAGAACAGCGCTAAACAAGGATGAATTAAAAATCGATCGATTTTCTTGCTATAAAAGAAATTCATATAACTGGTTGGGTAGCTGAGGGCTTGCCTTTGATCCAAAGGTTACCGGTTCAATCCTGAGAAAAGTTAGTGGCTTTTTAAAGGTTCGATTCTACACCCTGTTGCCATTTGTCGTTGGGCTATTAAGTAGTGATACTTTATAACTGGTCCATGTTAGACAGTAACAAGACCTAGGGTTGGACCGTCAAAACGTTAAAAAATGCCACTGGCATAAATACATCCAAAATAAAAAATAAAATAAAAAAAATGAGATTCAGGGTGTCCACAGAAAATTTGTCATTAATATCCCTGACTTTCCCTAACTTCACTGACCATTTACCATCAATTTAGCTGATTCACGGACTTTACAGAAAATTATAATACTATACCCAAAACACCCCAAAGTTATAATACTTTACCCAAAAATATTACTGCATAGGCAATTTAAATCATTGCAAATATTGAAATATGTAATAAGAGATTTTTAAAAGTATGGAAGCTATTCCAAATAAGTTTTTTGATTCAAATTTTTTTGCATCTGGAGGTGAAAGTACTCGGTAGAGGACATACATTTTCTCATAATGATGGCACCAACACTTTTTCATAGATAAAACGAAAATTGCTGGTAGCAAGTAAATGATTAGGTAAATGATTGATTACCTTCAAAATGTGGCATTACAGCTTGCTTATCCATTTTACTAAACTTGAATGACACACTTTACAATAAGCAAAAGGTAGTTAATGATGCAATCATTCCACCAAGTCTAACCAACTAGCTTATTTCAGGAAATATTTTGGCATAAAGCAAAAAAAAAAAAAAAATGTTAAAAAATAACAATTTTAAATGTTCTAAGCAAAAATGTAGGACATGGAAATAAATTGTCATACATTTGTAAAAATTCCTAAAAAATTCTACAATAGTTGGGGTTACGGCCAAGTGTAGGATTGAAAAAACCCCTCAAATCTATCATTTTTTCAGATTTTTCTGACTTTCCAGAATTTTTGCCTATTTCCCTGACCATAATTTGATTCCTTGACTTTCCAGAATGCGGACACCCAAGAAGCGTCCGCACTGGCAGAATATTTGCCGAACATTGCTAAGACAAACTATTGTTTGTTTGATGGTATTTTTGTTGAATGTAAATCATTTGGTGAGTAATAGTTTGTTTGAAATTTTTGTTGATTTTTTGAGTTGGCCATGAAAGTTAGGCCAGTGTGGATGCGGCTTAACTCTGATGATCGAGTTGAGGAGTTTGCTTTCATCTCTTAATAAAAGTTATATTTGTTTCATAACCAAGAATTTTTGTTGTATTATGTCTCTTGATTATTTGGAGACCAAACTTATACTGGGATCAACGCCTGTTCAGTTTTGGTATGTGGTTACATAATCAAAAGATATTAAAATCCTGCTAATTAGAGTTAAATTTATAACTTCTATTAGTGCTACAGTATATAAAATGCAAGCCCAAATGTTGTGGACTATTACTTCCTTAAGACATCGTCAAAAGATAAAAGCATGTTATAGTAAATATCGGAGAAAAGTTAGCCATTTAAGAAGGGATATTTACCGTAGGCAACCGTTTTTTTTAGCACTTTCAATTTAGCCTGATAAATCATATTATTTCATTCAAACAAAAACAGTAGAACATGGATAATTTGAACTTCTTTAATTCAAAATCTGCTTTAATTTGAAGATTTCTCTTGTTTCCTAGCACTTTAAAACTAAACAATGGTAAAAAACAGTGGATCATTCAAATTTATTTCCGATAGCCTAATTCAAATTTTTGGTAGCCTAAGTCTAATTAAGGTATAAATTTTAAGCTGTGACTCAAAATAATAGTAAATTTATCGGGAAACACACTTTACTAACAATATTTGGCAAAGGTTTTGCATTAGATCAAATTTGTTCCAGGATAAAGTCTGATGACTCGTACTTACACTTCACCCTCGGTCCCCGCGCCACGGCAATTGTCCCATCCCTGGGCAGCAATAAAACAAAGCCACATTGTCTCCAACCTGCCAAACTGACTTCTAGATTGCAGTGATACATTCCAGCGTATTGGGGCAACTGCGTATTTCGGTCTTTGCGTTGTCTTGATTGTTAACTTAGTTTTGAAGTCGCCTTTTATTTTGTTGTGGACAGTGATTGTGTACATTACTGTAGATTTCATGTACAGTAACGTTTAGTGAGTATATACTGTGTAAGTCTATTGTACGGAACGAGTAGGCCTACGAGTTAAATTGGTAGTCTACAGCAGTTCAGATATTGCTGAACACTTTTTCTTTTTTTTGTCTATTACGCCAGTGGCATTTTTTAACGTTTTAATGGGGAACGGTCCAAACCCCAGTCTTGTTACTATCTAACATCGACCAGTTGTTAATCATCATTAATTATAATTTGATAAATTACTATAGTAGCCCAATGACAAATGGCAACTGGGTCCAGAATCAATCCTTAAAAAAGCTACAAACCTTTCTCAGGATCAAACCGGCAACCTTTGGATTCAAAGGAGAGCACTATAACCACTCAGATACCCAGCCAGTTTATTTTAAGGTTATTATTAAAATGTTGGACTACTTTGTTTAGTTTGAAAAAAAATAAAAATTCTGCTTTTACAGGTTATTTTCATCTTTTTTTATAAGCATTAATCAAAAAAGTGTTAAAAAATTAATCAATATAAGCATTATATTGAAAAAGTGTCATTTTATTTTCATATAGAGTTTTAATTAAAAATATAAAGTTTTATTCTATTTATTAGAGAATTTGCATGATTCAAATTTTTTAGTAGGCCTAGTTAGAAGTTTTTAACTGGCTCCTTGAGGTTCAAATTATCCAAGTTCCACTGTAATTATAATTAAACAATAGACCTAGTTGTTTCTTTACTAAAATCATCTTAAAATACAGAAGATTATTCTAAGCTAAGATCAGCTATGAAATAGTGGAATGACAAAACAACATAGCCTAAATTATTACCTTCAATGAAGAGGCAGTGAATGGTTCCATTACTTTTCTGAAATCTTTTGTGAAATCAACAATTGTCTTTCCAACCGAACCTCGGTGAATGACAAATGAATGAGGAGCTCTGGTTACTTCTTCCGGCTCCGTCTCCCCCCTGTTTGGATTGTTTTTTACGGATTTCCCCTGCAGGCAAGAAAAATAATGAAGAAAGAAAAAAAAAGAATGAAGAGACTGGGACGGTGGTGACGTCCTATAATCCAGCTACTTGGAGGTCACGAATTGTGGATAGTTATGAGCGATGGCTTGTGGATGCGATATTTCCTGGTGGGGATTAACGTCCGCACTAGTGAATACTAGTTCATCCATAAGTACCATCCTCATAATTAGACCAATTCGTATATGGGAGGTTGAAATTGTGGTTCGGATCCCACGTTAAACTGTAGGTCCCTAGATACCATTGGCTGTTGGGCTATGAATTAACAGTCCTGTCTAGGGAGAATGTCGGCCTTAGTCAGTAACAAGACTACATTCATACTTGGCTTTAAACTATCTATTGAGTTAGGTCGCCATTTCAATAAAGGTATTACGTAAGGTAATAAAATATTATTAGGTTAGGTTTTGACTATATGAACAAATACCTATATTTGATAAATGAGGAATATTCCTAATTATGTAAGGTTTATTGATGCAAGCTTTATTACATTCCCAATTTACATTCTTATTAAAAAAATTTCATATTCAATCGTCATTTTACTAGCAAGAGAAACTATTACATTACAGTAATTAATTCATACTTAGAACACTTGAGATCCTATTTGTAACCTAATGTGAATTATATTTTCCCGGTCTTTTCTAAAGTGATACATTAACATTTTACATACTGTACAGAAACAAGTGAAATGTAACAAAAAATGTAAAAATGTGTGAAATGTACTTTATGATTTGTTCCACGGTATATTTGTCTCTTCTTTCGCAGTGTAGGCCTAATTAATATGATACAAACCCTAACTATCACCTTATACCTTTCTGATTCGTATTTGGCAGCATTTGTGTGACGCCATTAAATTGCTTTTTCTCACAATTAAGATAACACAATAAACTCGGGTGGTTAATTTTGTGTTGTTCTTTGATAATGTTACAGGTTACAGTAGCTAAAAATTGTACTTTTTTTATTTTCAGTTACTTGTTAGAAATATATTTGTTTTATTGTCAAAAGGTATTTATAATTATATGAGAACAAAATTAAATCAGGTGATAAGATTGTGATTGAACTTATCGTGTAATTGTATTATTGATAGAATAGCATCGCATCATCAAAATTTCCACATTGATAATAACGATGGAGTCTGACAACGAAGTTTCACCGAGAACTGAAACTGGTTCTGTTTGTATTTGACTAACATGACTACACCTAGGCCTACTTACTTACTTACTTACTGCTGTGGCCACTGGTACCCTAGATGGTACTTGGCCTCCCCAACACACTGCCTCCATAGGTCTCTGCTTCTTGCATCTTCCTTCCTTCTTCCTAGCTTCCTCAGGTCTTTCTCCACTTGGTCTAACCATCTAAGTTTTGGTCTTCCAAGGGGTCTTCTACCTTCTGGGTTATTCCTCAAGACGTTCTTTGATAGGGAGTTGTCGTCTTTCCTTAGAATATGCCCTGCCCATCTCAGCCTTCTGCTCCTTATCTTATCTTATTCTTATCCTTATCTTCTGATCCTTATTATTATCTAAATAATATTATTTAGGCCTACTTAGGCAATAAATATTATTGATTAAAACAATTCCATATAAGTTAGGAGGGGATATAGCCTAAGTAAGAGTTTCTAACTCAGCATTTTCGGGATTCCTTTTGAGGGAGGGGGTTCATGCGATTGACACAGTAGGCCTATGGTAACTCCTAAAAATGTCCAAGATATGCTTCCCAAACATAATGTGGCAACCCTACAAATTAGAGACCAATTAATTGGCAATGCAATTAGAGATTGGGCTATCACCCTTGAAATGGACAGAACTATTCCAAATAACATAATTATTTTAAACATTTATTTCAGGAAGACTATGCTGGACGTCTATTTCTTCGATGAGTTAAATATTATTGTCCATCCGCATTCCCCGCCAGTCGAGGGTTCAACAAGTATTCGTCAAATCCCATTATCCTACTGCTTACCATCAACACAGTGCCATCCCTCCATTGATGGAGTCTGCAAACAACATCTGTAATATTGTGGATCTCTTTGCTGACTCTAACTCCAGGGTAAAGAAACTAATAGAACAATTCCTTGCGGACAAAGTTAGAGCTGAAGAAAGAAAAGTGTGTGGACAAGTGTAAATGCCTTATGTAGTACATAATTTTTACATAATTTATTTTGTATTGTTTTCCTAGTCTAGGGTAATATTTATTATAGATTTTATTGATGTTATTGCATTGTGTTAGTTGTTATCGATTGTTTTGTTAGAATATTTATTGCATGTTGTTGTATTGTTGCTTTGCGACTGTTGAAACAACTCATTATTCGTAGAAAAATTTAGAACACTAATTTAGAAATCATTTGCTATTGTAAATTTTTATATTGGATTTGTTGTATTGTTGTTTAGGTCTGTTATATGCTTTATTGATTCTGTTGCCAAGCATGTAGCATGTAATTAGTCAATGGTGTGTTAATTATTTATTGTCAAATTTTCTAGTCTTGTAGTAAATTCTACTGTATATTTTTTGTAAAATGGTGTATGCCGTGGAGATGAATAAATAAATAAATAAAAATAAATAGGTAGCCTAGGCCTAGTTAAAAACTTTGGCCAGATGACTAAAGGTACCTTACCTTCTTAGATTTTCTTTTGCCCATTTTTATATAAATGTAACAATTAACTTATAGCGTGAGGTTAAAGTGTAAAAAAATCGGTTCACAAAAAATAATCTTGTAAAATATCAACCACAATAAAAATTAATAATTAAAAGTTCCACATGACTTAACCTCAAATTGAAAGTGCACAACACAAAAATAAATATTGCAGATTGCAGGGTTGCAGGGCTTGAAATTTTTTTAGTCTAGTTAACCGTGAGGTTAGCTTTGGTGTTTTTCCATGCAGCTACAGGATTAAATAGTATTAATATTGTTATTTTTTGTGGTTGTTTCTTGTAAATTGTTAGTATGTAGGATAGAGTAAAAAATTGTTTATATTCAGTTTTGTGAGGACTGTTATAATTCTAAGCCGTATATCGTCCTGAAATATTTTTCGTCTAGTATTACCGGGGGATCGGCTTTAGCCATTAACCATGCACATATACGAGGTTCAAGGTTCAACATGATTTATATTATTGATTTTGCTTCTCTTTGATTATTAGTGAGTACGAGTACTCGATACTTGGACACAGATCCACTCACGATGAGTGGAGGCAGATGGTGTAAAGAATGTGTAAAATTTACTTTTTTAGTTGTCATTTCCTTCCAATTAATCAGTTGCTTTACATAATAAAGTAACTTTACCAATAAAATTAAATTAAGTTATTTAAGAATCAAATTAATTAAGTAATTAATCTTATACTCTAAAACAAGCTCTGTTTGTACGGGCAAAGTTTTTTTTTTTTTTAACTCCAAGGATTTTTTATGTTTTTTATTAAATATGGGGGTTTTGGCCACCAGAAATCGATTGGAGCTGGTCCCATGTCATCTGGAAAAAAACCTAAAATCAAACAAATTTATAGGATTTTTGGAGTTTTTAATTTAAAACTAGTATATATATTTCCATCAATAAGAAGAGCTTTCCACAATGATAAAGAATCAAAACTTATTTATTTTTTAATCCACCAATATTAAAATTGAGTTTAAATAGTATAACACAGTATTATTTTTGTATTTCCACTAAAAGAATAATAACATTCAATAGTCAATGAAAATACACTCAAATTATACAGGGTGATTCATGACAAGTGCAGAAATTTAGGGAGCTGATTCAACACATGGAAATAAACAAATACCCCCGCCGCAGCAGACCTGCGTACTCAGTGAATTTCCAATGGAATTTCAGATTATTTACTTTCCCCATAAAAACACCATAGGATCGATTATCTAGGTTTGCTGCCATTGGGTGTTAGAAAATCTAAGTTAATCAATATGGTGAATGTAAACAAAAAATTGTATCAAGCTCTGGCAATTTTTCATTTTCCCCATAAACCCCATGGGGGTGAGTATGTAGGTTTGCCGCCATGTGGGTTTTTAAGCAAGTATAAGTTTAACCTTATCTAGATAATGTACATACCAAATTTTTTAAAGTTATGTCAATAAATAAGCAAGATATAGGGTTTTCTTGGAAAACACATTTTTGGATTTTCCCCGTAACCAGTTATGGTATGATAAAAATTCAAAATACCAAATTGTTTGTTTTTAAGCTCTTTTAAATGGTTTCAGTTAAAATTAATGAATTTTAAAAATTAAGGCCCAAAAATGCCAAAAACCCATTTTTGACCCCTTTGAAGCCCCATAAAACCCCGTTTCTAACCCGACAATGCTGGTTCGCGTACTCATGAAAATAGACCTGGTCTTTCACCTCCATACCAAATAGCGTAATAAGCGTATTCCCTATAGTAAAATTCGCTAAAAGGCCAAATAAACATATGTCCTAATGTCCTGCGTTTAGCCCAACGAGATTAATACATTATTATTAACTAAGCTTATTAATAACTATATGGATCTAATTTGCATTTTCACTCATTTAGAAAACTTTGTATGATTTATTTGATACAGTGCAACCATTGAATTTACATACTAAAGTATTGAAACCATTGACTAAGGATCCTTCAATAGTCAATGATTGAAACCATTGAATTTAATATGTAAGGTCAATTGATAATTCCACAGGGTTACGTTGGTTAAGCTGGTGGCTTCATTGGCGTCGGCGTCACCCACTGCATCTGCCACAGTCGGTAGCATTGTCATTGTCATTGTCATTTTTTGTCAACAATAAGACCTAACCTCTTTTGTGTAGTTATAGTCTGTTTGTGCTACATTAAATATTTAATATAGTAATTCAATAAATTTGCACACAGAAAGTATTATACAAAACTAAAGAAAAATGGGTGACCAAAACCTTTTAGATAAATCTATGAGATCAGTTTTTGGTAAGTGTACAATATGTGAAATATATTTGGGGCCTACCGGCTTCTTGATGTAGTTGTTTCGTCCTTCATTTTATTAGTCTCTGCTAAAAGTTACTGTCCTACTCTTTCGTTACTTATAATTTAAAATTTTAATGGTACAATGTAATCTGTAGTAGGCTAACTGAAGTTTCAATTCTCAGTACACAATGGTAGGCCTAAGTTACAAACACCTTTATAGCTTAGCCGTACCTTATTAAAATGTCACCTCCATCTTAAAAAATGGCTAAATGATGTTACAGTGCACTGCTGCGGTTAGGTTAGGTTGTATTACATTAAATTAAGCTTCGTAATTTAATCCTCTGGGTGTTCAATGTCATGTTCCCTTGGATTGTTTGGCCTGAGTTCTAGGTCTATGCATGTTTTTAATGTTTCTAAGACTTTGAAATAAAAACTATTAAAAATATATTCTATGACCAAGGACTGCATATATATATATATATCTTGGTGAAATGGTATGTACCGTTTTCGGGTCAGTTTTGGTCCAAAACCGACCGATCCTGAAATTACTTTGTAGGCTTAATGCTGCAAACCGTTGAGAAATCGTCGCAAACTCTTGGAGTTTGGAAATTTGCGAGGATGTACCAACGATGTGCACCCCGGAGGATTAAGAGTACTTGACATGCATATTTTGATTTATATATAGATAGGTAGGTAGGCGTCAGTAGGTCGTTGCTTCATGTTCTGCTTAGCTGTAAGTCAGTTATCAGTCATAGTCTAATGCTAGGTCCGTAACTTGCTCTTTGTTGGCTGTCCAGTCTCTGTCTAAGGTCAATTAGTTCAATTGTCACTTACTGTACATAAGATAGAGCCTAGGGCAGTGTTTCCCAACCTTTTTGTGCCCGCGTAAGATACCACCTGAGGCTTTTCAATTTTTCGGCGTACCACCCAAACTCATACATAACCACCCGCTCGCCCCTACCTTACAGCTGTAGAGAGCATGGGACATCATTGTTATAATTTTTTTTAAATATGTTTCATTATAGGCCTCTAATTAGTGGTGTGAGAAAAATAAAACACAAATTTACAACAATTGGAAAAGGTATAATTTAATTGAAATAACATAAATTTCGATTAACATATTAGTTCGAAGCTATACAAATAGTAATGTGGTTATAAATTAACGCAACAATATAAGTAAACTATGTTTTACAGTTTGAAACTAAAAACTGCTAGCTTGAATATAATGAAATTGAAATAAATTGTTCCAAGCATCCAAAATCATTAGTCATTAGTATAAAGGTGCTCGGAAAACGAGATTCTTAACCTAAAATAATTTAATTTGTTAAGTTGGTACAAAATTGCTTTAGCAATGAAAAGGTGCTGATACCTATATTGGAGTCCCTCAAATTATGTGGAAAAGCATTGTAACACAGAACTGAGCTGACCAAAACGGCTGTCGGCATCACGATGTTCAAAATCGCTTTTTTAAATTTTTGTGTATTTTATTTTTTCTATCTTTGTCTCTTGCGTACCACCTGAAATGCTTTCACGTACCACCAGTTGAGAAACACTGGCCTAGGGGAACAACTAGAATCAAGAATCTGAATGAATTATGATTGATTGCATATTAACATAGAGCCTTACCCAAACCAAAGAAGAAGAGTTTATGTGTTTTGTTACAAACCAAATGATTTAGGTAACAAAACAATGCTATTCAAGAGTCGAGTGAGGACCAGAAGGGATGGTGGATGGGAGAAATAGATCAAAAGTGGCAAAAAAAGTTTTATTTTTTTTAATAGATTAGTTTTCAAAATGCAGATTTATTTAACTCCTTAAAATATGGAGGCCCCGTTAATAGAAAAGTACTGCCGAGCCTACTAGAGGCTCTTTATAAGTTCACTTTTAGTTTTTCTTATTCTGTTGAATACTATATTTTAGTCAAATCAATTTAATCTTGTTCTTTTACAGTGGCATTATATAAAGGACAGTTTGATCTAGGTCAATGGAAAATGGCCTCTAGATATGTTGAGTTATAAGAAGCATATTTGAGTGAACTACCTTACCTAAGTTAGTCTACTTCTACCTAAGGAGTTTTCAAATAGGCCTATCTGTTAGAAAGTGTTTTAAAGTTACTATTTAGGCCTAAATTTAATTTTTATTCATAAAGGAAGTAAATAGCCTAATTTTAATATTTTACTGTATCACCGTTTCCTTTAAAAGTTATTCTTAATATAATTATTGATATTTTCAGTTGGTAATATTCCCTATGAAGCTACGGAAGAAAAGCTTAAAGATATTTTCAACGAAGTTGGACCTGTTCTGTCTTTCAAGTAAGTGAAATGCTATTCAAGTATGCTGATGCTATTGTGGTTCTTTGCCTAATCGTAGTCCTAGACCTAACAACTTAATGAACTAATATTAGAGCCAGTTAATAATGTTTTCCTCATTAAATTGCTACACAAAGTATATACTTTACAAATTACAATGCTGTGTTATTTTGATAAAACAAACAACTTACTGTACGTAATTTGTTTTCAAGAGTTTAAAGTAAAATAATTTAACCTTGTAAAAAATTGATTTGCCAATAATTTTCCCTCGTGCATAGGGCCGAGACCTTTAATTTGATACCACTCCCATCTTCCTGCGATTGTATAACTCTCACAATTTTGCTCAAGAAATTTCGCTTATAGAATGATATATATATATATATATATACTATAATTATATATATATAATTCTATATATTATACATACATATATATATTATTCTATATATACATATATATATATATATATATATATATATATATATATATATATATATATATATATATATATATATATTTTGTTCCCTTAAAATATTAAACACTAACTTCATACCTCTCTGTATTTATTTAATAAAATTAACCCCATTTAAAAGTCTTGGCCAAGGTAGTGTGGGATCAGAGATAAATATTTTCCCAAATACTGGTAATTATTATTTTTTTTTAATTCTGCAGAATAAATTAAGGCAGGAATGAATGATCATAATGTTCCCCATGATTTGTTTTTAACAAGGGATAATGTAATACACGAAAGGTCTTTGACTTTCGTAGATTGACGTGAATTCTACCTAGTAGGTTCAAAATTGTGAATTTTTAATATTTTACGCAAGTTTGTTAAATTAAACTGATAGAAAGTACAAATTATTTTCTAATGAATCAACTGGGACATTAATCTAGTATAGTTCTGTGAATATTAAGTATTTGTTCTTCTGCCGACCTGCCGTGCTGAATTTGAGGTTAGACTGCCTGGCAACTACTGAATAAACTTTATATCAGGACTCACTTCACAAATTGGTATGCCAAGAAAATTGTTCTTTACCATGTTGGAGAAACTGAATGTGTAATTGTTATAAGCAAACCAAGTAAGTTTAAAGTTTGTCAAGTAGTCCTAGTTCATCTAGGCTCAACGTTCGAGGTTAGGCCTTGTTCACATATTTGAACAAGGTAGGCCTGGCTGATAGGAATAGGACTAGTTCCCATTCATTGCCTGTCTACTTGATAAATGCAATTTTGGTCAAATAACAGTTATTAAAGACAAAGATGGGTAAATATCCTTGTGGGACATGTGAGAAAAATGTGAGGTCTGCTGGGATTTTGTGCACTGGAGAGTGCAGCAACTGGATTCATTTTAAATGTGCCAATTTAAGTCTCCATGATGTAAAAGTTATGGAGGATGACAATTCCATAAATGAATGGAAATGCTTAAAATGTCGACTGATCGTTTCTAATGATCCAAGTACAGAATCTGAAACCAACGTTACCAGTAACATTTCAAAAGACTCATTTGATTGTTCATCCCTTGCTGATGAGATTAACCAGTCCATACTTAATGAAAATGAATTACTTAAACAAGAAATTCATAAGACAAAAAATAAAAATTCTCTGTATATACTTGAACTTGAAGATAAATTGAAACAAAATGAAGATTGTATAATAGCGGCAAAGAAGGCATTTGAAGACAGAGAAAATGATCTCTTATCACAGATAAAATCTCTTGAGATTAAACTAAAACAGGAAAAACAAGTGAAAGATAATATAATATTGGAAGTGGAAAGTAGGCCTAGTGATATAGATATGTCAACACAAAATGTTATGTCAGTTAAAACATGTAATGGCTGTGTGATATATAAAGAAGAGACAAAGAAAATGCTGGACTCAATTAGAACGTTTGAAAAAATAATTAAAATATTAGAAACAGAAAAACTTGAACTACTAAGGGCTCAAGAGAAGAACGAGTGTAACAAGAACAAAATCGTAACCGAAACCTTATGCGACAACAAATTGAAGGCTAAAGATGTCAAAAGAAGATGGAAGACGGTGCCTCGAAGAAAAAATCATCCCTATCAAAATGGACCAGAGAAAAGTGTAAATGAAACTATATCAACGCCTAATGACTATCCACCGCTACATAACAGATTTAGTGTCCTTTCATTACCTAGTGAGGAAAACAAAACTTGTGAAGAAGATCATCAACCTAGTCCTACTTCCTTGCATGGCATGGGATTAGCATCTACCGGCTCCAAACTCAACGAAGAACTACCACGAATTCCAAAAAAAGTTAAGATTAGGTGCTTCTCGGATAGCCAAGGTAGGTTTGTAACAGATGAGCTGAGGCAAAGAAGTGTACACAATATATCTGGTGTGCTAAAGCCAGGGGCCAAGTTTGATCTGGTAATGGAAGGAAGTAAAGCCTTGTGTTCAGACCTAAAAATGGAGGATGTTGCTGTTTTAGCAGCAGGTACTAATGACGTGGCCTCCAATGAAACTAAACATCTAGTCAGATCATTAAGAAAACGCTTACAAGATTTAAGGAACACTAATGTTTTAGTTTTTAACATTCCACATCGCTACGATCTTCCAAAATGGTCCTGTGTCAATGAAGAGGTAAAAAAGGCAAATGAACAGTTATTGAAAGTATGCAAACACTTTAGCAATGTTAGGTTAGTGGACTTGAGTATTATTGGTGCACGGTTCCATACTCATCATGGTCTCCACCTCAACCGGTTAGGCAAAGTATACATAGTCAATAGAATTTTGGACTTTGTTAATGACATTCAGTTGGCTGATGAAGTAGCCAAGCACCCTATTCCAATGGGCTTTAAAGACAGTGTTTTTTTAGTATAGGCCCTAAAGAAAACCCCAACCCAGTGAGTGACAGTTCTGTGCAATCAGTTACCATGAAATATAGGCCTGTACTTTCAACTAGAGTTAGTAGGTCGACTTCAAGCATTTGTGATGGACGGTTAGATATTTCAGTTACAAATAACCTTCCTTCTGTGATGTTTCTGAATATTCAGTCCATTAGGGATAAAACATTGGAAATTGATGTAGTTTTAAATGAAATAAATTGTGACATTATGTGCATTTCTGAACATTGGCTTAAACCGGAAGAAATAGACTTTTATAATATGAAGGATTACCATTCAGCTACTTCTTATGCACGAGAAAATATGGTTCACGGTGGATCAGCAATATATGTGAAGAATGGAATGGAATACAAAGTTATTGATGTGAGTAGTTTCTGCATATCACAACATCTTGAAGTTGCTGCAATTTTACTTGAGAGCAATATTGTAGTGGTTAGTGTGTATAGGTCTACCAATGGGGATGTGCAGATATTTTTGGACCAATTTGAAAAGTTGTTAGACCTACTGTCTCGAAAGTCTACCCTTCACCTAGTACTGGGTGGTGATTACAATGTCGATTTGGTGGCCAAACATACCAAACCAATTCAGCGAGAGCTTGCTAGGCTCATGAGGCAGTACAATCTTCATTTTACTAACTACACACCTACAAGAGGTAAAGCGGTCCTGGACAATGTGCTAACTGATCTTGATTATGGAACTTATCACACTTCAGTGAAGGAATTCGGTCTTTCGGACCATGCAACAGTAATATTTAACCTAGGCACGATAAGAAATAACTCGATTCTCAATAATAGTCCACACGCCTCTGTGACCTACCATAGGCCTATAACTAAACCTAAGCTGGATAACTACATTCAATTTTTAAGCGGTGTAGACTGGTCAGTGTTAGCCCAAGGTGAAGATGCTGAAGAAACATACAACCTGTTCTTTGATCAAATTGAGAAAGGTTTCAATGAATGCTTTCCACTAGTAAAAAAGCGTTACTCTAGTAAGCCTAAAAAAACCAGCCAAAAATGGTATAATGAAGGACTGAGAAAGAGTAGGCAAAACCTTTTAGCTCTCCACGATCAGCATAGAATGCTTAACACTCCAGTATCCCATTCAGCATTGATCAGATACAGGAAAAAATATAAACAGGAGCTGAAAACTGCAAAGAAAGAATATGTGGCTGATTGCATCGAGAAATCGGACAACAAGTGTAAGGCAGCTTGGGAGGCCATCCGTAAAGAGACAACTAGTCAACATCAACCTTGTATACCTGTGGAGCCTGATGACTTCAACAAATTCTTCATCGACTCGGTGTTGGACGTGGCAGAGAGGTCTGGTGGAGTCCCTTCTGCAGCAGCAGAACTTCTGAAGGCCAGAGATGTTCCAGCACTCAACTTCGAATGGAAGATAGTGTCTTGTGAAGAAGTAGTGCAACATGTGAAGTTCATGAAAAGTTCCAAAAGTCGTGATGTTTATGGCCTGTCTAGTGATATGCTCAAGTCAATGTTACCTGTGATATTGGAGCCTTTAACCTTTTGTGTTAATCGGTGTCTCATTGAAGGTATGTTTCCATCTAAGATGAAACTATCTAAAGTAGTTCCTATCTTTAAGAAAGGTTGTAGAGATGTTCCTGCTAGCTATAGGCCTATATCTTTGGTACCAATTTTTGCTAAAGTACTAGAGAGAATTATGCATAGTCAATTGTACAGTTTTTTTGAAGTGAATTATTTATTTTCTTGTTCTCAGTATGGTTTCCGAGCTGGGAAATCCACAATTCAGGCTGTTTCTTATCTTGTAAATGAAATTCATGAAAATTTTGAGTTGAAAAACGATACTGGAGTCACCTTATGTGACCTCAGTAAAGCATTTGATTGTGTCTGTCATGAAACTCTTTTGACCAAACTCGAGTTTTATGGAATTAAAGGTACAGCTTTGTCACTCTTGAGGTCTTACCTTGAAAATAGGGAACAGATTGTCTCAGTTGACAATAAGCTCTCTGATAAACGCCATGTCTCCTGTGGGGTACCGCAAGGATCGGTGCTAGGACCTTTACTGTTTTTAATCATGGTCAACGATATAGATGTGAATGTCCCGTGTAAAACTGTGTGCTTTGCTGATGACACAACCTTATTTAATTCTAGTCCAAATGTAAATACTGTAAATATAGCTTCTAGTAATGCCCTTAGTAGTGTGTCTGGTTGGTTTGGCACAAATGGCTTTGTACTTAACAATGACAAAACTCAAACAATAGTATTTAGTAATAAGAACCTTAAGGCTAGTGATTCAAATGTCTGTGATCCGTTAGATAATGTTAAATTGTTAGGTATATTTTTAGATAGAAAGTTAACATGGCATCACCATACAGATTTTATTTGTAATAAGTTATCAAGAGTTGTTTATTTATTAAGGTCACTAAATAGGAATGTGCCCAAATCTTACCTTAGGCTTGCCTACAATAGCTTCTTTCAAGGTATATTATTGTACGGTATTTGTCTTTGGGGTAATTCTGCTGGGGCACAGGATGTGTTGTTAATACAAAAAAAGGCTGTAAGAATTGTAGCAGGTGCTGACTACAGAGATCATTGTAGGCCTATATTTATATGTGAAAATATTTTAACTGTTTTTAGTTTGTATGTTTTGTATGTCTTATTAGATGTTAAGAGAGATTCTGTTAATTTAGTAAAGAGATTGAATGTTCATGGTCATAACACTAGATCAAAAAATAATGTTGAAGTTCCTTTTTGTAGGTTGACTAAAGTTGCTAAGAGTTCAAAGGTACTTGGTCTGAAACTTTTCAATAAGCTTCCTGTAAATTTGAGAAATATTGAATCCTTGGCTCATTTTAAATTGGTTTTGAGTAATGGGTTGCTAAAGCACCCTTTATATTCAGTAAAGGAATTTTTTGAATTAAATACAGTTGATTTTAAAGATTTTAAATAAATGTGCTTTAAAATTAATTGTAAGCAAGATTTTGTTATTGTTTAAAATATATATATATATTTAGCCTAGTCTTTCATGAACTGTATGTCTGTTTTGTTACCAAGTTTGTAAGTCATGTCCAACTTATTTTGACAATGTCTATTGCACAACTGTGTTTAACGACAATAAACGATTCTTATTCTTATTCTTATTCTTAATAAACAGTTCTTTTGATTTATGCTTGGTTTCTGAAATAGCTCATGTCTTGTCAATTTTAAAAAACATGAAAAATTCTAAAAGTCAGGATTGATTATTTTGGTATGTCGTATAGTTTAATGAGTGACATCACAGGAGTCATAGTTGAACCCCTGACCATCTGCATAGACTCCCCAAGGCATTTTCCCTGACATTTAAGATCTCTAAAGTAAATCCTGTTTAAAAAAGGGGGATAGGTGAAATCCGGCAAGTTTTATATCCATTTCATTGCTGCCTATCATTGGTAAAATCATTGAACATTCTGCCTCAAAACAATTAAATAAAGACTATAAATTTCATTCTATTTTTTCTAATTCTCAACATGGTTTCAGAGCCGGACACTTAACCACTGGTGTCATTGATGCTATGTTAAAGGACATTCTCCATGTTTTTGAGCCAGCGCCTTTTGCTTGGGGAACATTTTGTGTCCTAAGCAAGGCCTTTGAACAAATTATAAAACATTAAAGCAGTAAGGATGGGAAATTACTGTATGAATTAACTAATGGATGTTTTTGCCATGTTGCCATATTATTTTTTACATTTCCCCCTAAAAAGTTGTGGAGAGTAAGAAGCCCCCTTAAGCCTCTCAATACAGTTTTCCGTATCAATGGTGGGGGGGGGGTATATTTTCCCCTAACCTCTTTAAAAAATTACATATAAGTGTTGAGGAGAACACTTGTTGATGATTTATTAATAATACCCTTGTCGCAGCAGACCTGCATACTCAGTGTATTTCCAACTGGATTTTTTAACTTCCTTCATAATCACTTAATAAATCTGTTCATTTACATACCCTATATCATTGTAGGCGTATATTTTGTTACATGTATAAATGTAATGTGACACAACAAATTTTGAATCTTTATATGCCCCTCTCCTGAGAGTGGCATACTCTGATGACACTTGGTTCCTATTATAAAAAATTTACTATATGTATGCAGTGTTGGGGAGTAGCGCGCTACTGTAGCGCCGCTACTTTTTTAGTAGCGTCAGTGTAGCTCCGCTACTTTTGAAAATAAGTAGCTTGTAGCTGTAGCGAGCTACACTTTTAGAGTAGTTGTAGCGGATTATTTAGGTACTTTACCTTTTACTTTCGTTTCAATAAAACACAATAATTGTTTTTACATTTCATCATTCATGGCTTCCAAAAAAACACGAGAGAAGGTTAGTCAGCTGAAACGTTTTTCGCTTGTTGGAATTAAAGATTACTTTCAATCCAGCCACCATCATTCGCTCCAATTGAGTACCATAATCACTAAATGACAAACACCAGTCTTGTTCTATTTTGTGTTTGCTGACCACTAGATGCGCTAGTAGTATTCTATTACTATGCGCCTATATTTTAGAATAGAAACTAAACTGCTGCACTATGCTTGCGCACCGCCAGGATCGCTTAAGTCAAGAATTAAGGAAAGGAATGTTTACAGTAATGAGAAACGACGCAACATCTACAAATTCAAATAAATAACCAATTGTTACTGTAAGACTATACAGTACTGGCATAACGACTCAACAACATAACCTCAACCACCTTGATTGATGTTAAATGTTGATGTGAACGTTTACCATACTCCCCGAACTCTGTAAATTTGTACTTACTTTATACTTTACAGAGTGCTTCATACTTATATTCTGTTTCTGTAGTATCTAATCTAACAATCGACATCATGGCAATTATAGTAGAGTAGGCCTAAAAGCGAGATTGGCGACAAAACTGAAGATACTGTTCCTTCTTGTGTGCATACGCAAGCATTAACCCTACCATGGCCGGTCTAATAAAAATGTTATAAACTTGTGATGATAACTTAATAAATATTGTTGTTTACGTCTTTGATGTAAGTCTTTTTATTCAACAACTTATATTTTCATACCACTATTCTATTTACATTTTCTAGGCTCCATAAGAGTCTCAAATTACCTATTACTTGTACATTAAAATGAAAATATGTCTAAACACTTATAAAGATGTAGGCCTATATTTAAAAAAAAAACTTAATTTTACTTTTAAGTGGGAAAATTTGGTGGTTATACATCACAAGAGAAAAACAGGACCAGATTGCGAAAGTAGCAAAGTAGCTTAAATTGTAGCTAGCTACTTTTTTGAAAATGTAGCTGTAGCTAAGCTACTTTTTTGAAAATGTAGCTGTAGCTAAGCTACTTTTTTGAAAAAGTAGCTGTTTAAAAAGTAGCTTCCCCAACACTGTATGTGCGTCTACTTGGTAGATTTATAACCTAAATGTTTATCAAACTGTTATGGAATTAAATATTTGCTCTGTTACTTTACAGGCTGGTATTTGATAGAGAGACGGGAAAGCCAAAAGGTTATGGATTTTGTGAATACAAAGACCAAGAGACTGCCCTTAGTGCAATGAGGAATTTGAATGGTTATGAAATTGGTGGACGAATGCTTAGAGTGGACAATGCTTGCACAGAAAAATCTCGTCTGGAAATGCAGAGTAAGCTTTAATTTAAGGCTATTCCTAGCTCTAGATGTGTTAAAAACCGTCTTTGTAGTGAAAAAGACTTTCTTTTTTAAACAAAGCGCTAAAATTGTAACATTCATGAAATTCTGATAGAAAGTTTATGGTTTATCAGTTTTAGGACAAAGGGTGATTACCTATTGAGGAAAGGGCTTTTAAAGCTCTCAATGATTTGGTAGCTTTCTATGATCATAAAAAATTTGATTCTGGTGACTGAACCTTTTATCAGAGCACTGTGAGGCCAAAAGAAGAGACCTAAATAATTAGAGGTGTAAATATGTAACTTATAACTAAGCTTTTTAAGAAATTAAAAAAATGTACATCTAATGCAAGCGTTTACAAAATATAAAAGTAGAATGTGATTCACTCTTAATGATGTTATCATGTTTTCCTCAGGTTTGCTACAAGGGCCTGTAGTAGAGAACCAGTATGGAGAAGCTGTCAGTCCAGAGAAAGCTCCAGAAGCTATTAGCAAAGCCGTGGCGTCACTCCCTCCCGAGCAGATGTTTGAACTTATGAGGCAGATGAAATTATGTGTACAGGTGAGTGTGATAGTAGCTTTGGCTTATGTCATCTTTTGTAGTCATTATAATAATGCAAAGAATTTATTTCTGACACTTATTCCTTTGAATTGTAATTTATTAAATAAAAGTTAGTTAATCTTTAATGGATTGCCATCAAACAGAAATTGCCAAGGCTTGAAACATAATCAACAAAATGTTACAAAACAGAGGCTAGTTTGGTTTGTCCTTAGTTTTAGGAAGGATTTAAGAAAATTTCTTTAATTTAAGAAGACTGAAATGAAATGTGACCAATGAAACAATAATTGCAGTTTATTATGAATGCTTTAATTGTCATCTGTTGTATGGAATTACTGCTTGGGGTAGTGCTCCAATAGCTGAAAAGTAAAAAAAAATAATTATAATGATTTGAGTAGCAAAAAGAAAAATCCACTGTAAACCACTTTTCCAACAATTGAATATTCTAACACTGCCAGCCTTATACATTTTAAAATTTATTTTAAACGTTTAAGAACAAATTTACAGTCTACCACAAAATTCTAATTATTATTCGCATTAAACAAGAAACAGATAAAAAAAATTGTTTGCAAATATTCAAAATCACAAAAAATATTTAATTCATGGAACAAAAATTATTCAATACATTACCCACAATTTGGTTGGAACTGCCAGTAAAACACTAAAATTAATTTAACCTATATAGAAACAACTATCAAGCACTTTAACAAACTACAAATAACCTTTTTGAGAGTTTTGGTTTTTCGTTTTGAGGGGGTTGGGTATTTGGGGGGGCAGCTGCGGGGGCACCTGGGGTATAGAGCGGGTGCAGGCGCTGGCGGGAGGGCTTGCTTCTAGCGCTATGCTGCCACCTCAGTTTTCGATCCAGTTCTACATATTTATATCTATTGTTAGCACATGTTGATGTCGGTTACTTCATTGCCTATGTTGGTTGCTTGCAGAACAACCCTACAGAAGCCAGGCAGATGCTGCTTCAGAACCCGCAGTTGGCGTACGCTCTCCTCCAGGCTCAAGTTGTCATGCGAATAGTCGATCCCCAAGCCGCAGTGGTAAGCAATGTTTTTCTTAATTATTACTTGAGATTCGGGTTTAACTACAATTAATTGTTGTATCATTTGTATCAGTCGCATTTAGAGCAATAAAAGCCCTAGTTGACTCACTTTTGTGGTTTTGCTAGGCTATGCTCCAGAAAGCCAACAAGTCGTCACAGCCGCTCCTCCCGGGGGATACTGGGCGCCCAGCCCCGGTCCCCGCTCCTCAGCCCCGCCCGGAGTACACCCCCGCTCCGGAGCCTCACTGGGCCCCGCCGCCAGCGCCTGCACCCCCACTACCACCCCAGGTGCCCCCGCAGCTGCCCCCCCAGATACCCAACCCCATGCCACCACAAATGCCCCCTGCAATGCCACCGCAGTCTTTTGGAGGTTAGGGAGTTTGTGTTATCATGTAAGGTTACAAAACAAGCGTTTGAATGTATCAGTATTAATTTTTTTGGCAATGAAAAAATTCCTATTTTAAAAATTGTCAAACAATGTTTTTGATGGGAGCCCAGTTACCTAAATTGGGCTCTCTTACAAGAGATAACAACAGTGGAGTGTAACTAATATGTGAGAGGGCGAGATATATAGTAACATTTAAATTTCTGCAGTATTGTAACATGAATGTAAAACCTTTACATCTTATTTACCAGACCTATTTGGTATCATTAATTAGAAGGCCTTTGTAAGGTAAAAATATTATTTCAAGTCATTAAACATTTTTAAAGGAATACGAATACAGTATAAGGAATTCACCCCATAAGCTAACATGGGGAATCCAATGGATTCTTATGGAGTTAATTTATTCTCTTAAATGTTAAAAAACCAAATTAAACTAAACTAAAAAATGTAACCTAGATTTAAAAAAAATATTTTTATAAGTTATTTATCGTTTTTAGTTTTTAACCATTATAGTGATTGAGTGTGGGGCACACAAACATACTAGGTTATACTATTGATTCAACAACTTTTGTGATGTGTATTTTTAAACAAAACCCGTGACTTTGCAAGAAACGTGATCCAAAATTAAATATTATGTTTGGACAGATTAGAAAATGTTAATGAAAAGAAATGCTTTATAGGTTTAATTGCATGTAATGAAATAAGTAGGCCTGTATTTGATTTGGTTTGTCTGACATGGTAGGATCCGGAGACCTGGACATGCGAGCCATGGACCCCCGGTTGGCCCGCAGCATGGGGGACCAGGACTTGCGGATGCCACCGCAGCAGTACCCCCCGCCACCCCCGCCTGACCAGTGAGTACACTAGCCTACTAGCTCACACTGAGCCACTACAAACTCTTAGATAGCCTCATTAAATTTGCTAGCCATTACATTTTCTGCTTCTGTATATTTCTCGTCATTTACAACCCTAAAAATAGGTACAATTTTGGTAGATGTCTCCTAAAAATTTGTTGCGATTTCTATGATAGTGAACAAGAGGTGGATGTATTTCTTTAATTGCAGTTAAATCTTAACCACCAAGATTCTTGGTTCTTAACTGCTTGGAGCAATACTTTATCATTAGTTAATTAAAATCTTAAGACTTAAACATATTTATTTTTATTAGATTGCTTATGGACAAACCACCTGAAAGGTAGGTAAAATCTTATAAGGGTAAGTAAGTAAGAGCATTTTTGTTGCTTTACATTAGTATCCAAGGAAAACAGCAACATATACTTAAATTGTTTGAACTGTAGGTGCTGCACCTAATTTTTAATCAGATGCACATCAAACTGTGCATCAAACTTTACAATTTAACGTCAAATTGTAGTACAGTACACTCTCGTTCATCGGAACTAATGTGGCGGACGGCCGGTTCGGATGTCAAAAAATTCCGATGAAGCGGAGTCCGTCGTGAGCCATCATTTCCGCCCGTACGGTGGACTATCGTGACTGTATTCACTCTTGTTTTTTAAGATAACACAAGAGGTTTTATGAAAATAAAGCACTCAAACTTTGAACATGGTAACAATGAACCGATAGGAATAAAAACAACGCAGGAAATAAAGATCCAAAATCTTTATTCTCATATTCCACTCATCAACTCAGCAGTCAACTGACTTCCACGTAACACAGGTGCAGTCGCGACGCGAGACAGACTGAAAGACAGTTTGGGAAGCGGTCGAACCGGATGTTCACTTCCTACCCCTTCCTCTTTCTATTTTTGTGCGAATACTCCATGGCCTCGTAAATCACATCGATGCGTACAGATTATGGAAAACGCCTGATGACGTTTGATGCAAAATGTGGTACTTCACTGTTGTGCGGATAGAACTAATGGAAATTGAAGGCGCTAAAACGGAAAAATTATTTATTTCGTAAGAAAAAAAATAATAATATCCAGATTTTCAGTTCCGATGAAGCGGAGTTCCGATGTCGCCGAGTCCGATGAACGAGAGTGTACTGTACAGTAACAGTACACTCCCTCTTATCAGGCTAATTATGAACCATCTGCATTTCAACCGACCTCCACTTCAACTGGCCTACCTTGCACGAAAGCAACTTCCTTATACCACCATTTCATAACTTAACATTGCTTTAACTAGTTGTGTGTTTTGTACAGTAAATGTTATTTTTGTATCTCTTTTCTAACTAATTCATATTGTATAGACACGTTCCCAGTGAACAATAAAAGTGAACTCTCCTGGACAGATGTGAACGCTACCTGAAGTAAATTTCTCTAATTACCTAGAAACTAAAAAAGTTCATAATACCAAATTCTTATTGGATTTTAGATGTACTTAATAAACACTGGCGAAACAGTGCGACTGTTCAGTACGGATTTATGCAAAAGTTAATGTGTAATCACTATGTTTATTTCACTGAATTAACTGTAATTTTGTTCCTTTGGTTAGCCAATATAGTCATAGATTACATAATGAGTGACAAACGGAAACACCAGTTTATAGCCATAAAACATAACCGTTAAGAATTATAATTTTATTTTATTTTTATTTTAGTTGGCCGGCCAATTAGTTTTCCGGTTGCAGTTTAGTCCTGAGGTGGCCTGTTAAGATGGAGTCTACTCTATGCTAGTATTTTAGTTGAATCTAACTCATTTATGCTATTTTTCTGTTTGCTCTGTTTGTTTATTTTCCCACAGTAGTTTAGTAATAGAATGCATTTAGCAGTTACGCATAGTTTAAAATTTGTACTTGGCCCCCATGCCTTTCACTTTGGTTGACATTGTACCCTTAACTTACTTATGTTTCATTAATGGATTCTAGTGATTACTGTTTGCAGTCCTAATTGTATAAAGAAAAAAATTTTCCAATATACTTTGAAGACAAAAATTCAATCATATATTTGATTCAGTTTGATATATATTTATGTTCTTAACAAAACTATTTGTTGTAGTTTTGCACGAGACCCGAGGGCGGGAATGGCAGAACGTTTCCAGAGAGATCCTCGTGCAAGTAAGTCATTTCTGATTCAAAGTGATCAATATAATTTTGTTTCTTTATACTTCATATTTTGGAAAAATGTTACCAGGTTGAAATGTTTGTAATCATGTGGCAGAATAAAAAATACCGGGATTAACAGAATAGCAAAATTACAGTTTGTTTTTAAACAGAATAATTTGAAGCTAAGCTTTTTCAAACAATACCTAACTTAAAAACAGAATGAGTTAATACCCTTAGGATATTACAGGCAGATAATATGATGATAATACAGGGCGATAATAAAAACACAGGGTTAATGTTATCTCAACCACGGTCATTTCATAGATTTAATGTTTTGATAAAGCACACAGGTCCATGAATGTACAACTTTTCACAAGTACAATAAAATACAAGACTATTTTTTGTGACTTTTTTGTTTGATCATTTGAGGTGACTGTCTGGTTTGTGTGGTCAGATGTGCCGGTAGGGATGCCGCCTGCTGGTATGCCGCCTGGAGGTATGCCGCCAGGGGTGCCCCGCCCCGTGATGCCACCCGGCCCCGTGCCCCCGCCCGTGTCTGCCCCCAACCTCGGCCCTCGCGGACCTCTGGGGCCCAACCTCGGTGGAGCTGCCTCCGATCAGGAAAAGGTTACTGTCTCAATCATCTTCAACCTATTATCAATTTTAGGGGGCCAATGTTCCTGTTTCTTGTTAATCCTGAAACAGGTTGTCACAAAGGTACTTTGTAAAATAATCTGAAATCTCCACCTCTTTTTTTAGGGTTTTTTATTCAAATTTATATTTTGGCTCAAAAAGCACTTGTACAAAAATTACCTGTCTCCAGATAAATCTTTTTAAAATAAATTGACTGAGTGTCAAAAACTATGAGCCCCATTGGTAGTTTCTTGTTATTTATTTTCTGAGGAATTACAACTAAATTTGCACCTTAACGCCATAGTACATTGTACTATGGACATTAAACATAAACAATTCCTTTTAGCGAATACGCTATTAAGGTAGTAGCCATGGTAAGACGTAAGTCAGGGACCACTTTACTTTTTCATTTTAAGGTCCCCAGAAGCCAAAATCACTATTCGTTCATTTTCTTATATATGCATGTATGTATGTGTATATACAGGGTGTCCCGGAACTCTCCGGAACCCTTTTGTATATTAGTTCCTTACATGGAAAAAAACATCGTGCAAATAGCAATTTAAAATCCATAGTTAAACCGCTAGCCACCAATTTGCCATAATAATTTTTATATGAAAAGAATTTTTCCTGTACATTAGTAAGCTTTATAGACTTATTATGTTGTAGCCCCTGTACTTTGAATATGTTTATAGCATGGCTGTTCTGCGTGCAGTATGATGGAAAATATATTTAAAGTTATTAATTACATACAAAATAAAAATCAGTATTAGATTGAAATACTATATTTTTACCAACAACCAATACTTGACACAAGTTATTAAAGTCATACAGTTTGTTATACACATTATATTTTGTGAAACCTCTTTTAACATAGGTACACTGGATGGTTCTGAAAGGTCCAAGGCGAGATTCCTTTAGATTTCGTGTCAAGATTTAACTTCACAGTAGGTTTCAGGATTTTGAATTTTTGGATTAATGTATGTACTGATGACGTTGAAGCCCCAAGTTGTGTCTATACAGTTCACAAAGAATATTAATTTCCTTAATGGCGAATCAGCAAATAAAGTTTTCTTGTCGGTCCAAATAAGTATATTCCCAATGGAAGTTTCGAGGTAGAGGTTTTCAGGTGAAATTTTAGTACGAAATCGTCAATCGAATATTTGTGGAAATAACAGTGGCTGCTAATTTTCTGATGGAACAACAAATTTTATAATACTCACAATTTTTAGAAGATTTATAATTTTACGTGACCAAAATTTTCGGTTTTTGCAGCAAATTTCTGTCCACTTACAATTTTCATGTAACAATAATTTGAGGACTTGCTTTCCAATTTCTAACTTCTCAGATTTGTTAATACTCATAAAATTGTAATACACCATCAATTTGGCATGAGCAACAATTTTTGAAGACTGAAGAAATTTAGGTCATACTCTGGAATATTTGAGCTAAGAATGCCTGAAGGTCTTCATGGGGAATTTTAATCCACTTACATTTTGAAGAGTACAAGGATTTGAAGATTCGTTTCCCAATTTCCAACTTCAAAATCTTGATGATACTGATACATTTTCAACACAGTCACAATTTTAAATGGCCAACAATTTTCAATTATGAAGTAGATTTAGTATGTCAAACATTGAATTGAATGAAATAAATATTTTCAGGGGGCTTCATGTTTCTGTTGGTTTTCCTCATATTTAGATTTCGAAAAGTAATCCATAAGTAGCGTTCCATATACTTATTCAATTTTCAATTGATTTCGTTTCTTCTTTTTTGCTTGTATTTGGCTTTCTAGAAAATTTTTCCTGTTTATGTATGGGTGTTTTTATTATAATGCACTCTCATGATCAATTTATTACACTTAAAAATTCATCTATTGACATAAATTTGTGTACAAGTATTGTTCATAATATGTAGTAAAAATTCAAATTCTGAAGAATTAGCAAATTTGGTAATACAACAATTTTGATCAAACTATGAATTTTTACTGACCAAAATGTAACCATGGATATCGACTCTTGAAATAAAAGACCACATTTAAGTAAAATGATGTATTTATATATTTGTTAAAATTATTATTCTTTAGTTTCTGTGAGACCTGGCTAAATGTAATGTAACTTATAATAATTTATTTTCAATACAAATTTTTATTTGATAACATTACAATAAACTATAATAAAGTATTTTGTGCCGTAAAATTTCTGTATAATTTTATTTACTGGAATGCATTTTCCACCAAGCTGTCTTTGTGCACCTTGGAGGAATAATTTTGACTGTTTATAATTGGAAATAACAAAGGTCTAGGCAATTTTTTTAAATGCTAGCATTTCATTTACTTATACAGGGTGGCCCGGAATTCTCTGAACCCTTTTGTATATAATGTTCCTTGCATCAAGACAAGAAAAAAAATCACACAAATAGCTGAATAAAACGCACCATTAAGCCGCTTGCCGTTATTTTGTTTTTTACACATAATTTTTATTTCCGTAACGGATGGTTGTATTCAATTCATAATTTGTTATGATTCTTTATTATACCAATGAACATTTCGGAGGAAATTTTTTTCCACTGCATATTTTAAAAATGACAGCTATTTTAATCTTTCAAACTCAAATATCTGAAAACAGGTAAATTCTAAAAAATTTTAAAGAGACAAAAAGTTGACAATTTAAATTATCTAAGCAATGATACCAATTTTTCAAGGATCTTTCAATAAATAATGGAGCAACTGAGGTTTTCTTATTAAAATGGCCTTAATTTTGTATTAATTATAATGCAAAATCAATGTTTTTATGGAGTAAAATCTCAATAACTCCGATATTTGCCTTAAGATCTTTACAAACTTGATACCATTGCATGTAAATTTATGTAAAAGAGTGTAAATTTGAATAAAAAAAAACTTTTTGGCAAATAATTTGATGCAGAAACAACGGTTTTTGAAACTTACGTTGTGGCGCTTATGTAATAAAACTGCAGGAGTACAGCTGATTGTTCTTAACTAAACAACAAAATGGATTCCCCTTATAGTGAAGGCAAGAAAGCCTATATTTTAATACAATCAGTTAAATAAAAATAGCAGTAAAACTAAAAATAAAATTCATAAGTCTAAATTGCTTTGAAAATTAAGTTAGTTTAAGTCTAAATTGCCTGGTCATTTCACGATCAAGGCACTGATCCTGTGTGAAAAGTGTGACATTTGAGACCCTAGCGATGAAATATACGTTTTATTCCTTTGAAACCAATTAAAATGAGATCCAGGCTGTCGTAGATAAGTGAGTAAATGAATTTAGTGAACATTATTGAGCTTGTTTGTTGTTTGTTTCAGGCCGCCCTGATCATGCAGGTGCTGCAGTTGTCGGACGACCAGATCGCCATGCTGCCCCCAGAGCAGAGGCAGAGCATTCTGGTGCTGAAGGAACAGATCGCAAAGAGCACCCAACGTTAAACACAGCTCTTGTTGTAGAATATCACTTTTGTCCAATATTAAGCCTAAGGTTAAGCATGATTAAAGTATTATTTCCAGAATGTGTCTTTACCTGAAAAGGCCCTTAATAACTCTGATTTCCTTATAAAAAACTTTAAAAAATTAGTCTAAATAAATTCAGGTAAACATTTTTATTTTACAAAACTCTTTCAACAACAAACACTCAATAATAACAATCAGCTGTTATTAAATATTACAACTATTGAATAAATATTACTTTGGGGGCTATGTTGTCAGTCCATTCACTACATTCTCCCCCCTTTTTGCGTAGACTCGCAAAAACACTTTCCATTTAAAATTATAAGTCAAGACGTTTTACTTGACGTACTTCTCGTCCACTTCTAGTTTTTTGTACTTCTAACTTATTATTTACAGTTCTATCTTTGTTTTTCTTAGGCTGTGACAAAGTTTTGCTGTCTTCTAAATTGTGTTTTTCTTTACCAATAATGTTTTCTTCATCACCTTTTATTTCAAGAGGATAAATCCGTTGAAGTGGTCTTAAAAGAAAACCATTTTTCGTCCTTGACCTGTACAAGTCGTACTAACTTGTCTCTACCAGGAAACAGTTTTGTTACTATGCCTAAAGCCAAGTAATTCTCTTCTTGTCTTCGGTGTGAATTAGAACCACATCTCCCACTTGAATGACATCATTTCGACCTGTTTTGGAAGATTTCAAAAACCCTAGATATTCCTTTTTAAACCTTGAGTTTAATCCATCTCGAACACTTTGTATATAATTCCATCGTGATTTTAAACTTGTTTCTTTCCAGAATATCTAAGTCTGTGACTTCATTTCCACAAATACTTTGGAGGAACATTGAAGGTGTTAAAGGTTTCATTTCATCTGTTTCTTCTGATATGTAGGTAAGCGGTCTTCTGTTCATTAGGCCTTCACATTCACAAACTAGTGTATTGAGCTCTTCATAAATTGAGGCATGCATTGCCCAAATTTCTTCTAAGGAGGCCTTTTAAATTTTATCAAACGCTCCCAAAATCCTCCCCACCAAGGAGCTGCAGGTGGGTTAAACTTCCAAACGATAGACTTCAGGTTAAATTCATTTTGAATTCTTTGCCAGTCCAAAGTTTTGAGTTTTCTGCTCAGACCTACAAAATTAGTACCATTATCGGAATAAATTACATTAATTCGTCCACGTCTTGCTATAAACCTCCGCAGAGCTTGTATGAAAGCATCAGTGCTCAGCGATTGAATGAGTTCCAAGTGAACAGCACGATATACCGCACATGTAAAAATTACCACCCAACACTTAAGATTCTCTTTAGCAAACAGAGGCCCAGCAAGATCAACCCCTGTGACCTGAAAACACGAAGAGATTTGTGTACGATCAGTAGGAAGAGGAGGGGGTGGCACTTCCAAGGCTCTTGCCGAATGTCTTTTGCAGTAAACACAGCCATGTAATATTCTTCGAACGGTCTTTCTACCTTTGAGAATCCAAAATCTTTCTCTTAGAATTACAAGTAAAGCTTGTACTCCTGCATGATTATGTTGTAAATGTAACTGAGCCACCAGTTTCTCTACCACAGGGTGTGAAAGAAGGTAGAATTATTGGAAACTGATACTCTGCACAATCATCTTCATTTAAGACTCTGGATTTGAGTCGAATCATACCATCTTCATCGACATATTTCTGTATCCCGCTTAAAGCATTACATTTCAGACTTTCTGGAAAACTGTCCGTTTGAATTAATTTTAAGAGAACCTTTTCTGCTGCATTAAACTCTTCGGAGTTAATATCTCTTCCTTTATGTGTCTGCATTTTAGATCTCATACGAAGCATCCAAGCAATTGTTCTAACTATCTTGAGTATTTCGAAAATCTATATCCCAATATCTGAACAATAGAAGTCGTTTCCACTGCGTTGGCAGTCATTACTAGTTTCTTTTCTTCCTTTTGAATCTCATCCAAATCAGGTAAGGGACGTTCTGAAGGCCACTGGCTTTGGGGTTCATAAAGCCATTTGGGTCCACACCACCATTGAGAATTCAAAAGTTTTTCAGGGTTGCAGCCTCTGGACAGAAGATCGGCAGGATTAGCTGTTCCAGTAACATGTCTCCACTGTGTGGGTTGGGTAAATTTATTAATTTCTTTCACACGATTTTCCACAAAGACCGACCATTTCCCTTGTTTAGATATCCAAGAAAGTGCCACAGATGAGTCCAACCAATAGAATACTGGGACACTGGAATTCAAACACTGTAAAGCTAAAGTGCATAATCTCACTCCAGTAACAGCACCCATTAATTCAAGTCGTGGTAAAGATATTGGTTTGATCGGGGCTACTCTTGATTTGGCTAATACAAGGCTTACGTGAACAATGTCATCTACTTCGGTTCGCAAAAATATACAACTGCCAAAGGCAGTTTTACTTGCATCACAAAATACATGCAACGTACTAGATTCATTCAAAAACATTCTTCTTGACATTGTACACTTCTCCAAACAATCTATTTGATCAGCCCATCGTCGGAATTGTACAGTTAGTTCTTCAGGCAACTCCTCGTCCCAACCTATTTTCAAAGCCCATGTCCTCTGTAAAATTACTTTCGGTATTAACCCAACGGGAGCTGTGAAACCAATAGGGTCAAAAAATCTTTTGAGCACAAGAAAGTAGTGATCGTCTGGTTATTACTGTAGGTTTTCATATTTGATACAGGAAGCTTACAGCATAATTCATCCTTTTGACACAACCATTTTAAACCCAAAATGTTCTCAACATGTTCAGGAGATTCAAAATAACCATTGCCAGCCCATCCCCTTAAATTAAAACCCCCTAGTCTTAACAATGTTTGAGCATCAGCAATAAATTTATCTTGCTCAGCAACACTGTTCACTCCTGTCAGACAATTGTCTACATAAAAAGATTTCTTTAAGGAACCGGCTACATGTTGAAAAGGGGGCGGGGCATTATCCAAAAGATTATTTAGTACTGCTCCTAAAAGAAAAGGACTGCATGATAGACCAAACACGACTCTGGCATGGCGGTAAACTATAACTTTCTCTTCTTCCCACCACAAAAATCGCAACATGTCCCGATCATCAGAATTTACAACTATTTGTAGAAATGCCTTTTCGATGTCAGCGGTTTAAGGCATATGCATACAACCTAAAATTGGTTAAGACTTTTGGTACCTGTTCTATTAAATTGGGTCCCTGTCTCAAGACATCCATTTACGCTATACCCATTCACATCTTTATTAGAAGCATCAAACACAGGTCTAATTCTTGTAGAACTTCCTTCTTTTACAACCGCACGATGAGGCAAATAATGACAATTAATGTGTGATAAAGAAGCGTCTTCATCGCTCACCTTTTCAATAATTCCTTGGTCCAACCAAACTTTTAAAACTAAATCATAATCATTGAAAAGATTAGTTCTCTGCAACTTACGTGTTGTGGAATGTAAGCGTATTTCGCTACTTTACGGTTTGTTTCTAGAGGAGGATGGTCTTCAATCCAGGGAAGTTTCACAATATAACGTCCATCCACATCTCTTTTAAACTTTCCTCAAAAAATTTCATTACCTGTGCTTCTTGATCTTCCTTCCGTTGCTTTTCTGTAGGTTCCAATATGCCCATTGTTTCTAAGTCCCAAAACTTCCTGATGTCCTGTGACTTTGAGGATGAGGTGGAAACAAACATGGATGATATAAACGATGACTCACCTTCAGCTGTACCTACGACTGTCCAACCAAGACGTGTCTTAATGGCTAACAGTTGATCATTAATTTTCTTAAACTCGTTTGTAATTATACTTGCCCAGGCATCAGCACCAATCAGCAAATCAATGGCTGTAGTACCTACCTCTCGGGATAAGTAACATCTGTCAAAGTAATATCCATGTCTGATAGCATCTAACTAAATCATGATTTCTTACCTGAGGGACTTCATTACAAATAACATGTTGTTCTAAAACATCAATGGTGAAAGAATAATCGGAGTCCATGGACCTAAGTGTCACCTTGTAAGATTTGTGATGTGTCGGCTTAATCTTCTTACCCCCGAAAACCTCCTGATGGATTAGAACATTACCTGTTGGTTTAAGACCAAGTTCCTTTGCACATTTTGCAGAAATAAAACTCTTTTGTGAACCAGAATCACATAGAACTCTTACTTTTCTACAGTTATTTCTACAAACAATAAATGCATTTAACGTTTGCAATAAGTAGTTTTATTTTCTGCAGCTGAAAATGATTTAGTTGTGTTTTGGGAAGACTCTTTCATTTTATTCCCGTCCTCAGGTTTCACAGTCTGGGTTTTATAACAAAGAATGGCTAGATGTTTACCCCTACAGAAAAGACATTTCACTTGAACTTTGCATTTATTTGCCAAGTGACCCCTTTTTAAACATTTTAAGCAAACACCTTTCTTCTTAATTACCTCCATCCTCTCTGCTATGCTCATGTCAATTAAAGAGTGACAATCATGAGATGCATGAGAATCTTTAGAACAAAAAACACAAGTAACTTTACTGCAATCTGCCTTTGAGGGTGAGGTAAGAACAGAAGCAGAAGGTAAGTTTGTCTTTTGTTTAGTAGATGTGTTCGTTTTGTAAGACTGTTTGGCATCATCATTACTACGTTCAAACTTACTTACCCGAAGTTTCAGACGCTCTTCTGCCTCAACTTCAATCTTTAAAAAGTCGAAAAGCTCACCAAGACAGCCATCTGCGTCCTTTGTTGATGTATTCCTTGAAACTCGGTGCCTTTCCCACACTTTGAATATGGGTCCGGAACTGCTGATTCTACCAAAGGAAAAATGATTGCAGCATATTTATCCTTTGTGACACCTAGAGAGTCTAAAGCCCTAAGCTGTACTTCCAGTTTATCATACAAACTTGTCACAGATAGTCTTTCTTCCCTTTTAAGAACGAGTGCCAACAACTCACGAACATAATACTCGATTAAAAACTCGTCTTTACCATAACGGGATTTTAACAAATCTATAGCCTTTTGATAGTTTTGACTGGACGGAGGGAAACCTTCGATAAGTTTTCTAGCAGAGGAGTCAGGTGCCATCGATTGAATAAGATACTGAAATTTCTCTCAACAGTTAACTTTTCATCCTCATGGATCTTAGAAAATTGAGCCAAAAACCTATCCAATTTTTTATTTCCCCATCAAATTCTTCAATTCAATTTTGGTAACCGCAATTTAGAAGAACTACATGAATGGGAACATTTGGAAGAGTCACAAGATTGATTAGTACTTTTACATGAGATTGAGTCTGCCTGGTTTTGAGTCTGTAGTTTTTGAACCAGTAGATTCACCTCATAGTACGTCTCTGTATAATCTAGGGCATTACTTATTTCATTTTCAATATCTTTTTCAGTAACTTGTTCCTCTGCTACTAATTTACTTAATATTTCATCATTGAGTGCCTGCAGTTTTGTATTTATCTCACTCAATGAAGAAAACTTTAGTAAAACAGAGTTTAATTCACTGTTTTCCCCAATAAGTTCTTTTATTGACTTAGCCTTTTTTGTAAACAAAGTCCTCAAGGCTTTCCTTTGAAGCTCACTCATTTTTAATTCTCAAGAAAACAGGAACTATTGGATATATACATACCAATTATCCTGGCTGTGGGTCGCCATTATTTACCTGAAAAGGCCCTTATAACTCTGATTTCCTTATAAAAAACTTTAAAAAATTAGTCTAAATAAATTCAGGTAAACATTTTTATTTTTCAAAACTCTTTCAACAACAAACACTCAATAATAACAATCAGCTGTTATTAAATATTACAACTATTGAATAAATATTACTTTGGGGGCTATGTTGTCAGTCCATTCACTACAGTGTCCTTTTCTAATTATAATTTCCTGTAACACTGGCATAACCTAGGAAAGTTCTACTGTACAGTTGACTTTTGATAGTCTGACATTCTTTGATTTGGCACATTCTATAATCCAACAATGTCTCTGCATCAATCATCTCTCATGACCCCTAAGGGGAGAGCAATCTTCAACAGTGGGAACAAGACAAAGAAGTTTGATCATTCGAGTACTAGCCAACATTTTATGACACAAAATGACTGAACAATTAAGGTGTGCCTTTGCAGAATAATTTTTATTTGTTGACTCTATACACAACCTGAGCCACTCAGGCGCACAGGCTACAGTGTCTTCCGCCTAGTCTCCAATCGGTTTGTTTGGCCCCATATATGGAAGGACTGTCGTACTTGGGCCCAAGCTTGTCTCTCTTGCCAGCACTCCAAAAACAATGGTCCACTCTGCCCTCTAAACGGCCAACCAACCGACTGTCCACTCATGTTCCAGCTAGGAGTTTCCATGCCCAATGCATTCCTCACCCCCGCTGTCTTGATTATGAATGGATTAAGAAAGAAGGGAAATTGTCATAGAGGACAGCCAAAAGACTTACCTCAGTGTTATGACAACCTCATTTGCTGTACCCAATATCAACTTCGCAATAGTATAAACCAGTTTTAAAGTTGTCTTGGGACCTGCCTTTTTGTGCTATTACGAGAAGTGAACTTTTGAAAGGTACCTCCGATTTTGATGAAATTCGGTATGGAGGTGTAAGACCAGCTCTATTCTCATGAGTTTGTGAACCAGCATGTGATCGGGTTATGAATGCTTAACGGGGTTTTATGGGGTTTCAAAGGGGTCAAAAATGAGTTTTTGGCATTTTTCAACCTCAATTATAAAAAATTCAACAATTTTAACCTAAACCATTATTTAAAAGAACTCTAAAAAACAAACAATTTGGTATTTTTTATTTAGTTTAACGGCTTACGGAGAAAATCCAAAAATATGTTTCCCATGTTATTCTTATGGGAAATCAACAAACCGCCACATCTCGCTTATTTATTGTTATAATTTGGTAAAACTTGGCATGTACTAGATAAGGGTTAACTGATATTTGCTTACAACATAATATGGCGGCAAACCTACATACACACCCCTTGGGGTTCATGGGGAAAATTAAAAAGTGCCGAATATTGATACAATATTTGATTTTTACCTTAAAAAATTATTACATTTCCTAACAAATAATATTTTCTAACAACATCCCACTGCAGTAAACCTACATACTCATTCCTAAGGTGTTTATGGGGAAAATACAAAATATCAAATTCTTTTGGAAATTCGCTGAGTATGTAGGTCTGCTGCGATGGAGGTATTTAGGGTTAAAAATTTAAATGAAGTATGATACTTTAAAAGACATAAATTGTGGATTCTTATTTTGCAATTGTTGAGTTAGAGGTTGGGATAAGAAGAAGGTTAATGTGGGGATGAAATTGTTATGTTAAATTTTCCACCCCTAACGTTGATAGATATTTCCAGCAAACTGAACAGTAATATTCATCATAGTTTTTGAATAAATTAAGGTGCAATAAAAAACACCCTGTATGTAGATAGATGACACTAAATTCATTACTTTCTAATTATCAAGCTGGAAAATTTCAAGTGAGTGAAGCCCTAGTATCATCACTTTAAAAAAAAAAATAAAAATACATCATTACCTGCCCAACACACATCATCACATGACCAAAATCAATGGCGGATCTTACACGCTCAATACGTATCGTGATATTAGGACCATGATCCTGGATCACGATAAGGATTGAGTGTGTAAAGTAAAATATTGATGGAATTTATGAATCACGATTTTGAAATTCATCAATATTTTTCGAGCATCTAAGGTACGTTTGAGATCCAGTTACGAAGATACGTTTGAGGATGGCTTCGACCACGGCCGACTAGACAACTAGGTAGTCTAGTAAAATGAGCTTAAAAATACAGAAAACGGAAATAACAACAAACTATTTCATTTTAACTGATTCTTATGTAAAATTACCTGGGAAAAACAATGGTGAAAGGTCTACAACTCTCCGTAGATGCGTTTACCTGCTATGGCCGATTTTTCAAAATGGCGGCAGAATAGTTTTATACTTTTAAAAATATCTTTTTTCCGTTTAAAACAGCTTAACTATGTAAGGTAGTAAAATTATTTAGAAAATTAAATTTTGCACATTTTATTTATAATATGTGTTAGTTGTTATGTAACAAGGGCGATATCTATATTTAAAACAGTAAGGTAAAAAACACCTTAGGACAGTTCGTCTGAGACTTCTACTGGACCGATTTACATATGCGGGTTGTACCAAAACCAAATTTTTTGGTCCTATATTAGCAAGTTTTATTTTTATTTAGAAAATATTAATATGGAAAATCAACTTTTCTCAACAAGATTTAACATGGAGAAAAAAGCCAACATTTTAAAAACTTTGGAAAGTTTGTCTGAGCTTCCACTGGACCGATTTACATGCAGTTAGTACCAAATAAAAGCTAAACTCTTCTATATTAGTCTTGACTTAGTCGCTGGCAGAAACAAAGCAGAGTTAAGTTTAAAAGTTCTCCCTATAGCAAGAAACTGCAATGTTATTGCTAATTTTTCTCTAGCCGATATCGGTTTCCTCATGATAATGTCCTTTTCTTGTAAATATGGGTCAACCATTTGAAGGAGTTTCTCGAATCAGGCTTTAGGCATACGAAAGTAGTTTTCGTAGTCTTCTATGGCCAGCCACACACTACAACAGACGAGGCGAGGCAAGGCAAGGCGACTTGAGGCCTTTTAATTTTTATTGCCTATATATTTTTAATGTCCCGATAAAACGTCGGCTCAAGACGTATTTAGTCAAAACGCCTCGCCTTGCCTCGTCTGTTGCAGTGTGTGGCCGGCTTATGTCTGTAAGCAGTATTTCATTTAAAAGGTTTAAATGATTATACGTTTCCCGTTTTTGCAACCATTCCTTCACCCACCGCTTGCGTTTTAACACTCCTTTTCAGTAATAAAGCAATCAAAATTGCTGCAAAGGCTTGTCTGTTGTTTTCGTCCATAACTCAAACGGTAACTGACAACAATCAACGAATATTGAGCTGCAATCCAGATGACGTAAGTATTGATGTGTAATCCATATTGACCGTGTAAGAACCGCCAATCATGTCATTTAGGAATAATACTAGGAATCCCCCCACTGGTTGAAATTCAACCAAAAAGTCAGTTTATCTTGAGCCAATTAGAATTAAAATGTTTTGTAACTTAAACATCTCTTTTTCCTGATTTGCTAACATTTGTTATTACAACAGCTATCTAATGATTCAATAAATTATCCTTCTTCCATAAGATTAACATTGAAACTTTGAAAGCCTGTAGGGCGGAGCCCTAGGTATCAATGTGAATTGTAATGGGATTCTGCTCATCTACAGGAGCATACTTTTCTAATGGTATGCGCGGATTTCTCCTATGTTGTGCACAAGCTGATAAAAAAGGAGGAAAATAATCATGCTTGCCTATTGATATATACAGAGTGTCCAGCTTCGACTGTCCGAAACTTTTCCATGTTGTTCAGTAAGCCAAAAGAAACAAAAAAGTTGACATAAATATATGTCTTAAAATACTTCGTTAACCCGCTAGCCGCCATTTTGTTTTTTACACTTAATAATTTTTATTTTCATAACGGATAAATTGATTGGGTTCATCCTTAACTAGAATAATGTTTATTAAAAGAAACAAAATAATTTTTTTCCAGTGTGTATTTTCAAAATGGCGGCCATTTAAAATGTTCAACCTCAAATATCTCAAAAACAGTAAATTTTAGAAAAATTTCACAAGAGACAAAAAAGTTGAAAAATTAATTTATTTAACCAATGAAACCAAGTTTGTAAAGATCTGAACATAAATAACAGAGTTATTTTTCTGCAAAAAAACATCGATTTTGCAATATAATTCGTGCAAATTTATGTTATTTTAATAGAAAAATCTCAATAACTCCGTTATTTGTTGTCAGATCCTTAAAAAAATTGGTATTATTGTTTAAATAATTTAATTTTTCAACTTTTTTGTCTCTTGTGAAATTTTTCTAAAATTTACCGTTTTTGAGATATTTGAGTTTGAAAATTTAAAATGGCCGCCATTTTGAAAATACACACTGGAAAAAAATACTTTTTAAAATTTTAATAAACATTGTTCTAGTTAAGGTCCATGCCAAATATGAACCCAATCCATTTATCCATTACGGAAATAAAAATTATTTAGTGTAAAAAACAAAATGGTGGCTAGCAGGTTAACGACGCATTTTAGGACATATGTTTATTTGAACTATTTTGTTTCTTTTGGCTTGCTGAACAACGTGGAAAAGTTTCGGACAGTCGAAGCTGGACACCCTGTATTGTCGGGAGGTGACTTGTTGGCCACTGAGGGGGCTTGGGGGGCGAGGGGAAATTTATATCCGAAACCTACCGGTCATTTGGTTAACTAAGGAATAAAAACAAACTTAGATTGTACTATTCTACATGAAAAATTTTGCTAAAAAAAGTAAACAATTATCTTTGTTGACAAACCAGCTAGCTTAATTCAATGTAGAGAAAGACAGCTGACTGCAATATAAAAGAAAACATCGTAGGGATGCTTTGTGTTTTTGGATTTGTTGATAGCTTAACATATTGTGGAAAAAAAAAAAAAAAAAAAAAAAATTATTTAGGCCAATGGCAAGTTTCAGCTTCCCCCTCACCCCGCAACCCCCTCACTGGCCAACAAGTCATCTCCCGACAATAGATAGAATGAATACTAACCGAATCAGAAACAAATTCAATAACAAAACAGTTGAAGATACACTACGCAGAGAAATATTTATAAATTATTGTAGAAATCATTGTAAAATTATATTAAGTAATAGAAATTAAGTTAGTAGAGTTGTTCTGAAAATCAGTTTTACTGAGAACCGCTCAAATAAAGACGATTATTATAAATAATAGGTTAATTTACCTGTCAGTCGACAATCCAATTGTAACTCTTTATTGGTTACAGCTGTTTCAAGGACTGTGTCCTCATCTGCAGACCAAAAGCGTTCTCAAAGTCTTCAGTTTAAAAATAATTTCGCCTGTTATTTATTTTAGCTGTTATTTTTTTTTTTTTTTTAAATAACAGCTAGAGCTGTTGAGAGTGTAAACAAGCAGGTAGGCATCAGCTGTGATAACAGGTAACCAAAGTCCAGGCCACTGCTCTCCTTCAACTCAGTAGTCTACTGGACATTGCTGTGGCCACATTAGTATTCGTGTTTTCTGAACTTTCGTGTCTGTGACTGTATGTGTAAAATGTGTGATCAATGTTTTAATTTATTAAATTTTTTAACCCCAAGACGACCCGACAAGGCGAAATTATTTTTAAACTGAAGACTTTGAGAACGCTTTTGGTCTGAAGATGAGGACACAGTCCTTGAAACAGCTGTAACCAATAAAGAGTTACAATTGGATTGTCGACTGACAGGTAAATTAACCTATTATTTATTCAAGAAAACAATCCGGAGGCTATTAAAATGAAAAAACGATTATTATTATTATTATTACTATAGAACGTATAAAGAACTGGAGTGGGACAAATGAAAATACAGGTTACTTTACATATTTTAAATATATATTTGAAGTATAAAACATCACAAAGCTTGTTGTAACAAACTATATATCAAATGTACAAACACTGTACATAGTTTTTACAATTAACAAGATTTCACAAGAATAATATATTTTTTTATTTGCTAGCATCACAGAATCAATGCTATTTCTAATATATACTTAGTTATTAGGAAAATTACTTAAATATAAAATGAATACTCAAATGTTAAATGGATGTAAACAAAATTGTTATGAAAAATAAGCTGAATACCACTGAGCAAACAGGTTCCACTTAAAATTATTCTTGTAATAAATCCTTATAGAGAATAAAATTTGAATTATAAACTTACTCATTACTACAGCACAGATGGGTATTTTTACTTTAAGTGGCAGAGCATTGAACAAAATACATAGTTACAATCTGCAAAGTGCAACTTCTATTCCTGTATCATGTAACTATTTACCAATCCAAAATAAGTAATTGTGGTCACTATTGGGCCACACGAGTGTGCGTCTTTAACGGACAAACAATCATAGAGATTAGAATGATTAATCCAAGCACCATCAAAACATCTATGTTGGTAAATGTCTTACGGATAACTTGCATGAAAACTTGAAAATAAAAATCTTGAACTCCGCCCAAAAATACATCACTAACATCTATGATACAATACTTAGAGCAACAGGATTGTTCATGAATACTTGGTTGTTAAATAGTATAACTTATTAATTTTAGGTACACAATTGACGAGGGAATGACAACGACAACATGAGGTAAGATACATAATTAAGTGTGAACACAATCTGATGAGAAAAAACAACATAAAAGATAGTAAATTTTATGGTAAACTAAAGCTAACAACACTTAAGCGGGTCAGCAGCATTTAAAATTACAGAGCTGAAACTGTACATATATGTATTTACTGGTAAAACGATGGCACTCAACTATGCTTTAACAGTTAAATTAAGTTATTGATGTATTTAAACAACTTTGCTTGCAAAAAATTACAAATTTTTTATAAAGAAGTTTTAGGTTTCTTATTACTTTAAATTAGTGATGTATCTAAAAAATTTACTAGACCGAAATGATATACATACTTTGCCGGGGATGGTATTTTCCCAGCTTTTCTAAAACTAAATGAACATTTCCAATGGCGATACGTCTTTGTTTAAATTTAACAAACTGACAGTAACAATCAATTTTGTACATTTTCTGGCGATTTTTAAAACACTACTGACCTTTTACGGTAGGAACAATAATATGAGACTCAAACTCATTTGATCACCATAACGTCAAACGTTAGAATAGGAGATTCCAGATATTTAATCTTTGATTATGTACCCTGCATCGATTACTGGCTTGTAGGCAATTTCTCCATCACTCCTGTAAAGCTCGACTTGTAAGCTGGGAAAGCGTGTCTGGAACAAAAGGTAAGAAAATGTGTGAACACAGAGATCACAATCATACCCGATCTCACATCCTTGACTATCCAAGAATAACCTCTTACACGTCTGACAGCTCATCTGTTAAGTTGCGCTATTGAAATATGTTTTTATCAATCTTCAAAGCAAGCCAAATTGAGAAATTTTTGCCCCTAGGCTAATTTTGGGGTTCTCTAGTAATACCGGAGTGGACTTTTCTTCTAATAATTCATTAAATACGAATATTTTACAGGAAGGAAAATTATTACATTGAAATATCAAGCAAAAAACATAACAAAATACAAACATAATAGCATAATATCTGTACAGAAATTTGCTATAACAAATGTTAAAAAAAATTATTTGCGGTTTTTAGTTAGAGTATGGCTATACTCCCTTCAGTTTGAGCTACCCAGACCCCAGAGGTCGGGTAGCTCTGAAATTGTTTGTAATTTTTCTCTGCTGGGGGCAACCTTCTTTAGTGCAAGTGCTATAACATCCAAAATGGACTATTTTTAAACCCGGTGCACTATTGCTTCCCACCAATGAATGAATTGCCAATATGTTCCAATATGTTGAAATGCCAACTCTTGATGGTATTAATGTTTGATTTACCTCAATAGCCAAGGTGTATGGTGGCTCCATCAGGCAGTTCATGTAAGCCTGATGACAAGCAGTCTTCTCGTAATTGGGGCCTTCTCTAACATTATGCAACGTCACCTGCATAGCTTGAACCGGCATAAGAGTCCACTCTGGCTTGATCTCTCGTAACCTGAAACAACCAACAATAAACTATTATTTTGAAACATTCCTATCTAATGAAAAAAGGTTGATTCAGTCTTTAAGTAAAAGAAGAAGTTTTTGAAAATTGGATATATACAATTTTTAAAATTTAATTACTTACTGGTACCAAATTGAACAAGTATATCTGACTTATAAAGACAAATATGCTCATTTTGACTACGGGTGTGCGATGCAGAAAATCTTTTTCGATTTGATGCAACGATTCGATTCACAGAATTTCGATTCGAATCGATTCAAATTCAATGCGATGCAAAGTAACACGATTTCTTAAATTTATTTTTTACTTATCTTGCAATTTACAAATCTTAGAGTTTCTCAACCCCACTAAAAATAAAACCATAAAATATCACCTTTAAAATCACTTGACATCTGATAAAATATAATCTAAATTATATACTCCCGCATGTGTAACTGATTGGGGTATCAGAAATTCGTGAAGTGTCGGTGAGGCAGGTTAAGGGGTAATGCAGTACAGCCGTGGTACAGTAGATCACATACTGTAGTTAAATTTGTTAAATAATATAAGTACGAGAACTAAACCTGTACCACGGCTGTACTGCATTACCCCTTAATCTAAGTTGTGTAATCATTTAACCATCATCCCAATGGTTATAGATTTAAGAGAGGGACCATGTTCAATGAAATGTGCGCTTGTTAACAAGACTTGTAACAAGATCTTTCACTTCTTATTATATTAGGGTGCGAAATTCAGCTTGCACTTTAAAATGGAATTGAGTGAAGGATCTGCCTATGGCCAATTTTCTTCCATTTGGCTAGCAATGTTGTGACATTTTTAATATTGACGTTTACTTCAAATTCTACACGTTCAAATTAATCCTTACATTAATTATTTCAAATTTTACCCCCTCAAATAATATAGGTTGATATATTTATAGGAATAAAATTAATTTGTATCGTTTCTTGTTTAGCTCTCCCAAGGCAAACTTATTGAAAGCACATTAAACTACTGAAATTTAGGTTATTTTGAAAACAAAAAACTCGACATATTGCTGTATCTTTCCTCCCTTAATCGCCAAGATATACTTGTGTAATGTCATGTAGGAGTTATATAGTTTTTTTTCTTTTTTAGATTTATCAACCACGTAGTCCTTCACTAAATGTAAAATTATTTTATTTCTTCTGCTCTAGCGGCAAAAACGGTTGGGCCTTTAAAATATTTGAGACGATCTTTTACTACAACTTTGTTTCAAATATGCCAAACTCGATACACAGAGCTTGAAGTAGGGAATTTTTTCCGGAATTTCAATTTTTTTTATTGTTTTTGTTTATTATTGTTTTTTTTTAAAACATTCTGTTTAATTTTACTGTATTTAGCTGAATTTTGCATGTTACTTCCCCATAAGCTTTAAGTTTTGTATTAACTTAGCTTGACAGTAATATTTAAAGGACATTTTTTAGATCTTTCGAAATTGCGCATGCACATATTTTGGACATCACCGATATAAATAAAAGTCTCAAAAATAAAAAAAAATTGTGATGAATGCCAAAATTATGTCTTTATTTGCCTACTAGGCGGAACTGATTGTTTTATAATTGTTTGTTACATACTGACCCAAAACTTTGGTCTCCGACTATTTGAGGTATATCTGCAATGTTTAATTAATACTTGCAATACTTTATTCAGTAACTACAGTAATATTGTATTAAGAAGCTTGACGTTTTGTATTAACTTTGCTTAAAACAAAATCTACTAGATTTAAAAGTTTAAAACATTGAACAGAGCTTGAAGTACGAACTTATTCCTAAGTAGCTGAATTTTTTATTGTTTTTATAGTTCTACTGCAAAACATTCCATTAACTTAGCTGTAAGTAGCTGAATTTTTGCATTTTGCTTCACCATAAGCTTGAAGTTTTGTATTAACTTATAGCTTGACAGTGATATTAAAAGAAATTCACTATATTTAAATGTTTAACACTCATAAAAATTTGAACTTAAAAATTATAATTAATGTCATCTAATATTATGTGTTTTTTTATCTTACCTGTTGAATATAAACGGATTTCTCTGTTACCTATACTGTTAAAGTATAGGTTGTTTGTGAATTGGTGACATAAATCTAACTTTTAAACCTTTCACTTTTTGTCGTATCTCAAATCGTTACTTTAAGACCGATTTAAAACTTTTATTGCTACTAAATTTCATACAACTTGTTTGTAGAACTAACTACAGTTATGTTTTATTTGAAGTTCGAATTTTGCATTCACTGAACTTGTAAAATATCCCTGTAACCCTAACTTCGACATAATTTAAGGGAAGTGACAAGAATAGTTATTTAATAAATAATTATTTCATAACATCCATTTTTATTTTATAACGAATAGTATTTTTGTCAATAACAGGGGTCTTTGGCAGGTTCCAAACAATTTGTTCATGTTTTTGTATTTTTGTTTCAGTGAAATTGTTTATTTCTTCATTGATCTTCAAAATATTTTATTTAGCTTATTCATTCTACTTTGTCATCTATTTTATTATGTTTCTTTATTTTATACTTCTTGCGCTAGAAGGGTGAGGCTAGGCATGGCTTCAAATCCCCCGACAATTCGTTTACTACAGTATAGTTGCTTATAAAATCCTTAACAATTTAATTAAAAATATTATGGAAAGATCTTTAACGTTTGACACTTGGTAAACTACAAACGAATTCGGCGAACACAACGAGGGGGTATAGAAGCGAAGGCCTCAACTAGGCTGTTCAGTGTTTGAGATTTTTACATACAGCAATTTACGAATAGGGGCAACTAATTAGGGTGTAAGGGGTGGAGCCTCCATTCAGCACGATACCTAAAATATTTGCATGTTTGATTCTGATTTCACCTCTCTCTCAATGTTACGAATTAAGGGGAACTTAGGAAGTAATTTAAAAAACTAGCCATAGGCGATTTTCAAAGCTTTTTATTATTGTTGATTATGGGTAGTGTGTATTAGCCGGTTTTCTTACTGTCATGGTGGACCAGTTCCAGAATGTTTTTTTTTACGTTTACTTATTTATTTATATGAGGGGTTTATCATATGTAGACGTGATTTTTTCATGATCTTAATAAAATTTTGTAATTAATGCCAGCTAATATTATGTGATTTATCTGTTGATTATGAAATTATTTCTCTGTAACGTATACTTTAAAGTAAAGATTGTTTGTGAATAAGTGACATAAATCAAACTTTTAGACCTTTCACTATTTGTCGTATCTCAAATCGTTTTTTAGAACTAACTACAGTTATATTGTATTTGAAGTTCGAATTTTGCATTCACTGAACTTGTAATATATCTCTGCAACTTCAACAGAATTTAAGGGAAGTATATAATATTTAAAGTTGTTCATTTAATAATTGCTGATTTTGAAAGATGAAATTGTTATCGTTCCTTTGTATGGTAAATATATGATTCCTGAGTTTCTTGGCCTCCCCGTGGCGGAACTGAATCATCTTAGCCTATACCATATATTTTTTTTAAATTTCTAATATTTTTCACGTATTATTAATATACGTAACAAAGTTACGTAAATTTACGTTCTTTTGTTTTATTTTTCTTCTATTCCATTCAACGATAATCCATATAAACTTATATTTTTATTCCACTTTTATCTTTTCAGAAACACTTATTACCTCAATCATGTCCAATCATAATCGTATCTCCAAATTTTAAAACAACAATTTATTAACATGACTATTTACATAGTTCATTAATATTTTACAACTCCATTATATTTTTTAACGAATTAAAGGGCACTAGGGAGTGGAATGAAACCATGAGCCGTGGGCAATTTTCAAAGCTTATTATTATCAATTGTGAGGTGTGTATATTGGCGGCTTCTGTTACTGCCCTGGGAGTTGAGTCCTCAACTAGCCTGTTCATTGTATGAGGTTTTGACAGTAATTTGCGGAATTGGGGCAACCAATTATTGGGTTGGACCCTCCATCAAGCATAACACCTAGAATATTTATATAATTATTATTTCACAACTCAAATTTTTAAACTATTTACTGAGAAGGGGTATTAAAACCGATTCATAGGAGATTATCAAAACTTTTTTAACTATTGATTGTGAATTGTGTGTATTAAACGGTTTGGTTACTGTCATGGCTGTCCAATTCTGTAGAACTAAACTATTTCAAAGTTGACTTTTTATTAATTCAAACTAGGGGGCAACTCCTAAGGGGGCATGGGGGCGGAGCCCCCATCGAGCCGTAGGCGAGTATATCTATACCATTTATATATATATATATATATATATATATATATATTACAATTAGGTATTTAGTTCTGACTATATTTATGTACCTCTTGTCTCAAGTTATCAGATATGTTACTTTAGTCATCACATGTAATTTTGATTCTGGTTATTTGTTATGAACCCTCTTGGTGACATTACTCGTTCTACATTAGTTAAAGTAGCATTTAATATTAAACCAGATAAGAAATAAACATTTATTTATTTTATTTATATTCGTGTAGGGATGTACCTAAAGTAGGTTCTCGGTACCACCGGTTTTTGGCAAAAGTACCAGTAGGCCTACCGAGAACCGATGTCAAAATCTCGGTACGGTACCTCGGTCTATTACAATAAAATAAACTAAAACCAAAGGCGCCAGTCCACAGTTTTCTCGGAAAATAACAATGCGATTGTATTTTCAGACGACCAGGTAGACTGATAAAAACACGATAAAAACTCCGACGTCCTATCTTATCAGTAAGTTATTGTTCTGTCCGTCCAGCGCAGGGAGGAGGGGGCCAGCTGGACCGACAACAATTGACTGATAAGAGTACAGTTACCTTATCTCCTATATCCAGAATAATTTGTCCAACCAAAACAAATCATGGAAATTTGTCTAATTTTTACAAATCGATAGAAATATAATCGATATTTGGTTGAAAAAAGTTCATTATTTTGTTTCAATATTGAAACTTTAAAATAAAATATGAAACCATTAAATAACTAACAAATGTTCTAAAAGAATATAGAATACGGTAATAAAAAATCATAAACCAAAGCATAAAATATTCTATAGATGGTCGGGTCCCGACTATCCCTACAATATTTAAATAAATTAAATCCTGCACAAATTAAAACGTCAACTAAAGTTGTGTGACTTTTCATTCAAGTGTAAATTAAAAAAAACATTGTTAAGTAAATAATTCTTTAGTACAATTACTGTTTAACAATGTTCAAAACATCTAATTATAATTTAATATGATTTTTTAATTTAAAACTTCAAATGCCATTAAATATATTTTTTAAACAAAATATAACAAATACATTTAGGTTATTAATCAACTAATTTAATCAACTAAGTTAAAAATAAATGAAAAAAGTATAACATGAACTAAACGAGTTTTAATTAGGGATATGAGCATTTCCGGGTGAATTATAAATTCATTATTATTTAGCCACCAAACTTCAATGGAGGGAGTAAACAGCTCTTCCAGTTGACTGAACATTGAGGATGTGAACAAAAAACTGAAAGGGTCTCTCTCTATCGTTAGGAACCCGGTACTAGGATGGGATCACAACAAACAAACAAAACCCCACCTGTTTTGGTTTCTATTTTTATAACATCCTTTGCCGGGCAAGTGAACAGTGTGAGTGTGTGTGTGTGTGTGTGTGAGAGAGAGAGTGTGTATGTGCGTGGGCGCGTGAGTTAGTGAAGGTCATTACCCCGCTCCCTCCCCGCACCGCTATGCCATTGCTCAGACTCAGACCTCCCTGACCCCGCTCAATAATTTACGTAGTTAACGTGTTTATCTCTTTTTTGCATTAATAAATCAAATAACTGTTATTTACAGTTTTATTCATAAACCAACAGAGATTTATTCAGAAGGCATTTTTTGTACCTTCTGAAATCATTTTCAGGTTAGGTGGTTTCACCTGCGAGAGAATACCTGTAGTTGTTACAAAATACCTGCGTCCATAAGATAATGCATGAATAATTTCCCCGTAGTTCCCACATGGACCCAAAATATGGCACCAGATTTATGGCATCCACACAATCTAATTGTTTCTTTTATCGTACGTCTGGCAACACTGATCTACCAAACCGAAAGAGTTACAATAGGGATATCCCTCCGCGCCGTGCCGTTGAGTTGTTACTCGCGGAGGTAAATTAAATCTTTCTTGATACTTCAAAACAAATCAAATTTCGTAATAATGAGTTTTTAAAGGTCAATTGGTCTTTCAAACTATAATATATGCAAACAAGTTATGTTTTAATAACGGAACTATTTTTCAAATGAACGTTGAAAATTATTGCGCAGTATCCTTTCACCGCTTACGTTCTTTTGTCGTCGTCAGCCATCACCAAAATTGCGTTGTTGTTGTTTTTGAGAACGAGTTTTGATTTAAAATTGAATAAGTTAGCTGAAATTGTGATTAGGTTTCAATGAGAATGAAACACAAATACAGAATACATTTTTATGTCTTTTAAATAACATGAAAATTCGGCACGTTCGTTGCGCCTCTTGAGCCCCATCGAACGTACTCGATGCATCGTAATTTCGAATACCTCTGCATCGAATCAAATCGAATCGAAATTTCGATGCAATTTCGATGAATTGCACACCCCTAATTTTGATGTTTGAGAGGTAGAAAGAGCGTTTTCCGTGACAGAAGTGATCCTAGCATCAGCACTCCTCTGGTTTTCAAGAGCAAAACAAAAAATTTTTAAATTGGGAGGTCCCTACTTATTTGGTTCTGTATACATTAGTAGTGTTTAGTCTACGGATTAAATTTTATTGTGAGTACGTAGTGTAATTAAATTAGGGATGGACGGGAATGAATTTTTAATTCGGGACGGGAATTTTTATTTCCCGTCCAATTTCGGGACGGGATTGCTCTTCTCGACGCTATCGGGAAATATTCGTTTTGACTTTTATCTGAATGTCGTATAAAGATAAATTAATGTTAAATATCAACTGGTTCTGTTTCCAAATTTTTCCATTTGTTTTTGTACAAGTTACAATGAACCTCCTTTTGTTGAAAAGATTTAAAATATCTACATTTTATATTTTCAGTAAAGAACGAGATAAGAATAAAGTATAAATTTTCTTTTAACCAAAAAAATTTAAATTAAATCACTAAACAATATACATATAAAAAAGTCCATTAAAAATTTTATAAAAGTTTTATTGAATGAAATACTAAACGTTTTGTACAAAGAATGAAAAGAAAAATTATGTACATCAAAATATAGATTAAAACAAATGGAAAAATTGTAAAGAAAACAAAACTGTAACATAAATAGGCCTAAGGCCTGCTTAGTTAAAAAGAATAAAAAACAACAAATTGAAATTATAATAAATATTAACACTGAGGAATGAAGTGGTTCAGAGGAATGAAGTGGTAAACTCTCAGTAAGAACCTGTCTCAGGTAGATCAATAAGTATAATAAATGTTTATTTTTTCATTTTTTATACTTATTGATCTACCTGAGACGGGTTCTTACTGAGAGTTTATCACAAAAATTGAACTTTGAAAATATACACTATTAGACCTAATTATTTTTCTATGTATTCATTTAGCTATTTTTTGCTATATAAAAAAAGGAGTAGGCTATATGAAGAAAAAATCAATAAAAAACAATGAAAGTTTAAAGTTATGAACCTCAAACTCTAATAAATGTCTTTGTAATGTTTAATTAAATTAAAAAAAAAAAACATATTTAATGGGATTTGAAGTTTTTATTTAAAAATTATCTATATATTAATACGCAAGCATGTTTCGTTTCCTCTTTTTTCTCAGCTCGTGTGCATCGTAGGATAAATCTGCGCATACCATTAGAAAGGTATAGTCCTGTAGACTAGCAGAATCACATTCTAATTCACATCGGACTCCAGGGCTACGCCCAACAGGCGTTTTGTTCTCGTTAGCAAGATCAAACAGACATAAACAACTATTGTTCGGCAGTTCCCGTCCCGATAAATTCCCGAGTAAAACAAATCACGCCCGATGATCGGGACAAATTTGCTCCCGAAAATTTTCCCGAAATTTCGGGTCCTGTCCATCCCTAAATTGAATAATACTAAACACGTTTCTTTTTTGTCCTAGGACTGAAAAATCAGCTGTTTTTAAGTGCTATTTATTATTTTCTATGCAGAATAGTAAAATTAAAATGTTATAAAAAGCACTGTTTGTAAATGACATAAATGTAAACACTGTATATTACTAACTTTGTAAATATAACCTCGAAAATACAGTTTTATAGTTAATATTTTTAACGATTAAAAGTGTAATTCTACATTATAATAAAAACAGTTGTTCATCACTTGGACTTGGAGCAAAAGTATTTTTTTTGTGCTTGATCGTTTATAAAAACTCGGCTGCGCCTCGCTTTTAAAACAAGATTGCGCAATAAAAAGAGCCACTTTTGCTCCTAGTGATGAAAACTACTAATTTATGATTGTAAGTTTTTTATCAGCCAATATTGCTTTACATTAAACTGATATCATCAGCATAAATACACAGGTGTGAAGTAGACCAACAAGGACACAAGCCAATGGGTAGTGATGACATTTGGTATGGCAGTGGTGGTGGTTTTTGGCATTGGTGGTATTTTGTTAATAATCATGACATTTTTCCTATTACCCAGCAAAATATGATAAATGAGGTAGGCCTCGGTATTTGTTACTACGGTTGTTATACGGTAAGTGTTACCCATCAATATTAATACTGCAATACAATTACCATGATATAAATTAGGCCTAATGCCGCTATATTGATTATGAGTACCATACCAATTTTGTACAAAGAACTGAGTAATACAAAAATTTACTGTACCGAATGCTATCAACCTGAAAAATTTTCACCGTAGACCCCTAAGAATACAGTCTAGAGCGACTTTGGATAAACCTTTAAATAATAATCATCACAGAATAATATAACTAGCCAAGTTTTTCACTATTTATTAAAAATAAATAACATGCAATGGAATCATTACCTGGATATTGACACTTGTTCCACATTCCCATAATCGACATACTCCACGGAGATAATGTCACCAGGTGATACATGTTTAATGATGGCTCTATACCAAGTGTTGTCTTCAGTGTAGCAACCCAGGCAGACAAGGTCTAGAAAACAAATCCGTCATCATAAACTATTAAAATAAATGCTGGTTAAAACCTTAAAGGACAGTTTTGTTTGGTGGTAAATAAATTTTGTTTGTGGTTGTTAGTGGTAAACGGCTCGGACTTCAAGGAAGGGGTAAAACTAGCTGACGGAATTCCTCTTCTAAAAAGTAATTTTTCAGTAAAAGTTGGGAACTACGTTGGTAATTAAGTTCAGTTAAAAGAGGGAATAATAAAACTCATTAAAAATATATTGTTTGATTAAATTCTTGATTTTTGCACAAGTTATTAAATTTAAAAGTTATGCGAGACTAGTTACCAGACGAAGGAGCTTGTCTTCAAAAGAAAAAGTCTTTTTGGGGCTTGGAATTTAAGCATAAATATGTAATTTTGCTACAACAAAACTATAAATTTACTGAGCAAATGCTAGGTCCCTCAAGTCCTTAGTACAATTATTCTTAAAATCCCAAAGTAAAAAGTAAATACTGTAAATCTAAAACTTAGCCTAAATCCTAATACGAGAGAGTTAATAACTTCCCTCAACAGTGATATTCATCACTGTCAGGTTATTTGGTTATGTAGTTAGAAATCACCAAGTTCTAAGGATTTGGATAAACGTGGTTGAGATAGCTGAGACTATAGTAGGATTCACAAAAATAGTCCGATGAGAGGCGATGCATTGTTGCCAAATCTATTCTGAAACACATTTTATACTGTATTACACATGGTAAACATAACCACAAATGACAACATTGCAGGGTGAGAGGGGGGTGAGGGGAGACACAGCTGTTAAAATTTCCATCGGACTATTTTCGTGCATCTTACTATAGAGTACTATACTAATACTAAACATTCAAAGTATTAATTCATATTTGTGTTCGAGTAGGGGAAATTCTTGTACCTTGGGCACTGTACCTTGGGCCGGCCAGCGGATTTATTTGATCTAATCAGCTGTGTTGGATTGTTTAACTTCTCGGTGGTTTGGCGATAATGTTTTTTTCCTATCTTAATTAAATTACTGTGATTGTGTTGTACATTTAGGAAAAAAGTTGTATATTAAACCTCATGTAAAAACTTTTAGGAACTTTATCTACAAAGCTTGGATTCCAGGAACATGGTTAGATTTACCTATGAATTGCTGATTACCAAATAAAGTCAGAATAGGCCTACAAGGTTGTATCTTTTTTGCATAGTTTTGATCACTGTTGTGCGGATATGCACACCTTAACTTTGAGTTTATTTTAGGCTACTAGTTTCTAGATGGTATTTTTATTTACCGTACCAGTATTTATCCCAACTTTTTCATTTGAAAAAATAAGTAAGCTATTGATCCTATAAAAAAAAACTTTATTTTGACCATAAATAATGTCATGGTTGTTAAATGCTAATATTTTTAACACTACATATACCTGAATTTCATAGTCAATCTCAGTTGAAATAAATTATTTGCTAAAAACAAATTTTAACGTTACTATTAGATTCTAAACTATTCGATATTCAGGAAATAACTATTTGATTCGATTCTACACCAGAAATCACTATTCGCACACCCCTAAAAAATATTTACTTTTGCACTAGAAAAACATTCTTTCACTCATGTCTAGACAACAATTAGGGTTGGACCTTGGGATGTCAGTTGAGAATTGTTCCAACCGGTATGCCACTACACTGCTATGTTAAAAATCGAAATTCCCTGCTTGGAGAGGGAAATACCTGGGGTGGCCCAAGGTACATTGCAGCTCAAGGTACAAGCATTCCCCCTACTATAAGTTGTACTAAAATTTTAAGATATTACTTTTGATTCTGAAAAAAATTAACCAATAATATGTATTTGCTGTGAAAACATTTATAAATTTAATGGTAACTTTCCAAAATGTTTAAAAGGCAGTAAAAACTATTTTATCAGTTTAGCAAGTCCTAAAAGCGTCGGAGGTTTAACGAGCAGAAAATACAATTGTCTCCACCATCTTAAAAATTAATAATTTGATAATTTTTAACGTTATTAGATGAACAAACTCTTTTAAATTTTCAACTGTTTGAAAGTGGAATTTCATTAAGTAATAACTTACCTTTGACAGGGAACATCAGGGGCGGCATGGTCTCAGCCTCCTCCTGGATCAAGGCTTGCAGGTTATTGAACTGATCAATTAGAGCGCTCATCTGAATAACAAAAACAAAATATTTATTTAATCATAGGGGTATTAATTTCATGCTTTATTTACCGTTTAAATAATTAGTCTATTAAAAAAATAAAAACTTAAAAAACAAAACTAAAAACCAAGAGCTCAATAAATGTAAACTTCCCCTTAACAAGAGAGTGTGAGTTCATCTGGTAGCACAGCATCTAATACCCCGTCACAGCAGACCTGCGTACTAAGCGAATTTCCAAAGAAATTTGATATTTTGTATTTTCCCCATTAACACTATGGGAATGGGCATCTAGGTTTGCTGCCATGGGATGTTGTTGGAAAATGTTAGTTTTTATGAAATGTAATGGTTACGTAAGGTAAATATCAAATTGTATTAATATTTGTCACTTTTTAATTTTCCCAGTAAAAACCATGTTTGTGGGTGTGTAGGTTTGCTGCCATATGGGGGTTGTAAGCAAATACCAGTTAAACTCGACTTAGTGAACCAGATTTAATCAAGTTATGTCAATAAATGAGAGGGCCTACAGGGTTTTATTGATTACCAATTAATAAGATTAAAATGGGAAATCTATTTTTAGCATTTTTCTGGAATCTGTTAAGCAAAGATGAAAACTTAAAATACTAAATTGTTGCTTTTTAAGGCTTTTTTTAAACGGTTTTAGTTAAAATTCCTTAATTTTAAAAATTTAAGTATAAAAATGAAAAAAAAACATTTTTGACACCTTTGAAACCCAGTTCCTATAACCTGACAATGCTGGTTCGTGAACTCATGGGAGACCAGTTAGTTATTGCAAGAACATATATAAATATTAAACGTTTATCCTACTTTTTAACCCTTTTTGGCCTTACATTTTATCTGAAAGTAGTCAAAAAGCAATACAACCATTTTAGTGGGCAAATTTGAAATTTTAATCAAAGATTAAAACTAAAAGATAAAAACGTTGACAATTGTATTTTTGTAGGAATTTATGAAATATGTGAGAGTATAGAATAAAATCCAATCATTTAAATAAGTTTAGAAACACCCTCAAATTATGGCTAAAGGAATGTTTTGTTATTCCATGTCTAATTTTTTATGAATTACAAGCTATTATGTGTTATAGAAATGCATTTTGTTAAAGTAATTATTTTTAGTTTTAATTCAGTAAAATAAAAATTCTATAGATATATAAAAATAAGGACTGTTGTATTATTTTTGAGTTCAATAATAAAAACAACATAATAATAACATTAATTCACCTATATGGGTTGAACCTTAAGTCGTACAACTTTCATTAAAGTTTTATTCAATTTGTAAAAATCAGACAAAAAAATCTATCTTCTTATTTCTATAAGGGTTTCGTCTGTTACATCCCTTTTTCTCTCGACCTACAGAACCGATTTTTAAGATTGAGGTGTCATTTTAAAGCTTAGGAAATACCGCAGTGACGAATCGTAATTAAAAAGGTCATATTGTTTCGGGCTTCGCCCCCCTTGGCTTTGATTTATTTCTAGAGGGCGCTTTAAAATGCTAACCAACTTATATTGCAAGTTCTTCAATGTGAATTGTAATTTAACAGTTGATTACCTTCAGATGAATTTTAAAAGCCAGATAGTAAACAAAAATAGATCTCTGTCACTTCATAATCAACATGTAGGTGAGTCATTCATACAGAATCATAAAATGCGCAATTTGCGCACGGGCCACCTCGTTAGCTATAATTTGTTTTTTACGACAATTAGATCAGAAACCAAATATAATATACTAGGGAACTGATAAGGACGTAAATCAGATAAGCGATCGCCGGCCGGCTGGATGCCAAACGATTGAGCTCTTATTGGCAGATGTTCTGCATTCCACCTTACATCTCATATTACAATTGTATTGTTATCTTCCTAGAACCGGACGTCCTTTCCTTTGTAATTGATTTGTGTTCAACTTCTTATCTTCAGTAGTAGTAAAAAATAAAAAACCAAAAGCTGACATACTTTAAATTCTTGGTTACAATTTTTTTGTCAAAAACCGATAAAACCGACAACCAAATTTAACCCCCATCCCAAACCACCCCATCGCAACCAAACCGACCCATCCCTCAAAATGAAAAAATAACATGGTCTCAGGCTTAGCTCTTACCACGGCTAGTACCATAATAGCGTATTCCCTATAGGGAAATTAGCTAAAACACTTACATTTGAAGTAAAGATCTAATCATAGAATCTTTGTAATAAAGTAACTTGTAGGAGCAGACCTGTGTAATAAGGGGTAAAAAATTATGGCTGTCCTTCTAAATAATTTAACTTCTATGCTATCCTTTTTGCAAGGAAAAGAGGGTCCTTAGTTCAACCCCTAGACCTGTTATTTAATACACTAATTTTTTTTTTATGATTGGAACTCCTACAAATTTCAAGTTTTTGGTGTCATTGAATGGGGTTTAGTCTGTAGTTGTTTCCCCCAAAAGTTGATGAGAATCGGACTTGAAAAAAGGCTCTATCCATTATTGAAGTTTTACATTAGAATAACATTGAGATTAGGGTGAGCATTTGAAACATTCTCATTATGTGCAGCTTAAAAAAGTGTAATTCGGGTCATTACTTATAATTGCAATATTTTATTGGTAGGGTATAATTGATTTAGAACTAAACATTACATTTTTAGAAATGACATGTGATAGTCTGACATAAAATCCTCGATTTTGAGCCAAAAGTACACTAGTATTGAATAAAATCTGAATTTTAATAAAAAAAGTACCTACCTCATCATCCTCACATTCTGTTATTATGACTTTCAGAGAATTGTAAGAGCACACGATCACAACCTCCACGTTAAATTCAACCATTGAATCCGGAAGCAGCATATTTGTGTACTTCAAGTCCAATCTTGCTTTCTGGAATGAACAAATCAAAACAGATTGAAGATTCTATGTTTTAAATAAATCTTTAAGGATTGATGCTATTATGAAAACATATAAAAATCTAAACTTTTTCTACTGAAAGTAAAAATTACTTCAGATTAGATAATCAAATATTTCAAGTTTCTTAATTTAGCATTTTTAGCACTTAATAATTTTGTCTTAAAAGAAAATTTCAAACTGACAAGATAAAACATAATGCCCTAGTGGAGAAAAAAACTTAAGAGCCTTGTTCTTACTTAGAGGCATAGATAACTTTGTTGACATTATTAATGTCTTTAAATTTATAGCAGAAACTTAACAGCTATGTGAAAAAAATCTAAAGAAATTTGTCTACATTTACTACATGCAACTTAATCAGGGTGTCCACAAAATTAAATTCATGAATTTCCCGTATATTTCCCACTGATAATTTACATTTTTCTCGCCGGTCGGTCGACATGAGTGAATAAGACCGGCTAACATGATTGCCAAAGACTGGCAGAAAAATTGCTACAGAAAAAACAGACATGATTAACTAAGATCAGCAGACACGATCACTCCGGCCGGCGGACATGATTGCTAAAGACTGGAGGACCCGATTGACAAAGCAAGCAGACATTATTACCTAAGACAGGTGGACAGGCGCCCATTTCGGCAGTAATGATCACGATCGTCTAAGAAAGGTAAACACTGGTGTTTCCTTTCGGCGGATATGAGGGACTTCGATCGGCAGGAACAATCCTCTCCATTCAGTGGATATGGCCATCTACATTCGGCGGGCTCAAACGTCTTCATTTAATGGCTATGAGCATCCCGAGTGATGGTGTCAGGGGTCTCTATTGGTCGGCTATGAAAGCATCTTTGATGAGCATCTCTATAATCGGCAGACATAGGCGTCACATCCGTTTGGCGGTCATGGTTGTCTCTATTCGTCATCTACGAGAGCATCTTCGATGGGTGGAAATGAGCATCTGAGTTCGGCAGATATGAGAGAATCTTTGATTGTTGGACACTGCCATTTCCATTGGTTGGATACAGGCCACAGACACGTTTCCATTTGACAGGTGTCAATCATAATTACGCAAAATCATGAATTTTCAGAAATTTCTGTATAATTCCTAGAATTCCTGTTGTGTGGACACCCTGTTAATAACAAACCTAATATATATATATATAACTTCATGGCTTGTCACCTATCAGTTTAAGATCTTTAAAGTTAATTTAATAGACAATAGGCAAAATTATTTATTCACATTTCTTAACAAAATGCAATAACGTCGTCAGTTTTCTCAGTGTAAATTTAATGACTAGAGTTGCATGAAAAAGAACCCATCAGTTAACCCAGGGATGAGTGAGCAGAGTAAACAGGCAAGCTCAGCCTTACGTTATTTTTAACCTTTAAGTATTTTTCAATCTATTACTTACAAAAAATGTACAAGTCTACTTACTGTATCTAGTTCTGATATGAAATCTGAAGAAGCAGGTACCAGTAGCTGTAAAGAGAAAATCATTCAAGAAGTTAACAAATGAATAATCCTGACTTTCCATCTACAACTAGAAATGTTTGTCATGCAGATCTTCACTAACCATTTATTTTAGTAATTTAAAATGTTATGTAATATAAAATGTTTAAATGGATTAAAATTTTAAGAATGAAAAAAAACACAAATCATACCTTTCATAAAAAGTAGGAATGGGACGATTCCAAACATCGATTCTCAATTACCTCGCTCCTTATGGTCAGAATCGGAATCGAGAATCGACCACCTAAAGTCGATTCCGATGATAAACTATAGCCGCGATCGCGTCGATGCGGCCGCGCCGATTGCGATCGCTAGCAATGTCCGAAGGCCTATAAAAACTCCTATATCTCCTAAACTAATTGTCGTAAAAAAAATAATATTTTTTTTTTGGCTTCACAATTTACAAAGATATAGCAATGAATGCAAATGTTTAAAACCCAATTTTATGAAAGCAAATGCTTAAGTACTAAAGGAATAGAAAAATCTCCTATACTGTTTTCCATCACCAGAGTCAACACACTGTCGTAAATGCATTTTTTCTTATTTTGTAAAAAGTAGACCACTAGAACTTAGAAATTTATTGCGAAGAGAAGCCATTGTTGTATGTACAAGGTTAGGCAAAAGCAAGACCGCACTATACTACAGGCCGGAGTCACCCCCTCCACTCGGGACCTCTACGTCACAGCAGTGTATTGGCTTGAGCGGTACAAATGCATGGGCTTAAATGGGCTTTTCACGACGCAGGCTTGAATAATCGACCCTGCTCGCTTCTTTAAAAATTTAAATACGAATATCTTAAATCACTGTAATCTGCATTAAATGGCGATCACTATGGTGTATTACTTGACTAAGATACTTCACCCTACACTAAGCTACAGCCTGTAAAATTGGACGATATTCAGTTTTTACTACCGGCATTCTTTCCTATTTTGTCTTAATTAGTTAGTAGGCAAGTTGAAATATACTTATTTAATGCAATAGAACCTTGTAAAAACAATCAGTTCAGGCCCTAACCATAACATTAATATACAATATAAAATAAAGTAAAATTAAATATTGATTAAAATTATACAATTTTATTTTCCACCGGTTATTATGAATGAATTCATATAATTGACCAAAGTCCATTAATAAATAAATTAACTAATTTTAAGTATAACCTTTTGAATACATTTATGAGAACAGAAGCTTTTTCGCCCTAAGTAATTATAATTATTTATGAATAATCCTAGTGATTACTTCCTTATTTACTAATGAAAAAACACAAAATACAGGGTTGCCACAAAATTTTTGAGGCCATTTTTCCTGACTTTTCCTGACTTTTACTGACCAATCTGAGAGATTTTTCCTGACTTTTTCAACCGCGGGGTTTTACAAATAAAGACTCGTTTTTTGTTTTTAGTAAATTTTCTTTGGAATATTTTTTTTAATGCAATCTCCTACATTCCTTTAGTTGCCCATCGCTAAAATATTTATTGAAATCCCCCGTCACAGCGAAATACTCAGCGAATTTCTAATGGTTTAGTTAATTAACTAAAGAAAATAACAATTTTTATTTACATATAGCATTCATTAAGCTTATTGAGATTTATATTGGGAAATGTTAAAAATAAGCAATATACCAAGTTTTATTGGTTTATCATAAAAAATAAAATGGAAAACTTGTTTTTTAAAATTTTTTCCGTAACCAGTGAAGCTAAGTAAATGATTCGGAATACTAAATGATGTAATTATCAAATTATTTATTTGTTTTTTAAGTTCTTTTGAATGGTTGTGTTTGAAAATTGACAAATTAAAATTTTTAGGGTGAAAAATACCAAACACCCCTATTTTGATCTTTTTGAAACCCCATAAAACCCTGTTCTGACTATCCGATCAACCTGGTTTTCGAACTTAACCTGAAGAACGCTGTCTTACACCTTACCAAATTTCATCAAAATAAAATGTGTCTTTCAAAATTGATTGTGTAAACGGACGCATATATGTATACATATATATGAATTTGAACAAACAGTGATTTTGGCTCCTATGGACCTCAAAACAAAGAAGTAGTACGGTCCCGGCCTTTGGTCTTATCATGAGTATTATCATAATAATGTATTCCCTTTAGGGAAATTCGCTAATATTCCCTGTAGAGAAATTGGCTAAAACATTGGTGTTCCAATAATAATGTAAAAACTAACATTATCACAATGAAAAACATAATAGAAATATACATTATTAATAGGTAATTAATGTATAAAGTTAATACATTTTACCCACTACTTAGTAATTCTGATTTATGAAAACGATTGAAAATCGAGACGGTCGGATTGTGCCACTGCAAATTTTCCTGACTTTTGGCACTATTTCCCTATTTTTTCCTGACTTTCGGCATGTTTTCAAACATTTTCCTGACTTTTCCTGACCAAAACCCAAAAATCCTGACTATTCCTGACTTTTCCTGACTTTTAATGTCTGTGGCAACCCTGAAAATATGACAACTCAAATAACTAATCTGAATGTATAAATTTGTGTTACAAAACAAGAATATCACTAGGGTATATATTAATTAAAAGTTTCAATGTTTAAAAATATTCTAGTAAAAATATTATAAAAAAAACTTATGTAAATTAATTGCATCACAAAATATGCAATATTTTGTAATATTGAATATTGCAATATTAATATGCAAAAAAAATATATATATATATATATATATATTTTTAGCATATATGAAAAAAAAACTATTTGACCATCAGATGTGCTTTTTACATGGTATTTATATTAGTACGGTACTTTAAATAGTTATTTACTTTAGAGTGGACATCAACAACACATTTCACAAAACGCTGTCAGTGTCCGCAAGTAAGTCATGCGGCTAGCCTATTGTTTGAAAAACTTGATTATCTCTCCGAACTTCCTGTGATGGTCTCTTCTCACGGTATGCTTTCCTTTTAAACCATTTATTTTGGTACCAACTACGACTAAATCTAAGCTTTTTTATTAGATTTAGTTGCTATCAGATCTTTGCACAGCGCTGTTGTTGTTGTCGAATATCGTCGGTGAATTCAATTAAATAAATACAGTTATTATCAAATCCATTTAAACTACAATGAATATTGTAACACTAATTGTAAGACTTTAATGTATATTGTAATTCTAATGAAAATGCAATTAATACCAAGAAATGTTAGGAAAAATGTGTTATATCAGTACAATTAAATATACTAATTAATATAATAATTTAATATGTTTATTATGATTTTATTATATAAGCCTATGTGTGATTTTCTGTTACAATAAAACAAATGTTTTATTAAACTATCTGTTGTAAAGTAATAGTAATAATATTAAAAAATAAAAATGTTACACAAATCAAACAAAATTAAAACTTTGGATTTTACCAAAGAAAAAAAGGAAAAATGAAAATACCTTTGTATTATTTAAGTCATGCATATTACAATAATATAACATAATTGTATATTAGCTTTAAAGTGTGAGTAGCGGTAAAAGATTAATTAAGAAAAAAACGAAATGTGACAACTCAGCGTCATTGAAGTCCCATATAAACGCATGTATTGCTGCGGCTCTGAGCGACCCACTGCTATGAAGTCACCACGGTATGACTCCAGCCTGTAGTATGGTGGGGTCTTGGCAAAAGTCTGGACACCCTAAGTTAACTTTTTTACGCATTGCTGTAGGAAAACTAAACTCAGCACATGTTTACGACATAAAGAACTGCATTTCTTCATCAAAGTCACAACTTTGCCTCAGCCCCAAATTTTTAAATGTAAACCTATATTACAGGTGTGCGGATAGTGAAATTTGACTTCGGATCGGATTCGGATCGGATAGTCTAGTTTCGGATCGGATTCGGATCGGATAGTAGGGGGTTCGGATCGGATTTTATTCGGATTCGGATACTTGCGCGGACAGAGTGAACTGTTATATTACTCAGAATTAATTAACAGTCAAATTTTAGCACTTTATTCCTAGGAATGCAGAAAAATGTTAATTTTATTTTTGTTTAATATATAGAAATGTAGGCATATATTGATTGTTTTGTTAAGTATTTGTTCAAAACTATAATTATAATTTACATTTTGAACAAATACTTTACAATGATGAATAAAGAATTTTAGTGTGTTTTTAATGTGCACGTTTGATGTTGTCCTTGAGTTATTATGTTAAGTATGATACCATTTCATATTTGTATGATTTTGTGTATTATAGGCCTATTATAATATATTTTGGCCTATATAATATAGTTTAATATATTCTACTAACTACAGTAGGTCTCATCCAAAATAAATTCACTACAAGGCTATCGGTATCAAACCAAGTTTCAACATAAGGTAGGCCTATTGTTTAGCTCTAAAGTCGGTCAATCAATAGGCTACATTTGTAACTATTTGTTTATGGTGAGAAAATCTTTTTCGATATTTATTTACAAATTTGCTTATATAACCTAGATAAAATTTTCTTTCTCAGAATTAGGTCATTTTCAGGCTCATTTTTTGTTTGAATACATTGATAGTAATATTTTGAGTAATAACTTAGAGTTATGACCAAATAAGGTCTATTTCATTCATTAGTCCTAGGCTATATGCAAGTTTTGATATCTTTGAGTCACTGTGATGACATTACTGCTTAACAGTAAGTTTAGCCTAGGCCTACACCTTCATGTAGGCTACAGTCTTGTTTGATGTTTAAAAGTAGATTGCTAAGCTTACTTAGGTTCAATAATGCAGTAACATGTAATACTTTTATCAATTTAGATTTTAAACTTACATCCCAATTTGTTTTAGGCCTATTACAATGAGCTTAGTTAAAATAAAAACTTTCCTATCTCAAAGAATTTATGAAGTGAAAGCTAGTCACAAGTCTCAACTTCAGTAATAATAAAACTACATTATTTTATTTTTCTACAAAGAACATTTTATTATGTCTTAGTTACCCTACCCTTAGGCCTACCTTTAGAACCAGCTTGCACAATTAGCATTCCGCCTGTTCTTGGTTTTTCTCAAAAGATTTCCGAATCAAACTCTTTTTCCTTCTTGGCTCCATAACTAAGTAGTTATAACCGGTAGCGAGTGATCCGGTTTTTGTGTTGTGTTTGGTGTGTTTTTAAAAACTTGACAAAGGATCTCCGCTACAACTACTCAAACCAGGTGGGTGTTGCCCAATAATTAGAAATTGAATAAACTGAGTAGTTAACAACTAACTAGCCTATCCAATTCTAGAAAATTAAGTTGATCACATTAAAAGTTCGTAACTTCAATTCAAATTTTATCTCGTACGCTGTCGGCTGTAGCAGTATTCCCAGACTTCAAAACATCGTACCACACGATAATAAATTATTATTGCACGCCACAAAAATGTTGTGTCTATCAATGTAATTAGTGATTGATGTCGGGAATTATTTGATTTTGTAATATTTTAGGCACGCAAAATCAATCATTTTCCAAAACTATCATTAATTATCTTGAAAAATTACGACAAATCTTTGGGAGGAAAATCAGTGTGACGTCGGAGAATGAGTACAATAATAAATTATTATCGTGTACTTGGAAACACTGTCGTCTACTGCGCAGGACAACAGACTCAAATAACCACAGACTAAAATCGTGACACTCGTTCAATTCTGGTGTTCCCCATACCAGTTAATTCCAAATCGGTGGCTGTGGAGTGCTAGCGAGGGTTCACTAGCGCTCGTTGTGGTTGGAAGCGGAACCTAACTCTACAGCCAATCACGACCACTGTTAGAATGGGTTGTTTACTCCATCCGCTTAAGTCGCTAATTATCAGATTTGTTTTGACAACCATTGCCTTGAGTGCGCTATATCTTGGGGACACCCTAATGCCTGGAGTGTCAATACTAGTGTTGACTGACTGTCTTCAATTTTCAAGTTTTCGAGAGAGATGATAATAATTTATTCATTGGGTCGTATTTTAATCCAAAATTGTATTCATACCTAGAACGAACGCGATCGTCAGTATGATTCCAAATGTAGTTTTTGGGGGGTTTCAAGGTTTTTATTTTTCGTATCCTATCCGACGCCTATTGTACATTCGGATCGGATCGGATATCCGAATCCGATCCAGTTTTCCGGATATCCGCACACCTCTAACCTATATCCAGTGACCCCTCATTTTAAACGGTTTATCAAGAGAAATTAAATGGCGAAAACCAGAGGTCGAAATCTCACCCCTAACCAAAATGACAGCCATTTTAAAATTCTAAACCCCTATCCATCTCGGCGGGCATTCACGTCTTTTAATTTAGATCATTATGTGTAATCCTAATTTTCTCAGAGATTTCCCTATAATTCTCGCATTGTTCACGCCAATAAAAATTCTTGTATAATTCCAGCTTTTCCCCCAGTTCCCGTTGCGTGGACACCATGTATTATAAATTAGTTCTATTAACTCCATCAAGGATGATTAGATTGAGTGCAGATTGAAAAAACCCACGCTGCATTGCATCAAATCACATTGATTATAATCCAAATTCTTTAAATCCCATCGACGCATCTATAAAAAAAAATCCTGCATCGCACGGAACTAATTACCAGCATTATAATTAATGGACTCAGCTTTTTACTACTGAGACAGGAGGGGGCCAAACGGAATGGCAGGACTCTCCTGTTTTTTTAAACAATTTAACAATTGGCAACGTTTTGGCCCATGGATAAATAATATATATTTTTAAAATAAAATTCATTAGAAATAATCAATTTGGCAAGTTATTTAGTTCAACCTGTTTTGGCTTGGTTTTCTAAGACCACCTTATATTATCAGTTGGAAAAGCTGTTAACTTTGCAGATTACTTTGACAAAAAAGGAAGATTTTAAACTCAAACGAGCAATGGTTGAATGAGCCACTAACCTCTATATTGTTTTCCACCATGTGGTACCAATCGTAGTTATTTTCCATTCCTTGCAATCTGTTCACGTGGTCTTCAATGAGTTCATGTTCACCATTGTCTCCAGACAATGTTTCATTGATCGATGATACTTTTAGCAGTTCAAAGTTAGAACGTATGCTCTCTATGTCTTGAGTAAGTTCAATTTCTTCATTTTGCAATGCCAATTGAATTTCTTGGTCCACAATAATTTCCTCCTCTTTATCTTCCACACCAATTTCTTCACAATCAACCACATACGTTGCATAATGCATGCTCAAAAGTGTATCTAGGAGATCTTCTCCACTTGGCAATTTTAGACTGAGGATCTGTAAGAGGCATACAATAATAAAAAATGGACTAATGATTAAACTGATGGTTGAAATTCAAAGTTGGATTGAAAGTATTAGATAGTTTAGTAAGTAAAGATTAAAGCCAATATGAGCTAACGAGTAACGCAAGAGTAATGAACTCAGTAGCTATCAATGATTCCCCTAAAAATAAAATTTCATCATTATATTTCCTAGCGCCATAATTTACACTCCAGAGGCGAGTGTTTTTGTTAACTTGTTAAATGGCGTACAATGGTTATCTGGATTTGATAGCTGGTTTGAGTAGGCTACTCACACATTTCTAAGTAAAATGTTTCTACAAAGACCCTCATACTCACAAAGATAAAATAAAGTTTTAAAAACTGAGGTTAGTTGTACATTTGAAAAACAGAAAAAAACACAAATGTGTGTAAAATACTTTACACCTAGAAGGTAAGTTGTTCCTTATATTGGGAGTCTTTGAGCAGAGGATACCAAAAAGATATTTAAATAAAATAGCTATTTGTGTATTAAGAGCGCAAAGTACACATTGCCATTTAAGAATTGCAGATGACCGCACACAGCATCAGTCTGAAGGCGATTAAAAATTTGAGAGCGGCAATGACTATTTGTGCTCGTAATACACACAAGATTTTTCCTACCACCATAATTGCAACAGATTAACTGTTTTATTGTTTATAAAATGTCATTAACCCTCCAAGTGCTAAACGTCGCGATCGCGACGCATTTCGGCAACGCGTATAGCGCTATCGTCGCGATCGCGACGATTTTACAAGGGTTTACTACGATCGTCACAGATCCGTTGTTTATTGACGGATCGGCATATATTTTATATAGTATTGAAGAGAAAATATCATTCTATCTGAATACTTTTGGTTCAATACACATTTCAGTGGAAAATCAAAGTTGGCTAACTTGTTTGTCTGCAGCTGTTTTTTTTTGGTCGTCTGAAGTACAGCTGCTACATCGCAAATTGTTAAGGTTATGTTATCTTTGTTTACTAAGAACATTATAAACATTATATCACTGGAAAGGTAATAAAATTTGCAACATTTTGGCTATCTCAGATTTTTTTATTTGACTATCTAATTATGCCCTGAAATGGAAAAACCTGAAGACGAGGGTAACAAAAAAAAACTACCCCTTGATATCTAGAAATTTGGAAAAAAATAAATGGTAAGTAAGATCTAATGAATCATATTTTCTAATAGTAGACATTTTTCTGAACAAATTGATATGCAATATGATATACTTTTCATATAATTAATAACTATTATAAACATTTGCTTAAATGCTTGCGCGAAACTAAAAAAATGGTCAGCACTTAAGGACTAATATACGTAGCACTTGGAGGGTTAATGTTATTTTGGATTTTTTTCTGTTGTAACACTATGTTAACTCTCAAACTAAAAAGCAAAAATTATTACATGAAAACAATGGCCAACAGCTGTGGCATGGTTTGTAACAACAGCTGACCTTAAGTTGCTATTTGATTTAGCGTGCGGGAATGACACGGAAACGGGTTTGTACTGTTTTGGGTATGGTTTACAGTATGATTATTTCTATGCAGAGGTAGGAAGAGATATTTCATTGAAGTTCTAGCATGTAGCTATTAGCAAGATGTAACCAACTCACCACATAATCCTCATTGGTTTCTGATGGGGCCTTCAATTTGAGCTCACATAATTGCTCCACAACTGCACCATGAACAAAATCCAATGAACGCACCGGCCACTTCCCATCGGAGGAGATCTGAAAAAATTTAAAAAAGTACATTACTTTTACAATAAATAGACAAGTTTCTAAAAAAAAATACCCCCGTCGCAGCAGACCTGCGAACTCAGCGAATTTCCAATGGAATTTCAGATTATTTACTTTCCCCTTAAAAACACCATAGGATCGAGTATGTAGGTTTTCTGCCATGGGGTGTTGTTAGAAAATCTAAGTTAATCAATAATTGGTGAATGTAAACACAAAATTGTATCAAGCTCTGGCAAATTTTTAATTTTCCCCATAAACCCCATGGGGGCGAGTATGTAGTTTTGCCGCCATATGGGTTTTGTAAGCAATTATAAGTTAAGCCTTATGTAGATAATGTACATACCAAATTTGATTAAGTTATGTCAATAAATAAGCAAGATATAGGGTTTTCTTGATTTCCCATAAGAATAACATGGAAAACACATTTTTGGATTTTCCCCATAACCAGTTATGCTAAGATAAAAATTCAAAATACCAAATTGTTTGTTTTTTTAAGATCTTTCAAATGGTTTCAGTTAAAATTGATGAATTTTGAAAATTGAGGTAAAAAAATGCCAAAAACCCATTTTTTACCCTTTTGAAACCCCATAAAACCCCGTTCCCATAACCTGACAATGCTGGTTCGCGAACTCATGAAAATAGACCTGGTCTGACACCCTCATACCAAATTTCATCAAAATCGGAGGTTCCCTTCAAAAGTTATCAGTACCACGGACACATATATATATATAGATAGATAGATAGATAGATAGATATATATATATATATACATATATATGAAAATGAACGAATGGTGTTTTTGGCTTCTGGGGACCTCAAAATGAAAAAGTAAAGTGGTCCCGGGCTTAGGTCTTACCATGGCTACTACCGTAATAGCGTATTCCCTATAGGGAAATTCGCTAAAAAAAAAAAAAAAAAAAAAAAAAAAAAAAAAAAAAAAAAAAAAAAACAGAAACATAGACCTCTAGACTACTACAATCATTATTAGATATTTCACAAGTCATCCAGCATTATAATGTAGAACACAGGGTTAGAATTAACAAGACACAAGTTACTTAAACATTTTAAGTTCAACGTTAATGTTAATATAGATGATGCAGAAGTTACTGCATTTTATTTAACAGCCTAGTTATCAGCTACGAAACACTAAGTGAGAACTGTTATTCAGTTAACTCCCGATTAACCAACACTTATGGGACCAGAACCCTGTGAAACTATAGAAAACTAGTGGCTTGTAGGGGCAAAGGCCCCTAAAAATGAAAATGGTGATGTCTTTAAAAATATGTTTATATTTATCACTCCTTGCAGTATTAATGTATTTTCTAAAGCTGTAGGGTGAATTCAAACTTTTAGATTTTCGAATAAAATATTTTTTAACCTTGAAGAAACATTATGGCGGTATCAAATTAGTAATTTACCAATAATTTCACCTGTATTAAAATGCAGTAGTCTATTTTGTTGAAAAAAATATTGCACTATTATACTACCGGACGCGGTAAAGATAGTTTTAATCTTAAACATGTTCATGATGAGTTTGTAACTCAAGTAAATAGAATAGTTCAATACCACATAAGCCCATTAATACTGTACACTCCTTTACCCTGGACCCTTGTGCCCCCCCCCCCATTTCCCCACACTCGCTGTGACCCCATGCCTCCCCGTGCCCCTGTTCACCTATCCTGTTCTGTGTTTTTAGTACCACTATGCCCCCGAGATCCGAGTTTCTCCCATGCCCCCATACCACCTCGCCCCCCATGCCCCTGTGCCCCTATTCACTCGTGCCCCATGCCCGCAGTTTTTCCCCGTAGCCCCCGTGCCCTGTGCCCTCCATGCCCAACCACCTTCCGTGCCACCAACGTCTCTAGTACCCCTTGTGCCCCCAACAACATGCCCCCATCCCTACCATTCCTCCCCGTCCCCCATATATCCCCATGCCACCACCTTGACCTTCATGCCCCCCTAATCCCTGTGCCCCCGACAACCCTCGTGCCCCCATGCCCCCGCACCAACAGTTCTCCCGTGCCCTCATGCCCGTTCTTCACCGTTGTCCCCATGCCCTCTATGTCTCCCAAGCCTTCCCCGTGCCCTCTATGTTCCTCATTCCTCCCCCATGCCCAACCACCTTCCGTGCCACTGAAGTCTCTAGTACCCCTTGTGCCCCATTCCCATGCCGCCTTTCCCCCGTGCCCCCATGCCCACCATTCCTCCCCGTGCCCCCTACATCAACATGCCCCCACCGTGGCCCCAACGCCCCCCCCCCCTAATCTCAGTGCCCCCATGCCCCGCACCCACAGTACTCCCGGGCCCCATGCTCACCGTTCTTCCCCGTTGTTCCCAAGCCTCCCCCATGCCCCCATACCCATTTGCCACCAGGTGCCCCCTTGCCCCCCAAGACCATCTACCTCTCTTGCCACCGATGCCCCTTGGGCCCTTGGTGCCCCCATATACCCGAAATCCCTGTGCTCCACATGGTCCAGTGTCGTCGTCCCCGCCGTCCTTCGCCATACCTCCGTGCCCTCCGGTGCCCCCTGCCGTGTTTAATATTTACCCCATGTCTCCCCCGTGTCGCCTGTCCCCTTAGCCTCCGTGCCACTGACGTCCCTCGTGCTTTGATTGTAGTCTATTTTGTCTGTTCGTCAATGAAGTATAACATTGATTGATATATTTTTAGTTTTTGTACTCGATCATTTACATTAAAAGCTCCACGTCTTTATAGATTAACGGGTATTTATTGTTTCCTTACGACCTACTTAAAGAAAGAAGCAGAAAAAGGATAAAACTAAAACAAAACATTCCTTATACGGAGGTTATCCAATATTAGTAGTTTACATAAAATGTTTCAGACAAACAAATACCCAACAAAACGATTTAACTCTTCAACTCTAAGTACTAAATAGGCAATTTATAACTCAGTAACGAAATAACTAACGAAGTTCATTGAATAAAGACAATTAACCATTAAATCCACCATGCCACGTCCTAGCCAATTCAAACTTTGGTATATTCAGCATAAAAAATCATTCTACTCCTGTTTTCTTAATGATGACATAGGTGGAGTCACGAATATGAAAACTCCCGTGGATCCGTAATCTGTTCATGGCTATTAATGTTCTCCTTTTTTATAGTGCATTGCCAATTTAAAAACATTTTAATTATATGTTTATCTTAACTCAAAATATCTGCTCAATAACCAGCTGAGATAATGATAAAAAATATACACTGGAACATCTGTTTAATCACACGTGTAAAGCTAAAAATCTTCTTCCCATTAGATTAACATTGGAACTTCAAGGTCCAATGGGGCGAAACCCATGTAACTTTTGATAATTCTGGTATTTTTCCTTGCGTCCTTGGCCCTCAAGCTTTAAAATGAGCCATCATACGTTACCCTATCTTTTTTTTAACTCGAGATATTTCGTGGGGACCGATTAGCTTACGGAATTATATATATAGATTAAGATTTATTGGTGGTATCGTTATGAAAATGCTAAATTATCTATAAGAAAAGGTATAAAAATCTGTCAAAATTGGTTAAAAACGGTTAACCATTTTAATATAAACATTTGATTATTAAATTAACACACACACTAAATTTGAATCTTAAAAATGAACAAATTGAAAAATTCAACGATTCAACTGTGCTCAATGGCCAACCAGTGCATTTATCTGCCTCACAACTTGTAGTGATTTTCTTATAACAGATATAAAATTCAATCGATTTGTCAAAATGTTCTAACATTTCAATAGCCCACGAGCAAAGCACTAAAGCAGAAAAATATTGTAACACAAAAACATACAGTCAGATTGTTGTGCTACTATAGTGAAACAACGTCAGCTGATCAGTGAACTAATCAGCTGATCAGTTCCAATGGTCTATCACTAACATGTAATAACAATCAACTCACCGGGATGATGCCTTCAGTACGGCACTTGTGACACTGGATTGGAATATGGCCCATCGTGACTTGTTTGCGAAGCTCTTCTGGCTGCAGTTCTTCAACATTACCATAATCGACAAACAAAACTTCTATGTGCTCAGGCTTCACCTAAAAAATAACATACAAATAAATTGTTTATTATTTTTTTTTTAATTTAATGGTAAAGCCGTCAACACTGTCAACAGACTTAGTGATAAATTTAATAAAAGAAAATTAAGTAATGTAATTAGTTATATTGACTTTCAAATATTGTAAAATAATATTACATTGTGCATAAGAAATACTTTTAAGCTTATGTGTTTCACTCAATTCCCTTTCACTATAGAGAAGATTGTTTCTATACAAACTTGTAATACAAAACAGAACGGACTTGAAATTTGAATACTGCAAAGTTTTTATAATATTAAATACCTCCGTCGCAACAGATCTGCATACTCAGAGAATTTCCAACAAAATAAGGTAGGTATTTTTTATTTTCCCTATAAACACCAAGGGAAAAGGATGTATGTTTGCTGCCATGGGGTTGTTGTATTAAATATAGGATATTACCTTCCCAGTGCAGGTACATACTATATTGAATCAAATTCTGATATTTTTATTTTCCCCATAAACCCTACAAACCTTATAGGGGTGAGTACATATTAGGGATGGCAAGAAATTTCAGGAAAATTTTTGGGAGAAAACTAAGTGAAGGCACATTTCATTCGTCTAATTGTGTGACTTTCTATTCAAGGGCAAAGTAGAAAGTATTGTTAAGTAAATTACTCTTTAATAAAATTACTGTTTTATAATGTTAAAAGCATCTCATTATAGTTTAATATAATTTTTAAATTAAAAACTTCAAAACGCATCACATAACATATACATTTATTAGATTTTGAGGCTCACAACTTTAAATTTACATTGGTTTTTTTTATTTTTTCATCATAAACTCCTTAATTTTTTCTGATACAGCAAAAAAAGTTAAATGAATACATAGAAATGACAAGAAAATATTTAGGTTTAATAGTTTACATTTTCAAAGTTTAATTTTTATGATTATCTTTAAGTAAGAACCTAACTCAGAAAATCAATGAATATAAAAAATACACAAAACATTTCTTGGAGGTTTTAAATGGCTTTAGTTTGTTCAACAACTTAATTCCTGAGTGTTAATATTTATTCTAATTTCAATTTGTTGTTTTTTTCCTTTTTTATATGAGCAGGCCTTAGGCTTATTTATGTCGGTTTTATTTCCTTTACAATTTTTTAATTGTTTTAATCAATATTTGTATGTATATAATTTTTATTTTCATCCTTCGTACCAAACGTTAAATATTGCATTCAACAAAACTTGTATAAAATTTGACATGGACAACATTATTTTCGTTATATGTATATTGTTTAGTGATTTGATTCAAATTATTTTAGTTGCATTAAAATTTAAAATTTTCGATGATCTCTTTGTATACTGCAAAAATAAAAATAAAATCTTATCAACAAATTGTAACTTATACAAAACCAAGTACTGTAGAACAATTTGGAAACAGAACCAGTCTAACATTAATTTAATTAACAATCTACATTAATTTAACATTAATTTGTCTTTATACAACACTCAGATAAAAGTCTAGACATTCCCTTCTAGGACTAGTGAAAACTGTTGTAATGTAATAGAAAAGGGCTGTTTCAGTTGTGATTTTAAAAGATAAAAATAGATGTTAAAAGTAGTACCCAAAACTTCACTAGCCTGATAGCAAAAAAACAGCTGGTGCATGTTATTCTTATGGACATCAGATGGCACCGACCTGACTCAAAAGCGGCATTTCCCAACATCAAAGGAATGGAAACAGTCCTTTATATGTTCTCCGCAGTCCTGATTCCCTTCCATCCCTAATATATATTTATATATTTGCCACCATACGTATGTTGTAAATAAATATATGTTAAACTATACCTATTCATTTCGCAAATATCTGTCCTGTGTGTGTGTATGTTTTATTGATTTGATAAAGTTCACATGGATAACCATTGATGTTCTTTGATTGAAAACAGACCCATTAGAGGCCTAAAACATTTGGTAGCATATGACCAAACAAGGATCACTTGACAGTGGACAGTTATTTTAAACCGTTTATGGCTAATATCAGTGGTTCAGACGCTTATTCATAATGAAAATAATATAAACAGAAAACCACAGGGTTTATTAGTTTTAAAAAGAAAAAAATACAATTTTTACCTTAAGAACACGTCCTCTGTACCATTTCCTGTTTGGTTCGAAGAATGCAACACAGATTTGGCCCTCCACAAAGGTCTCCTCATGTGGCCTCATCTCGGATTTTTCAAATAGACTCAAAAAGGCTTTTTCAAGTAGATCTAATGTTGATTTACCTTTGAAACCAAACAAAACAATTTTACATATATTTACAAAAGCTATGAAAAACTATAGTAGTTTTGTTGGATTGATAAAGATATTGTTGTTTCTTAAAAAAAGGTTTGAATGAGTTCTTACTATAGATGTTCAAGTACAAAAGTTCAAGACGAATTTGACCCCAATATCCCAGGTGTTCTTTGGCACACATCTAGCTCTTACACCTCAATAAGGAAATGCATTAGAGGTCTGCGGGTACCCGAAAATTCGGGTAACTCCGGGTATTAGCGTGAACCCGAGTGGTCGGGCGGGTTTGACACGTCACGGGCTTTGTTCGGGCGGGCTTTTATTTTAAGCCGGGTCGGGCGGGTACCTAATGCCCTAATTAAATCGGGTTGTAGGTACCCGACAGGACATTAAAAGCAAACCCGGGTTTTTAAAACTATTTTACAGTCAAAATTTGTGAATTACAACGTTCACGGAATAAATGGGCATCGTTCCACACACTATTTTAGACTAGTGGTCATAACTGCCAGTCATTACTGAGGTGGATGTGGATGAACTGGAAATACCTTAGCTTACTATTCGCGACACTCGCACATGAAAATGTGGCTTCTGAAAGAAGCTAGCGGTCTCTGGTGCCTAGAAACGTACGCAATTTTGTCTTGTTGATAATTTGGTACGCCATACTTCATGTTCAACAAATAACATTTTGATCATGAAAGATCGTATTTGACGTAGGAACATTTGTATTCCTTTAGTACTGTACTATTTTATGCCCAAAAAATAGTTTAAACAGCATTAAATCATTTGTTGCAAACCTAGACACCAGTAGCGCTAGCGTACTTTTCTCACTCTAACCTAAAGGAACTGCTCAGTGTCGTGACTGACTCACACTCTTAGGCCAGAAATATAGACTGTGGCGTAGCCAATACCGTCACCAACTGTACAAACCGAAATCAAGGTAGCAGTGGCATTGGTACTATCATTGACTTTACATACAAAGTCTTTGTTTGTAAAGTCAATGGTACTATTTACACGATAACCGGTAAATAGCAAGAGCAAAATCAAAACTAAATAATCTCTACAGATTAGTGTTTACATTATTTTTACAATACAAAATTCATCAGTGTATATATTTTTACGAAATATAATCAATATATGACTATTCGGTATAATTGGTTTTATTGCCGAATTATTTCTCATTCCATCTTGCAAATTGTCAAAACATTTAAGATTTCTTGATAACCAATGAAAACAATTTCTTGGATAATGTAACAGTTGGATATCCATAGTCAATGGTTGGATACTTCATAGACAGATTTCTACATTCTCTATGTAGTTTTATAGTAACGGTACTCCATGTTTGTTGTATGGTATGGCGCGATCCGTCGTCTGCATTGATGATTTGATAGATGGTTTTCCTCTCGTTCTTGTTTATTCAATTCACTTTTTTGTTACTTAAGTGATGTTGAATTTTTTTCTGATATGAAAAATAAATATTAAAAAGCCACGGAATTGAGAGAATTTTAATGCCAGTGTATCCACTAACAGTCCTACTAGTGAAACCAAAGATTTAGGAAGTGTAAAATGTCGTGGATGGGCATTCATCTGCTATTTGGAATCACTCAAGCAAAGAAACAAATTTGCCGAAAGTAATCCAACAGAAATGAAATGCAATTATTTTAAGTCTGTTTTGAAAATAGGATATGGCAATATTGATTGAAAGGCCAAGTTTGAGTATAATCACATAACATCTTTTCATAACAAAATAACTTTGTGTATTATTAGGCCTACAGAAAAGTAGGCTACGGTATGATAATTCACATCTAGGGTATTTTAACATTTATAAAAGTGGTTTTTGTTTAGTTTCAACAGTGTACAATGTAATTTGTTATTTGTCATGGTTGTTGAGTAAGTTAACATTTGGTAAAGTAACTTAGGACTAAAGGAACCCTTAGCTTGATAGGTTATTGGCTCGGGAGAATTTTTTAACTTTTTATACTAGAATAAAATACATTATAGTTTTTTAACTTTTGTTAGGCCTAGGCTTAACTTAGTAGGTAGAAGGTTTTTGCCTTGTATTTATTAATACTATACTTAAGCTTAGTAGGCACATCAACAATTATTTTAAAATGAAATAACATAGGCCTAGACATTTTTTTTACAAATAATAGCGAAGCCGACCCGAAGTTTTATTCAAATTACAATACCCGAGCCCGACCCGAGTTTTTTTTAAATATACATAGGCTATCCGAACCCGACCCGAGATTTTTTTAATTCACACACCCGAACCCGAACCCGACCCGAATTTTTCTTTAACTTATAATGTTCAAACCCGACCCGACCCGAAAATTGATGTTAATCTACTACCCGACCCGAAACCGACCCGACTTGAAAAATCACTACCCGCAGACCTCTAAAATGCATATATTTTTATTTTATTACTAGTGAAATAACTAAGGATGGGTCGATTGTCTTATGTACAATTAAATTCACAGTTAATTTAACAGTTGGGAAAAGTGTTTGAAAAAAGTTTGACTCAATGTTTTTGACTTTTAAATTCAGGTATTGGGGTTGAATCTGCAAGATATCTTAAGACACTGAAGAACTAAGAATAATTTTACGATAAAAAGAATGAACTACTACAATAAGCAGTGTTAAACTCACTGGACTCGATGTCTTGAACATATATATTGCACTCGTAATCTACATAGGTCGGGTAACCGACGAAGTGGAGATTCTTGAAAGGTGCAGCCGGTTTCCACTCAGTTATCAACTCCGGCCCCGCAGGTCCAATCTGGGCCGGGATGTAGCACGCTCTTTGAGACGGAAACCGTCCTCGATTTGACGTAGATCTTACTTTTCCCTTAGTAGTGTTTGTCGACTTGACTGATAGGGTTTCATCCTGAAAATATTTCAATAGTACAATCAAGAAAGCAATGTAACAAGGAGTTGTATGGAAGAATATGGTAAAGCCGAATCATCAAAACAATTAGACATTTCTTGCATATACAGTACACTCTCAGTTGTAATATACATATAATATCATGTATATATAATATAATGTATATATTTTACAATAATTATATTCCAGCAAAAAGCCAATATAAAGTTACAATCAATACAAGATTTTACAACCAAGAGTGGAGTTTAAAAAAAATCTTTGTATTTGAATGATACTGGGAACAGCAATGAAAAAAATGTTTGATGTGTTTAAGTTGACATGTTTTGTAAAAGTTATAGAAAAACTTTGATTTGTATGATTACTTAATTCATTAATTTTAATAAATGAATCCAAATTACTTACTTTTTCCAACTCCGAAACATATGAGACATAGGGTGCTTCGGCCACAACCTGTAGAAATGAGCAGAATTATTGACAAAACACTTCACAAACAGTTGCAGGGTTGTAAATTAAAAATACATCACAAACCAACTTGTTTGAGAAGAAAACTATTATTGATCAGTTAAATAATTTGGTGATTTTTGTATAAAAAAACCAACAATTAGGATAGAGGTCATTCCCTTTTAAGCTTTACAAAATAAACAATTTAAAATCTAGCAAAGATTTGAAATTTTCCACAAATATACATTGACCTTAACAAGCTAAAATACTTTATGCACAGGTACGGATACAATTTTAACAAGCACACAAATACATAAAAAGTCACATGAAGAATGCAGTTAGTTTTACTTTATTACATATAAAAAGTTAAGTTGCAAAAAACACACCATCACACAGTAAGAAAGCTGTGAAAGATTCCAAATGTCAAAAAAATTATGTTAACCTATCTTTTCTAAAACTTTGTTTAACATTAGGGAGTCAGCAGTTTCAAAAACTTACAAGGAAGAAAGCTTTCTTAGAAAAAGGACAAATTCAAGTAAGCTTTTAACCAGACATAATTTATTTGGTCTCTTGTAATTAAAAAGAATTTACAAGGGATGGGTCAGTTGTTAAAGTCAGTTGGTTATAGTTTTTTTTTTTCTTTTACTAAAGAAAGATAAAACGTTAAACAGAAATCAATTATAAAGGAAAATGGTTCTAGGAAGATAACAATATACTAACGGTGTCTTTCTAGCTTAACGGTTAGCGTCTTGGACTTCAGTTCAAGAGTTCATGGGTTCAATTGCCAGGATGCCCACAGACTTTGGGGGGTTTGGATCGCTTTCCCTAAGAGCGTGTAATTCACTCTAGCAAAAATGCCACTGACGTCAATACCAAACAAAAAAATAAAGAAAATAAAAAATACAATGTATGAGATATAGATGGAATGCGGAACCAGCCAGCACTTAACCGAAAAGCCAACAACAGATGCCAGTGAAAAACCGAACTGATAAATTTTGCAACTGACCCATCACTAGAATTTACAGTAAAATCTTGATATATCAAATCTGAAGAGGAATGTAAAAACTTAGTAATACCAAGGTCTTTGATATACTGAGGTTCGTTATATCAAGGTTACTTTTTACAAACTTTGATATACTGAGGTTCACAACCACCTCATAATACCATTACTTATTTTCCAATATTCATAGCAATTAATTGAGGAATAAAAAGGGGCTTTACTGTGATTACATAACAAACATTTTGCTATTGCACAAAAGAATACAACATTACACTGTAACATAATGAGTTTTTTATAAACCCTTCTATGGAATTTTTATCACGAGCTGATCAGGACAAAGGCTATAATGGTTTAATGGTGATGCCAAAAACTAAACAGTGCTGCAAACACACAAAGTTATTTAATAAGCATCAATTGGGACTAGAAGACGTTTGCACTCTTATACATGCAGTAAACATGGGGTTGTAAAATTAGTATATAGTCATGAGAATAATGTAAAATGCATTTAAACAAAATGCTACTACTGGCCGCTTAACAGACACTTGAGGTAATGAATGGAACAACACTAACACAATAAGTTATTAAAGTAAATGCGGGGAAATATGAACAGCGCTGCGAACACAAACCATGGCAAAAGGCAACGTCTGTCGAGCCACAGGTTACAACATGAAAGAAAATGGATGATTTAAATGCTTCAGCTTGTTTTTTTTCTCTTTTAGATATGTTGAGGTTTTGCAGTCAAAACTTCCATATGTAGAAGTGGTTAGGTTGAGCATCGGCGCATTAAAAAAGTTCGTTACATTGAGGTTGACCTCGCTAATCCGTCAATATATAGTCGTAGAAATAACATTAGATTATAGGCAGGTTCAAGGGGAATGAGAAAACTTTATTACATCGAGGATTTTGATATATTGAGGTTCGATATATTAAGGTTCCACTTTGATATATATTTTAAATATAAAAACACTCATACACATAAAGACAAAGAATCAAAAAATTTTGTACAGTCATGTGTGGGTTGGTTGGTAGGTGAGCACCGCAACGGACACTGTCCATCTTTTCATAACAAAAGTCATAAAGTGTGATTGAACACTAATTTTCATGCTTCAATTGTGAGAACGGTTTGATTTTATACAAAGCAAACTCACCATTAATAATTTTGGTTTTGCATGCAAGATGATCCTGTTATTATTATTTTATGCATTGCTAGTTGATTATTAAAGTTTTTATAATATTTTAATCCAGAAAAATCATAACTTATCTGGCCTAAGATTATGATCAATTTATAAAAATAATCAATATTGTCATTTATTGATAGGGGATATAATTTCAAAAAAAAAAGATACTGAAGTAACTAATATCTATCAAACCGTGCAAACTAAAAACAATTTAAATTACAACTTTCCAAAACTTACCTCTATTTCAGTTTCCTTTTTTAGCTGGGCCTCACAATTTTGCTCCTACATGAAATAATAAAACTTGTTTCAGCTTGTATGGAGGTTTCAACAATGTTTATAAATAAAGGGGAAAAAATTGAAATAGTACAAAGAGATTACAAGTACAGGGTGTCCACAAAATTACCTTAACAATTCCTGTATATTTCCCGTATTTCCCGACAATAATTCAAGTTTTTCCTGATGGCTATACCTCTGATTTGTCAAGACAAATATATTTTAAAAGGTTTCTAAAAATTCATAGTAATAATTATTGCTGTTCAATCAATTGAGGCCCGGAGAACAACACAACGGGAAGGGACAAGCGCCTCCGATCGGCAGGCACAAGAGCCTCTATATATATACATCGTATGGCTAATTTAGCCAGCCACCAGGTTTTAAGAATAGGAAAATAAATTCTGTGGTGCAGAGCACCTGAGCCAGTATATGTAAAAAGATAAACGCTAAAATAAAAATTAGATTTCTCTTTATAGAGCTAACACAGTATACATTTTTTTAAATATGCCCTGGAAAGGGCCATTTGCATTTTGTCTGGCAGCTGGCATAGCTGAGAGATCACGTGCGTGATAGTTCAGCTGCCAAAGTTGTTGTTCGTTTAGCACCACAAGAGCCTCTGATCGGCAGAGACGATCATCTTGGACCGGCGGATACGATTGTCCCTGTCGGTGAACACGCTCATCCCGGTCGGCGGACATGATTGCATAGGACCGGCGGACACGATCGATCACCATGGTCAGCAGACACCATTGCCAAAGACTGGTGGACACGATCACCAAAGACTATATGAAACTTAAAAGCAATTGTCGATATTACATGAAATTTAGATTATTTATTACATGCAAGTCAGTTGCTATTGTGGCCGCATTTTTGGAAATTGATCATCTTTGATTGATTACAACAGGGTTTGGGCAGTAAATCTTTCTGTTAACCTCACTTCCGTCACTAGCGGCTCGTTGGTACGATAATCAATGAGAGCCAATATCATATGGCAAGAGTAAAATCGGCTCTAAGAACCTCATTTCTCCAATCCGACAACACCCTGGTCTGATATCTGTGTGATTAGAAAGAGTCTACTGTACAAGAATATTAGGGTTAATCTCTCAAAACATTTGATTATAAAGTGTACAGCCAAACGAGTCAGTTGCAAAGCACCACATGATTTCGCTTTTGAAAAGTCATCAACTATCACAATTGATGTTGTTAAATCATTGTTCTTTTTTTAAAAATAAATTTATCAAAAGAGGAAAAGAGTAACTTATATCATAAAAATCTCAAGTTTTAAACAGAATGTTTACATAAAAAAATAAACACTCTTTTAATTTTAAATATGACCTATACATTTTTTATTTCAGTTGTGGGACAGAATAATGAACTTATTCTGCAACATAAGACTGGCCAAAATGTGTTGGATATTGGGCCGCAAGGAGTTGTGGGAAGCGACTGCAGTGGCACCGACCCAGTCCGCCATCTTGATTTATGCCAGTAATTCTGTGGTTGGCACTATGAAGTGCCAAATATTACCTGTTATGTAATTTGTAAATTTTGATAAAATAAAAGTGTTATTTTGCATAAATTGTTTTACTCAATAATGATCCTTAATTTATGATTTAATTTATTTCACAATGCATAGAGTGGACAGGCAATGTTAAGTTATGGAAATGCCGAATGACAAGATCGTCCGCTAGGGGTACCAAAAACTGGCAATCAATGCAATATAATTGAAAGCTTTCAACAATTGATCACTCATCCATAGTTTTCAACGATACTGATAGCCAGAGCCGGATGTATTAAATCCAAACCAATATTCTTGTACAATATGCGCCAAAATAAACAGTACTGAAAAAGAATCAGCAATCTTCACCAAAATGATACAAAACCTCCAAGAACAATACGAGTGTTGCATCAACTGGATGGAGGTCATATTAAACTTGTTATTAATTGAGCACCCACGGTGCTTACTTTTACTTGAATATGTTGGTGTAACTAAGAATATAAGATCTTATTATTTCAGTACTATGCTGAATATTTGGCGCATACTGTACAACAATATACTTAAAAATTAACATCATTGTTTCATAAACTATAGGCCCTAACATCACTAATCTGGGTTTAGGCAGAATGCACATTTAGACTGCATGTTATTTGGAATATGGACAGACACATTATAACTTATTTTGCTATTTTCTCAGAATATCACTTTTATTATTAATCTGTTTTGGTCTAGGTAAATCTTAATAAAATAGATGAAAATGAAGAAAAATAAACCATTGCCCTAAATTAAAAGTTGCATTTTTGCTACTTGATTGATAACAAAAGTTAAAACCCTCCATGTTAAATTTTTTCTACGTATTTTTGTCTACTGCCAATACAGAAAATTTCCATATAAATAATAAAACTACTTAACAAGTTAGATTGATTTATATTGCGGATAAACGCTAATCCTCAAAACCCAGCAGATTGGTTCATAGGCAGACGGAAAAATGAAATCACCAAAATCAGCTACAATGAAAAAAACTATAGAATCACGATCCTGATAAGAATGCCCCTGAAGGCGATTGTTGTATAGTCGATATTAATTGAAATGTGAGAAATTACAACACAAGTTTCGTAATATTGTAGCCTAAGCTACGTTAGTTGCTTTATAAACATACCAACAAATTAAAATGGAAAAATATGGCGTCATGCCCATTAGTGGCTCTTTGTTTTAAAATGTTGTCAGAAAATCCAAAACGAAAATCACCAGACAACTTATTGCTGGGGGTTTAAAGATATTACATCTCAAATCACAAATGCTATAAAATGTTATATCTATACAAAAGTGAGATAGGATCAATGAGATAGGATATTCAGCTTGCGACCACTGGGATTTTTACTTTGACCAGAGTGGATACACTGAAGGGGCAAGATGCCATCCTAATAACGTCAAAATTAGCTATGGAATCGTAGCTCGCGCCTTCAGTTGCCTGTTCATTGGATGCCGCCCCTTCTTAGTAACGCTAACACTATGAGGAATCTGATAAGTTATCTATTCAGGGTGTCTAGTTTATTTCTCTTCCGAAATTCAAGACTAATTCCAGACTTTTTCAAGACTTCTTTAGTTTTTTCAAGACTATTGCACTACTCGACTTATTAATTTCTATTTTACATTTTAAAAAAAATATTTATATAGTTGCCACTAACATATTTGTTTTAAAATAGTATACACATACCTTCCGTCAAGCAGCTCAAATTTTATTGTTGAATATAATCACTACATGTTTTGCCGTGGATACAGCATTGTCAAGTGATACAAGAACATACTATCCATTTAAGGATTGGTCAAGGATCAAAATAGACAAACTGAACTGTGTTTGTGATATGTTTATGTAATCCTTAAGACCAATCCTTCGATGGATAGTATGTTCTAATATCACTTGACAATGCTGTATCCACGGCAAAGCATGTGGTGATAATATACAACAACAAATTTGAGCTGCTTGACAGAAGGTATGTGTATACTATTTCAGTCTTCAATAGCAGTTCAGCTACTAATAAATTTTAGTCTTCAATAGCAAATCAGCGGCTAATACAATGAATCTTTATATTTTTTGTCAAAAACAAGACTATTAAAATGAAACCATAAAATTCTAACTTATTAATAATAAGCAATATTAATTATGCAACAACATTGAAAATTAAAATGGTTTGAATTAAAATAATGCACAAGTGTGTAATTCTATTTTTATTAAATACTAGCTGTGTGCCTGTCCTTCGTAGGGCTGTTTAGTTTATTATTAAAATAAATAATATAAATAATTCCACAAATTCAATAGTGATATCAAATTTATAGAACACATAAAAATTGCATATATTTGTTAATAATTAAAATGTTGCTTCTCCTTGTTTCTCTTTAGCTTGTAGGCCAATGATAGTTAACACCTTTTTTAGGCCATTTTTCAGCATACACTGAATCAAGAGTCAATACCAGCGTCTCCGCATGATGGTCGCGAGCATTTACTGTCTACAGTCGCAAGGGTTTTGATTGGGGATCATAAGGGTCTCTAGTTAGCAATCTTGATCGGCAATCACGAGCGTCTCCATAATTAAAATTTTTTATAAATTTCAAGACTAGAAGACAAATTCAAGACTAATTCCAGACTTTTCAAGACCATTTTTAAATTCAATACTAATTCAAGACTTTCCAGATTTTCAAGACTACTAGACACCCTGCTATTGTTTAAAAAGCACATTGAAATTTTTCTCAGGTTTTACTTAGTGTAGAAATCTGAGTGAAACCAAAAATAATCTGCATGTACCGCTCTTGATATTTTAGAATAGATCTAATTTTAACTAATCTCTAAAAAATCTGCCACCCTGAAAATTTTTCCGCACATGGCCGCCCATGTGGCGGCCTATTCCTAAATCCGGCCCTGTCAATAGCTGTAGTTTTGATGCAATTATGTAGTCGATCTAATAAACCGAATGCACACAGCTGTTTTAACAATCAATAGTAGCCTTGAGACAGGTCTAAGACCTGTAGCAAGCATTTCTTTCTTCCCTATCCTTTTTCCACTCTATGCGATTTGAAATAATTTCTCCATGGTATTATCCTGTTAACACATAAACTATAGATGTTGCCAATAGTGAGGATCAATAAACCCTCTTCAAGGTTAACTCGGCCCAAGTAAAAACACACAATATGAAAATTCACATTATGTGTCTCATATTAAAAAATACCCCCGTCGCAGCAGACCTGCGTACTCAGCGAATTTCCGAACGATCATGAGATATTGTATTTTTTCCATAAACACCATAGGAATGGGTATGTAGCTTTGCTGCTTTGGGGTGTTGTTAGAAAATGTTAGTTTTGTTAGGAAATATAATAGTTACGTTAGGTAAATGTCAAACTGTATCAATGTTCGGCACTTTTTAATTTTCCCCATAAACCCCATGGGAGTGAGTATGTAGGTTTGCCGCCATATTGGTGTTGTAAGCAAAAATCAGTTAAATCCTACCTAGTGAATGTACATAGCAAATATTATCAAGTTATGGTGTTCTTTTAATTTTCCCCATAAACCCCATAGGGGTGAGAACGTAGGTCTGCCGCCATGTGGGTGTTGTAAGCAAATATCAGTTGAACCCTACCAAGTAAATGTACATACCAAATTGTATCAAGTTATTCCAATAAATAAGCGAGATACAGGGTTTCGTTGATTTCCCATAAGATTAACATGGAAAACCTATTTTTGGCTTTTCTCCGTAACCTGTTAAGCCAAGTTAAAAATTCAAAATACTAAATTGTTTGTTTTTTTAAGCTCTTTTAAATGGTTTAAGTTAAAATTGTTGAATTTTGAAAATTATGCTCCAAAAAAGCAAAAAAACCCATTTTTGACCCTTTTGAAACCCCATAAAACCCCGTTCCCATAACCCAATCATGCTGGTTCGCGAACTCATGAAAATAGACCTAGTCTTACACCTTCATACCAAGTTTCATGAAAATCGGAGGTCCCCTTCAAAAGTTGTCAGTACCACGGACACACACACACACACATATATATATATATATATATATATATATATATATATATATATATATATACATACATATGAAAATGAACGGACGGTGTTTTTGGCTTCTGGGGACCTCAAAATGAAAAAGTAACATGGTCCCGGGCTTAGGTCTTACCATGGCTACTACCATAATAGCGTATTCCCTATAGGGAAATTCGCTAAAAAAAAAAAAAAAAAATTAAAACAATTAAACCTAAGCCTGGCAAATGAAACAAAATGAGTTATACTTGGTTATTTGAGCAAACGACAACAATCTAGTGCGTATTTTGAACATGACTTGAGAAAGAGAGTGTGATAGATGAGATAAGGTGAACCTTTGTAAATGACAAAGACCAACTCATTCACTACTATCAGGATCATTAATAAAGTACAAAGAACAAAGGCAGCGAGTCCAGTTTTGAACTTTTACAAAAGCTACTAACTTTTCTCAGGGTCGAATTGAAAACCTGCAGATTCAAAGGGAGCTCTATAATCAATAAGGTAACCAACCAATAAAAATAACAGAACACATTTTGGAATAATATTGAAAATTAAGTAAAAATTTTAAAGAAGTGAAATTATTTTTACCTGGAATGATTTGTCCAGCCAAGTTGCCACATTTTCTTCTGGCGACAAATTATTCAGCACCCTTGAACATAGAAGAATGTTTAGAAGCTAACTTTACAAATTAATTTTGTATCTAAAAATATTTAATTTATACACAACCTGCTTTCTTCATTGTTAAGGAACTCCACCTGCCGTTTTGAATTGATTTTAAAGATTTTGGTGTCATTGGATAGAGCTCTAGTTAAGTTGCTTATTTGGTAAATACACACAAGTGCAGGGGATCCTTCAAGCTAGAGGTTATGTTAAACCAAGGAGGATACACTGGTTCACGAACTGCATTAAAAGAGCAAAAAAAAAGTAAAAGGTATGTGTATCAAGAAGTTTAATTTTTTTTCATCAACAAAATCCTAAGCTAGGACCTAAGCTGGCATACATCGGACGAAGACAAAACAACCCGCAAAACTGTGCAGGATGGACAAGAAATTTCTTACCCAAACTCCTCTCATCACGAAGACACAAAAACAAAATAGGCAAGGAAGACTCACTGGACCACCGTAAAAAAAATTCGAGACCTAAACAAAAATCAACTGGAAAAAATAATCACCTAACAATTCATTATTTAAATATACAAAGAGGCCTACATAAGAAGATTGACAAACTAAGATTTGAAATTAGCAGTATAAATCCCGACTTCGTCATCATAACAGAACATGGCCATCGGGAAACCAACTTAAATCAGATAAACTTAGAAGGCTATAAACTTGGAGCACAATTTTCAAGAACAACACACTTATGGGGAGGAGTTGCAATCTACTACAGAACAAACATAGAAGCATCGTCAATACAACCCATAATATCATCGGAATTTAGCCTCGAAAACACCATCGAAATTGCTGCTCTTGAAATTAAAATAAAGAAACAAAAACTTTTGCTAATTGGACTTTACAGATCACCAGGCCTAAACCCTCATTCTTTCTACAAAAATCTAGATAGCTTTCTACAAACACATTCAAACAAAAACAAAAAAATAATTATTTTAGGTGATGTTAACTTTAAACTTCAAAATGAAGATGAAAAGGAAGTTATTGACCTCATGAACATACTAGAGACACATAACCTCAAACTCACCAAAACAGACTATACCAGAATAACGCCAACTACAAAAAATCGTATAGACTGCTGTGCGAGTAACTTTAACTACCACCAAATAGAAGCTTACACCAAACAAAGCAACATCTCAGATCATGAGGCTATAATCTGCAAAACTACAAGTCATTCAGTAACTCTTAAATCATCCTTAAAAAAAATGATTAGGCCTACAACCATAAAAAATCTGGATTTACTAAAACAGAAACTTCATGAGGAATCATGGACAGGAGTCTTCAACTGCCATTCGGTAGAAGAAAAGTATAACAATTTTATTAGGACCATAAAATTGAACATGGAAGAAACTATGCCTAAAACACTCAAGACAATAAAGAGGAATAAAAAAAACTCCTTCTGGGACAAAGAACTGCAAGACATAAAAAACCTTCTGGACATAGCCAAGAACAAATATATAATCTCTGGACAGGACGAAGATAAAAACTCATACTCAAAAATCAAAACTATTTATGACTTAGAAATAAAAAAGAAAAAAAGAAACCACACTGTTGAACAAATTAAAAGCTCAAACAACCAATCAAAGGAAATCTGGAACATCATAAATAAGGAAAAAAACAAAATAAATAAAGATAACGAGGCAGGGCTCATTCTGAAATATAACAATAATTTAATAGAGAACCCCAACACTGTCAGCAACATTTTTAATAACTTCTTCATCACACAGGGAAGTCGACAAAACCTACCAGACCACAACAACCCCTCTACCGGAAAGCTTCACAACATAAAAATAACCTCCTTTAAAAAAATATCTAGAGAAGAACTCAATCAAATTTTCAAGTCATTTCCACCCAAGAATTCTTCAGGATACGATGAAATAACCCATAAAATAGTCAAACACTGCCAAAATGAAATTTCAGCACCTCTACTAGATATAATAAACTCATCAATAGAACAAGCCACAGTACCCCAAGGTATGAAACTAGCAACAGTTTACCCTAAATTTAAAAAAGGCGATAAGTCGGCAGTAGAAAACTATAGGCCAATTTCAATTTTGCCTACGCTCTCGAAATATTTAGAGAAAACAATTTACAAACAAATTTTGGAACATCTTAACCAACTAGAATTTCTCTCTCCACAACAACACGGCTTTAGAGTAAACAAATCTACAAACACAGCTTTAAATAAACTATGTGAAACTATCACTTCCCTTTGGGAGAACAAACAAACGGCAGCTGGAATTTTCTTGGACCTTTGAGGCCTTTGATAGCCTAGATAGAAAAATATTAATAAGAAAATTAGAACAACTTAACATCAAAGATAAGGCATTAAATTGGATCATAAATTACTTCACGGATAGAAAACAACAAGTAGAAATTACACATCAAGTAAACGGCATTGAAACCAAAACCAAATCACAAATAAAACTAACAAACAAAGGAATCCCGCAAGGATCGATTCTCGGCCCACTCTACTTTATAATCTACATTAACTCCTTTCCGGACTATCTATCACCTGAAAAAACATGTATCATGTTTGCTGATGATACTACTATACTGTTCCCAATTATATCTAATCATCAAACAGAAGTAGAAGAAACCCTACATCAAGCAACGAACATCTGCTCATCTTTAAATCTTCAAATAAACCGATCCAAAACCATCAACATAAATTTCACAGCTTCAAATAAAACTGCTCAAGATCTATCACCAATCTCCAACACAATCTCTACTGTTGCAACAACTAAATTTTTAGGCATCACACTAGATGAAAATCTAACATGGCAACCTCACATAGAATTATTAGAAAAAAAACTCTCATCATCTCTATTCGCCATGAGGAGAATTCGAGCAATAACAAACAAAAAAACAACTAGAATAGCCTACTTCGCCCTCTTCGAAAGCCACCTGAGATACGGAATTACGGCATGGGGTACTGCCTCAGATCAGCAAACCCAAAAAATTCTCATATTACAAAAGAAGGCTTTAAGAATAATTGAACAGCTACAACCCACAGAACACTGCAAACCCTTCTTCACATCCAATGAAATTCTTACAGTTCCATCCTTATTCATCCTTGAAACCTTGAAAATTCTCAAACTAGATCCTCCAAAGCTTAGAAGTGATTGCCACAAATACAACCTAAGAAGCACAAACTTAAATTACAACTTTCAACAGCATAGATTAACCAAAACCAGTAAATATCCTCAAATATTAGGGCCTAAAATATTCAATGCTCTGCCAGAAAACTTAAAAACAATAAATAAAAACAAACTTTTTTTCAAAAAACTCAAACTTTATCTTCTAACTAAATCATATTACAGTATAGACGAATTTTTCAAAGAGCACAAAGCTCTCCCCAAGCATAGGCTAGAGTAGTCTCAATGCTCACACCACATACATACACACACACATATAAACACACACCCACATAACATTGACCCACATGAAGATGACGATTCCCTGGTCTACCACGACTACGGAGAAGAGGACCTAGGTAAAAGGTAAAAGGTAACTTAAGATTTCAAGCAATTTCAAAAAAAGATTTCAAACAACAGGGACATTAGTAACTATTTAATAACAATACATAATTTATAACGCTTTCAATTTCTTGAGCTACTTATAAAAACCAACTCTTGAATCATACAGGTGTAAGGATAGAAAACCACCCAATCTTTTAAAACTATTTAAATAAATTCTTGATTAGCAATATAGGCATTGGTGCTTAAGTTAAAATATACATTGAAATTATTTACAGTGTTGTTGTTAGCACGCTTCTTGTAATAGTCAGCACACTACTGTAGTGCAGCTACTTTTTTAGTACTGAAGGTTTAGCTCAGCTACTTTAGAAAATAAGTAGCTTGTAGGTGCAGCGAGCTACATTTCCAGAGTAGTTATAGCAAATTATTTAACTACGTTTCTCGCTACTTTAGTTAAGGATACGATATAATTAGGGATGAGTCAATTCCCAATACCAATACTGATACCAGTCAGTAGAAAAACACAATTTTTTGTTTAAGGCAATCATTTAATTACTGTAGCAAAATATAGTATTTTATTTATATAAGTTGAATTCCTGTGCAAACATGTTAAATTCTCATATCGGATAGCAAAAAAAGACACAGGCCTAGTAACGACTTTGTTTAACAGTCAACTGTACAACACTGACTTTGATGCAATCTTTGCAGCAGAAAAAAAAAGACCCGTATTCTCTTTGTCATCAGAAATGTTGAAATATATTGTATGCTTTAATAATTTTCTGTAATGATTTTTTTTTAGGAAGCCCACTTGCCAAATCTTAAACACTAATTTGTTTAAGTTTAAATAAAAACGTCGAAATTATAATGCCGCAACAACAGCAAGTGACTGTCTCTATTCCATGTAAGAAGGCTCCTTATTGGCTCTATATCAGCCAATCAGCATTTGTGTTTTACGGACGAGTTTTGTAGGGACTTTCTTTGTCAAGCGATTAAATTCATTGTTCTTTCGTTATCAAAACTACAATTATCGTCTGCTGTGTTGTACTCTGGTATTCAGGCTATATCGTCTCCTAACGCAAAATTTACAGGAATGCTTTTTTAACTAAAGGTGTGCGGATATCCGAAGTCGGTTTGGATAGCCGATTTTTCCGGTTAGATTGTAAATTTATTTCACACTATATCCCTGCAAAACAGCGCAAGAACGGCAAAGTTAATTTAACAAATCTAATTATAATAACTTTTGTGGATTATACAAAACATGTTTCAATTTTTTTACTTAAAACTAAATATTTTTTATAATAGTTTTGTAACTTAGTAAAAAAATAGTAAAAATAACGTTTTGGAGTACAAATAAAAAAGCTTTTCTATAAAACTCAACTATCAGAATATATAAATATTACTATGAGGTTTCCCTGTATAAACCATAAATTAAATATTATAACATTGATACTACAATCAATTAAAATAGTTATAAATGAAAAAATAAAAAGTTACTTCAAATAAAAACAAATCTAAAATGGCAACTGTAGCCTAAACAATTACAAATAACCAAATAAAAAACAATCGCACACGGACTGTTCCTCCGGGTTCACAAAACACACAAGAACGCTCACGGGGGAATCGTCCAGCACCTCAGGACAGCGCTCGCCAAACTGACTCTGGGCGCTAAAAGCAGGATAAGGTGAGGTCAAATGCTGGGCGGGGACGGGGGCGACAGCTAAACAAAAGTACAGTGCTGTCAACCCCAGTATAAATATTTCCCACAACAAAAAATATTGCCCAGGGGGATTCCTCCGCTTAGCGTCCTCTCGAGGGTTAAAGATGAAAATAGTTCAGATGCTTTATTCAACATTAGTAAGGAAGTGATAGTATTTCTCAAAATTAGCGTTGCATGCTATTTTTTTTTATATAAAAAAGGCATTTGACTCCGTTGAAAGAGGTAAATTGCTGATTAAACTTGAAAATATCGGAATCCATAGTAGCGCCTTAGCTTGGTTTCGTGATTACTTGTCTGAAAGAATAAAAATTGTTGTGATAATAGAATTTCATGTGATACTAGACCAATTAATTTTGGAGTTATTCAAGGAAGCACTCTGGGACCGATCTTGTTTCTAATATACAGGGTGTCTTTAAAGTCCGTCAGTAAACTTCATAATATTACCGGAATTAATAATATTACCTCAATAATTGGGTCAAAATAAGCAAAAAAGGTCATTTGAAGGTACCGCATGTCCTAATATGAATATTTCCCCAGATATCCGCCATTTTGTTTTCACTAAATAATTTTGATTTCACTGACGGATTGATGTAGAAACTTCATATTTGGCATGGACCTTTATAATGCCAATGTCCATCTCCACAATAAAATTATTTCTATAATTTTTGGTTGAGACAATTTATTGATGGCAGAAAATATCTAATAATTATAATTTTATTAGTCCTATTATGTGAATCTTTTATCAGTTTCATCACGGACAATTGAACTTACGGTCCATTGGCCAGGTTATCTGATAGTGCGAACCCGAGGGTGATGAGGGATGCATTGACGTCGCACCACTCGTCTCTCAGTGGGTCCAGGGGGCCTTCCTGCTTCTGCGTTCTCCGCCATAGCCGCACCGACAACGATTCTGTTGGATTCTCCTAAGACAACAGAAACAATTTAGTAGTTTAGAAGTTGCAAAATGTCCAGTCCTTCCCCATGGGCACAATTTCACGATTTGGCTTGCAGGAGGGGGGGGGGGGGGGATAAGAATAGTCAGTGAATATAGATGACTATTAATTTCGAATGCCCCCTTTGTTAAGGGGGCGGTCTACCCCAACCAAAACAACAACAACGCCGAATGCCGCCTCGCGGCCGTAGCGCTATGCGAGTTTGATGGCTGCAGAGGTTTACGGGGATCGTGTTTTAAAATTAACCAATTAAGATAGAGATTGGCTGTTAACTTTTTATAAAAGTAGAAAAAAGGATCTAGTCGGCTATCTTTTTAGAATTTTTAAATAAAATTTCTAATTTCAGTAATAATTGTCTAAAATCATCTGTTTTTTAGTTTTGTAAATGCAGAGGTTTACGGGGATCGTGTTTTAAAACTAACCGCTTAAGATAGAGATTGCCTGTTAACTTTTTTTTAAAGTATAAAAAAGGATCTAGTTGGCTATCTTTTTATAATTTTAAAATAAAATTTCCAATTTCAGCTATAACTGTCTAAAATCATCTGTTTTTATCGATTTTTAACTGAAGTTTTCTATTGGTTTTAATGAACTAATTACAAGAGTGTAACAGAGGAAAATTAGTACCATTATTCTTCTTTAATATGACACCTTATTTATAGCTCTAAGCTTCATTTGGCAGAAGATAACACGATTCTAAAAAACCCTTGCATTTGGGTGCGTGCCAGGGGTAGAAAGGCTCCGGTCTACCCCTTTTATTACACAACACATTTATCTTTAAAATAACTGTTTAAGCATAAAAATATTTATAAATTCATTTGAAATAATATTTGATCATAAGAGATTGATTTTCACGTAATTCATTTTAGTTTTCTACACATTTAAAATAATCTCCACCATATTGAAACATTGTGGAAAAATTAAATAATTTATGACAAAACTAATAACTTATGATGCTAAAGTGCTTAAAAGAAGAAGATAAGGCATTCCTATTCAAGGCCTTTTTAGTTTAACGGGAAATTTACAGAGATAACAGATGTGAAGTTTAGCCCCATATCATTCTTACGGGGAAAAATCAAACTTCTACCTATATTATCTCCCAAACTGTTAGGATTAGGGGTAAACATTAAAATGTAAAGTTGTCTTAGAATTATGCGTAGACTTCCGCTCTGGATAAGTTAATTCTGCTACACCCTGTACATTGATTATCATCAATGGATAGAGTGTAACCGGTTTACCTATAAAGGCACAATTTGTTTTTGTGATTAATAATTGTATATATTTTTATAGAGGTGTACGGGTGGTCTGGGACACCCAGTATTTGTTTTGTCTTATAAGATTTCTAAACAAATACAGAAGACTCCTGACCATTCGTCTTCGGAATTGAGGCTACCTCAGATAACAAAAATCTTGGATAATCCAGATTTTACAGTTAGGGCGTTATGAAACACTATCCTCACGTAAAATACTTGTAAACTATACGTTGCATCAATATACAAGGGATATATGACATTAAAAATAATTTATAATCACAATAAAATTTAAACAGAGTATCATCAATTGCGTTTAAAACTCATAAAACAGTTCACACCAAAATAATCTGACATAAAAATACATTTCATTCTATAATCCAATAAACTGTCAGGTTGCAGAAGACTGCAGGGTGCACCCTCTTGTAACAACCTGGAACTCCAGTAGCTTGGAGCGCAAGTGACATAATAAAGAGTGTGCTTATTGTGATCAGCGTCGGGAATAACTACAGCAAATCACGACACTGTTAAAATCTCTAATACTAAATCCTACTTCAGTTGGTAAGTTCTCTGGCAATCCCTTTCCTTTTTGTTTGTCTGCATATTGCTCTTGGGCGACCCTAACCTAAAATTTCAAATAAATGATGATGTGTCAGACCTGTGGAATGTCAAGCTTCTCGATGTACAGAGCCTCGGCCTCCTCGGTGAGGCGGCGCAGGTAGTCGGTGGTGCTGGCCGGCCACACCTTCATTCCGGCGGGCACGCGCAGGCCACCTAGGTGGATGCGGAACGAACCATCCGGCACCGCAAAGAACTGAGGGTCCAGCTCACGGAGCTGTGACCGGTCCACGTCCACCACATCCACCGTGTCCTTGATGTACACCTGACACCGACCACCGTACATCACAGTTAAATCTCAAACTTTCAAAAGCAAAGTGTTGCAAGACTGATTTAAAAAAAAATCAAATAAAAAAAATAATAAATTAAAAGTAAATTGGTATGTGGGTGAAAAAGAACTACCTGATTTCAAGTGTGATTATAATCACATTGAAAAAGATTAATTTATCACAAAAATGAATTCTAATAGAATAAGTTTCCAATTTTTTTTTACAAAACCTATCGTCCACTGTAATTACTATTCACTGCACTATAGATGTTTATATGATAATCCTGTATGTTTGTATGATAACGTTTATATTTTTTTTTTATCCTGCTTATTACAGCTTGTTTTTTAAAACTTGATCCTTCTCAAGAATAATGGGATGGGAGGAGGGATTTAAACTGTAAACAACAAATTTAAACTTGTGAAGAACATGTTCAAGTACCAGATTTCCTTAAATAACATTTATAATATTTTGTTTGTATAGTAAAAGAGTGCATTTGGGTGTAGAGAGAAAACTATTGAACAGATTGTGGCAATTTTGGTGTCAATGGATTTCTTATGGCCCCTAGATGAAAGGAAAAATATAGTATCCTTCGGAAAATACCTTATAACTCCATAAAACTAAAACTAAACCTAATTTAGACCAATCAAAGACGTTATTTTATTTATTTGTTTAGCTCCAGGTGATCCATTTCCTACACTAAAATTTAACAACACTGCTGATTTTAGTAAAACAGTTTTAGTAAACAAGGCAAACAATTTAACTACTTGCCAAGTAAAATTGTTGTTTTCCGCTGGACATGGTAATCAACATTAACAGTAAAAAACACTTGCAGGTCTAGGCACCAGGGACTATCAGCTTCTTCTGGGACTAGACTTTAGTAGTTACAGTTAGTTCTAATAGTTATTAGTTTTAGTTCAGTATTCATAAAAATAAGGAGTTAATCATTATTTAAGTATTGCCATATCCTACAAAGAGTGTAATGCCGTGTAAATCAAGTGTGCTATAAATCAAAGTGGGTATAGGTTTGTTGTTTGTTGCTATGTAAAAAAGTTTGAGAATCGCTGTGGGAGGGTTTGCAGTAAATTGCATGCTATGGAAAACCCTCTTTGTTGACACAAAAATCATATGTTCTACATAAATTAGTTTTTTTTTCTTTTTTTGTAGAAATAAACTTTTTTTATCCTAAACTTTTATTGCCTTACTTAAAATATTTTTATAATGAGATATAACAGTGTATGGATATTTATTTATGTTTCTTTTTTTAATGATTACTAAACTTAAATTGATGATTTTATTCAACAATGCACTAAATTTATTAACCTTGTAGTTAGCGTGTGATATTTCACTGATGATTCCACGGTACCACTTGTTGTCCGCCCGTTTCAACACAGCAACTATATCTCTAGGACTCCACTCTCTTGATCCATCTTCTTCCGACTGAGCATAAAATGATGTCATTTCCATGATTAATCTGCAAATTATTTAGTTATTTAGTAAATTATTAGCCAGCATTTATTTCCCTTTTTGTAAAAAATAATATTGAATAATAATAATAGAAAATTGATTGAATTGTTACTACCTAATATTAAAAAATTACAAACTATGTACTTAATTATAAATAAAATGCTTTTTAGGATTTTATAAAGGCTTGATTATTTTTTGTTTTTATTTATTTTTAATGAGTAAAAAAACAAAAAATAAATAATCCTTTATAAAATCCCAAAAAGCATTTTGTTTATAATTATATATGGCTTAAGTTTAAGATCAGAAATATGTACTTACTTGTTGATTTGCTTAGGAAGTTGGCCACTTCTCGCATAAATTTCAGAAGGTGACATGATTTTCAAAACTTCTATCTTCAATCGGCCATCGAGGTCTTGATCTATGTCATGGAGTTCGACTGATGTGGAATTTTCTTTGGTGACCAACATCTTTGTCGTGTTGCTAGTCTTACTGCTAGCCTTAGACGACAGCGAGGGCTAGAAATAAATTCATAATGAAATGAATCAACGCAATACAAAGTGAATTAGTATTCTTAGTGGTCACTTCTACATAGGGGCTTCTTCAGCACTATTTAGAGGTAAATTAAGAATTATAAAATATTTTTTTATTAATAATGTCACATGATATGTGGCCTGCAACCATAAAAAAAACAGGGTACAAAAATCAGAACACCAAATAAAAAATTACAACTTCCTTCAGTCAGGTTTGAAACAAATCTACCCTGATTATTTATTGCCTGAAAAAAACTAATGATGACACTCAATAGAATAAAGAATAAAATAGAATACTTCATATAAATATACAGTTGTAATGCTAAGTTCTTGGTAACTTATGAACCAATTATTACGATTTGTAGACTTGTATACCTGTTGCTTTGAAATTGAGCAATTTAGTTTGGACATTGGTAAAAGGAATTTAACTTATTTCTTATTTCAATGAACAATTCGGAAAGGGGTGTGTTTAATACTCAGACATGAATGTTGCTTCCCAACCATATTTATGAAATCCAGACATATTTAATACCCAACATGTTTTTTTGTACAAAAAACTCCTCCCACAGTTTTCAACCAGTTTTAGTGATTTTGGCGTCATTGGATCGAGTTAGGCGTGAAGTTGTTTCTAAAGTAAACTGGTAAATATACATTTAAAAATGATGGCCCTACAACCAATTAAAGTTCTTAACTTTCCCAATTTGAATAACATTGGTAAGGAAATTTATTGATTTTCAAGTTAACATTTGAAAATTTGTAAACACATTTTGATCGGAGATGGCGAAAATGTTCGGTCAGCGGTCGTGAGTGTCTCCCGTCGGCAGTTGCGAGCTTCTTCATCGGCGGTTGTGAGCGTTTTGATCGGCGATTACGAGAATCTCCGATCGGCGGTCACGAGTATTTCCGGTCAGCGGTCGCGACCATTTTTGGTCAAGTCGCGAGCTTCTTCATCGGCGGTCGCGTTCGTCTCCGGAATAATATTGTTTATAAATTTCAAGACTAATTCCCGACTTTTCAAGACCATTGGAAAATTCTATACTAATTCCTGACTTTCCCGATTTTCAAGACTACTAGACACCCTGATTTAGTTATTTTTTTATGTTTTTATGGGTTAGGGCCTATCAATTTGAAATTTATGACGAACCTTTTTGGAGATTACCTGAAGATGTGGCTGTTGTAACCAAACATGTAGTATCTCAACAACAATAGGACATTAAAAGAAAACAATTTATTACTCTATCATTTGAGGACAAATGTAACTCACTTCGGAACAGACTGATGTGGAGTCAGGTGGCGTGGGCTCCACTCTCATCGCATATCCTGGCATAGATGCATACTCAGCACAAGCCGATCTGAAATTATTTAGAACTTTGAAACTTGACATCTTATTTCTTTACTTTTAACAATGGTAACACACTTTTTCATTTGTGTTTTTACAATCTCCAAAAATATGAGTAGTAAAATCAACATACCGTAAATTCTAGATTTAATTAATGGCATTATACCACTTTCCAAAAGTACAATTGTGATCTCTCTAACATATGTCTTTTGGAGGACATGGAAAAAGTACTTAAGATTTGAAGATATAGGAACGGTACGTAAAAGTAAAAAAAATACTGGGATTTTAATAAAGACTTTTTTTGCAATATTTGATTTCCAAAAAGTATACGGCAGTACATAAATAGGGAGAGACTGTGAATAAAGATGGACAAGTTTGGATTTCCAAAAAAACCGAATAAACTTGCTAGAGCAAGTAAGTAAGAGGGGTATATTGGGTTCCATGTGTTTGGTACGAGTAAATGGACGAGAATCAGAACTTTTGAATGAACAATTGAATCATGTTTTGCAGAAAATGTTGATACCGTACATTTTTTATAAAGAAAAATATTTGTGTAACAGGTGTATAAAATCAAACTACAGGTTCCTTCAAAGATTAATTCAGTTTAATTTACCCTCTTTGAGCTTCAGAGAAACAGCAAAGCTTGGACTGAAAATAAATGATGATAAAACCAAATAAATACACTTCACAAGAAATCCTATAGTACGATGCATGAAAATAGTCCGATGGAAATATAAACAGCTGTGTCCCCCCTCACCCCCTCTGGCCCTGCAATGTTGTCATTTGTGATTATTTTTACCATGTGTAATACAGCAGTATAAAAATGTGTTTCAGAATAAAATTGGCAACAATGTATAGCCCCTCATCGGACTATTTTCGTGGATCCTACTATAATAACGTACATCAAGGCCCTTCTAACTTAACAGTCATGAATTTAAGAGAGAGAACTCTTTCAAGTATTTAGGTGTTACTATCCCCACAAAAGACGTAGAAATAAAAAATAGCTAAATCTGGCAAACACATTTTTTTATGCATGCAACAAAACCATATCTTCAAAGCTACTGTCACAAACAACCAAAAAATTGGACCATAATCACCAGCCTAGAATTGCTCTATTGACCTCAAACATGGAACTTAAATAAAAAGAAAAACTGATCATATTTGAAAATAAGATTCTGAGAAAAAATTTATGGGCCAATCTTTGAAGCAGGAGAGTGGTAGAGCAATCTTTGAAGCAGGAGAGTGGTAGAGGATGCATAACAGAGAAATAAAGGAATTTAACAAGGATCCAGATGGGTTGGGCATGTTTTGAGAAAGGATGAGATCAATAACTTAAAAAAAGTGCTAATGGGGAATCCGGAAGGAAGGCGACCAAGAGGAAGACCACACAAAAATGGTGGAGTCAAGTGAAGACAGATTTTGAGCTGATAGGGGCACCCGAGGAACATGCGGAAGAGAGAAAGATGGAGTGGCATTGTTGCTGCGGCCAAATATCTTCTTAGATGTGCATGAATGTGCCTGAATGTGCAATGCACTCACGTCTGTCCGGTTGATAGCGCGTGGCCCCTCTTCACCAAGCTCCCGCTGATGTTGATGTACTTATCCACCCGAGTCTCGTACAGCACGATACTCAAGATGCTCGTACCATTGTCATCTACGATCTTCTCCACGTAGACTCTCAGCAAGCCTTTGTTCAGGACCATATTCTCAAATGCCAGTTTGGCAGATGCGGGCCACCCGAGAGGATTCTTTGGTGCAATGTCGTTCAATGAACATCTCAAAGCCTGTAACATAGCTCTTGGTTGGGAAAAAGTAGTTACTTTGACACATCATAGGTACTATCTTAAAAATAGCAACAGTTTATTTTAAAAATGGCTTTAATACTAAAATGATTAGTGTCAAGTAGAGGTGTGCAGATATCCGGAAAACCGGATCGGATTCGGATATTCGATCCGATCCGAATGTACAACAGGCGTCGGATACGATCCGAAAAATATCCAATTTTTTCGGATAGATAGTGTATATGAGCATAAAATCCTTTAAACCCCCCAAAAACTACATTTATTTGGAATGATACTGACGATCGCGTTCGTTCTAGGGATGAATACAATGTTGGATTAAAACACGACTCAATTATTATCATCTCTCTCGAGTCAGTCAACACTAGTATTGACATTCAAGGTATTAGGATGGCCCCAAGATATAGCGCACTCAAGGCAAATCAGTTGTCAAAACAAATCTGATATATTAGCGACTCATGCGGATGGAGTAAAACAACCCATTCTGACAGTGGTCGTGATTGGCTGTAGAGTTAGGTTCCGATTCCAACCACAACGCGCGCTAGTGAACCCTCGCTAGCACTCCACAGCCACCGATTTAGTATTAACTGGTATGGGGAACACCAGAATTGACCGAGTGTCACGATTTTAGTCGGTGGTTATTTGATTCCGTTGTCCTGCGCAGCAGACGACAGTGTTTCCAAGTACACGATAATATTTAGTTATTGTACTTATTCTCCGAAGCCACACTGATTTTCCTCCCAAAGATTTGCCGTAATTTTTCAAGATAATTAATGATAGTTTTGGAAAATAATTGATTTTGCGCGCCTAAAATATTACAAAATCAAATCATTCCAGACATCAATCACTAATTACATTGATAGACACGACATTTTTGTGGCGTGCAATAATTTATTATTGTGTGGTACGATGTTTTGATGTCTGGGAATACTGCTACAGCCGACAGTGTACGAGATAAAATTTGAATTGAAGTTACAAACTGTACTTCTTAATGTGATCAACTTAATTTTTTAGAATCGGATAGGCTAGTTGTTAACTACTCAGTTATGGTGCCAAGAAAGAAAAAGAGTTTGATTTGGAAATATTTTGAGAAAAACCAAGAACAGGCGGAATGCCTATTGTGCAAGCTGGTTCTAAAGTTAGGCCTAAGGGTAGGGTAACTAAGGCATCAAAAAATGTTCTTTGTAGAAAAATAAAATATTGTAATATCGTTTTATTATTACTGAAATTGAGACTTGCGACTTGCTTCCACTTCATAAATTCTTTGAGATAGGATTGTTTTTATTTTAACTGAGCTCTTTGTAATAGGCCTAAAACAAATTGGGATCTAAGTTAAAAACCTAAATTGTTAAAAGTATTACATGTTACTGCATTATTGAACCTAAGCAAGCTTAGCAATCTACTTTTAAACATCAAACAAGACTATAGCCTACATGAAGGTGTAGGCCTAGGCTACTGTTAAACAGTAATGCCATCACAGTGACTCAAAGATATCAAAACTTGCATATAGCCTAGGCCTAATGAATTTTAGTCATAACCATAAGTTATTAGGCCTACTCAAAATATTACTATCAATGTAGTAACTTATTCAAATAAAAAATGAGCGGGAAAATTACCTAATACTGAGAGAGAAAAATTTATCTAGGTTGTAAGCAAATTTGTAAATAAATATCAAAAAAGATTTTCTCACCAAAAACAAATAGTTACAAATGTAGCCTATTGATTGACCGACTTTAGAGCTAAACAATAGGCCTAATTTAAGTTAAAACTTGGTTTGATACCGATAGCCTTGTAGTGAATTTATTTTGGATGAGACCTACTGTAGTTAGTAGAATACATGAAACTATATTATATAGGCTATAATATATTATAATAGGCCTATAATACACAAAATCATACAAATATGAAATGGTATCATACTTAACATAATACATACAACTAAAGGACAACATCAAACATGCACACTAAAAACACAATAAAATTCTTTATACGTCATTGTAAAGTATTTGTCCAAAATGTAAATTATAATTCTAGTTTTGAACAAATACTTAACAAAAAAATCAATATATGCCTACATTTCTATATTAAACTAAAATAAAATTTAACATTTTTCATGCATTCCTAGGAATAAAGTGCTAAGATTTTACTGTTAATTAATTTGTATTTTAATTCTGAGTAATATAACAGTTCACTCTGTCCGTGCGAGTATCCGAATCCGAATAACATCCGATCCGAACCTCTTACTATCCGATCCGAATTTGATCCGAAATTAAACTATCCGATCCGAAGTCAAATTTCACTATCCGCACACCTCTAGTGTCAAGTAATTGTTTTTTCCAAGAACTGAATATTCTTGAGCAGAATTTTTGTCTTCATTCATTAATTTTCCAAAATTAAATTAAAAATCAGTATCTGGCTTGAGTTTGACAAAAATTAAACTCACTTGAGTTGCAGTGCGCATAAACTTGGGCAACAGCTCCCGGATGTCTTCAAGGTCAACGAGGCCGACATTTCCAAAATCAACATACTTGACATGTATTTTTCTAGATTCTTGGATTTTAATAATAATTGCTCGATACCAATTAGTGTCTTTCAAGTACCTAGCTGCAACTGGCATACCTGCAAAAACAGAATTAAACTTTAGAAAGAAAATTCTAAGGTGTTACCTCTCTTAGTGACCCTAGACTGGTAACCCATTGGAAAATGCCTTTATTCAATTTCCAATTCCCTTACAATTAAGTACAATTAAATAAAAAAACATTTTATGGTTTGGCAGGGTGTCTACTGATATTTGATTTTGGAATTCCAGTAGATTTCCAGTATTTCTAGTACATTTTTTAAAAAGATCCAGTATATCACTCGCGAACTATTAATTTGAATATGGGGCAAAAATAACAACATTTTATACGTATACACAAATTTAACATAGATTTTTGTATTAAGAGATCGTCACCACTGGTCGAAATTCTACCACATATTCACCTGATTTGGACTCACTAGCCTAATTTATTTAATAAATTACCCTTCTTCCATAAGATTAACCTTGAAAGTCTGTAGGGCTTACTTCTGGAGGCTGATGTGAAATATAATGGCATTCTGTTCATCTACAGGATGAGTCTTTATATTATGTTCATCTACTGGATGAACCTTTATAACAGTATGCACCTATTTCACTTAAAAAAAGGTACAAACAATCTGAGAAAAAGGAGGAAAATACACACACTTGCCTATTAATATAATACTAGAGATCAAAATTCGACCAATATTTCAGGTGATCTAAAGCCAAGAAGTTTAAAAACATTTTATAACCAAAACATCTGTTCTTCCTGTTTTACTAACAGTTGTTTTTACAACATCTGTCTAATGATTCGATCAATTCTCCTTCCTCCAAAAGATTGACATTGGAATTTTAAAAGCCTGTAGGGCGTAGTCCTGGAGTCTGATGTGAATTAGACTCAATCTTCTGTTAAGTATACAGAAGGTTGTTTACTAATGGTGTGTTAAATATACTAAGAGATTGTATGTACTTAATTCCAGTTTTCCTTAAAGTGTGTTAAAAAACTGTATATGGAGCAATAAAAAATCTAATATACCTAATTTGTTTCTAATATAATGAGTGAGAGTAAGTATAATATCTATAGTATTTCAAATTCAATTTTTAAATGGAACAAAATTCACTTACCAACGTAAGGTTTGAAAATAATGCCTTGATTGACGTCGTAGCGTGAGTAAGTTTCGGAGAGTTCATTCATTAGTCTAACCAGGAGATCACCACCATCAACAATCTGTTAAAACAAAACAAGAACCATTATATCTCAATATTGATGGATAATATAAAACAATCCCAAAGTGAATGAAATAGCCCAAGTCTTTATTGTCTTTCAAGAATGTGGACATCCTGCTACAAGTTATATAAATATTCATTCAGTTTATCAGTTAATGCATGAATGTTCTTGTAGGCCTATAATGATTTTCATTAGAAAGAAAAAAACACAAATTACAAACCTTCTGCATGTAGAAGTGGGAGGGTGAATTAACATGTGTGACATTGCCATCAAACACCTCATGTACTTTTATAATTGGATTCTTGAATGCAGTTTTTCGCATGCCAAATGCAGATTGCTACAACAAAAAAAACCCTGAAAATGAAGTTTAACAAAAAAGGAAATTTTTCAGCTAAACATAAGTAAGATCAATGAGTAAGACATAGAAATATAATAAACTTTTTTCAAACCAATTCTTGTTATTTATACGATTCTGATTAATTTGTTATGTTGGAGTTGTTATTGTTGTATGTTAGAGTATGTATTGTTTGTTATTGTTTGTTTTGTTTTGTTTTGTTTATGTTACTCAGGGTTTATAAAAGCGAGATTGTGTTATTTCAAATTGGAATTTTAACACCATTCTAGAGCCAATCGTAAACCATGCTAACATTCTGAAAGAAAAAAGCAAAGGAATACTCCGGATCAGTTTTATTTTGTGTAGTACTTTATCATTTTGGGGTTTGTAGCGTTGCTCAGGTATGCCTCACCCCTTCATAAACACTATTGGCACATTTACTCGACATTGACAGTCCAAAGTCAATGTCAGTCGAACTTAGCTCAGGTATGCCTCACCCCTTCATAAACACTATTGGCACATTTACTCGACATTGACAGTCCAAAAGTCAATGTCAGTCGAACTTAAGTTAAGTATGGGACAAATCTGGTCGGAACCTCCACTTAGCGAGTGTTGTTGTGCAGAGTTTGTAATAGAACGGTAGATTTATGTACATTTATAAATAAAAAAGACTTTCATTTTAACTTTTTTTTTTTAATACTTTCTTATGCGGGGTAATTTTTAATTACTTTCATCTCCACTTTATGATATTTGAGAATGCAAAGGGTTAGATAAAGTATGGAGGAATCCATCATGAGCAAGTAATGGCATTTTTAAATTTAAGTATGCTCCTGAGGGTAGATTGCTGTCCCAACAATAATTCGGTTTATCTGGCCAAATAGTTTCACGGCCTGGGATCTGCCTGAGGTGACCACCATGAGACGTTCTTCTATCATTAAAAACCCCAACAGATAGGCACCATGAAATAAGTATTGAAACAATTAATTGGCCCTAAACTGATGATTATGCAAAAAGCAATGTTAGAAATTTTGTTCTACGGACTCCGCCTAAGAGTCATTAATAAAAAAAGAAATTTGCTGAAATAAATTTTAATGTAAGAGATGAAAACTAATGCCAAATTACTCATGTGGCTGTTTATAATAGCTGTCACTCCTTATTGTGACTGAAGGACTCTACATGTTGTACAAATCTCTATGTAATACTATGTTGTATAATCATTCTCTTGTTTGTCAATAAGTTGTATCAACCAGTCTTTATAATCATGAACATTGTGCATTGACATTGTACCTTAAAGAGTCCCTCCTCTTGGTTTGTACTCTCTGTCTGTACAGCGTAGCCGCCATAAATTAAAAGATCTAAAAGACTGCCTCTGTTGTCTCCAGCAAAGCATAAGTACACCTCGTGGAAACCACTTCTCTGGTTGATTCTATTTATGTGCATCGACAGTTCTTTGCTGAAAAATACAAACCTAATGTTATGATTAATCCGTCTTAAAATTCATAGTCTAAATAAAGGAATGTCCTATGACTAAACACTGCCTAATGGATGGAATATTGCGAAAAATTACAAAAATATACAAGAATATTATGAAAATTACAAGAATTTACAAGAATATTACAAAAAATTGATATTTCACAGTAAGTGGTTTTAATAATACTAGTGTGAATATCACTACAGTGCACTCTAGTTCATCAGAATTAATGAGGCGGACAGCCGGTTCGGATGTCAAAAAATTCGGATGAAGCGGAGTCCGTCGTGAGCCATCGTGTTTACCGTTAAGGCGACCAGTTATGGTTATATTCGCTATTGTCGGTGAGATAACACAAGAGATTTTCTGAAAATAAGACACTGAAACTTCGAGCATTGTATCGATAAACTTATTGAAACAGAAAACAATGCAGGAAATGAAGATCCCCATATGGTCATATGCTCCATATTCCATAACAATTATTTTGCCAACTCACTGGCATTGATCTTTTAATAGCTTTGTTTATCCTCGTCCTCGATAGACACACACAAACCTTTTTCTGCTTTTCACTAATATTTCAACAGTGAATGAATGAATGAATGAATGAATGAAAGTTTATTTCCAAAAAATAGACAGTTTACAAAATACAACATTTTAAAAATAAATATAAAGTCTATTGCTGGCAATCCTCGTAAAGCAGGGCACTCGCCAGACAGGCTGTTTAGGAAGCAGGATGTTTACTTCCTGCCCCCCCCCCCCCCCCCGTCATATTTCCTTGCGAATACTTACACGACCTCGGCAATCACATTGAGGGTTGGAGGTTATGAAAAGCGTGCAGTTACAAGTGATGCAAAATGTGATATATTACTGTATTTCAGATGTAATGAATTGGAGATTGAAGGTGCTAAAACATTTAAATTATTTTTGTAGGAAAACATTGTAATAGTATCCAGATCATCAGTTCTGATAAAGCGGAGTTCCGATGTCACCGATTTGGATGAACGAGAGTGTACTGTAATCACCAAAAACTATACGTATTTACAGCTGTACATTAACAGATGTTTAAAATGCTCAACCCAATCCCAATGTTATTCTAATGGGAAAATTTCAAATTTAATTTGTGGATAGATAGTGCCCTTATTTTAAGTCCAATTATCATTAATTTCTGGCGGAAAAAACTACAGGTCAAGCTCTATTTAACAACAGCAAAAACTTGAAAATCGGTTGAGAATTGTAGGAGGACTTCTGTTATTAAGTAAGTATGGGTTAGCTTGTTAAATAAGTATAGATTTATAAGGATAACATAAAATAAAGTTTACTTGTTACAAAATTAATTAATTTTAATAGTTTCTGTATAAGACCTTACCAAATTTGATTTTAAAAAAATTCAAACAAGAGTACACAACTAAAACATATAGATCTTTACCAAAGACCAATGAGCCCTCGGAGAGATCTAGTGACCGCAAAGTTACGTAACGTCTTTTAGTCATAAAGCTAACTAGAGGAGAGGCCACTCATGTTTGTGCTCTTATGTTGTCATCCGGGATGAACAACAAAGTAAGACCAGAGTTCTACCAACGAGCTTTCAGATCCGTTTATGATCCGAATCACTTCTTTATTGAGGTGATAATCTAAATCAGTTTAAACCAACACTGGACGTATCCACCATTTTCTAACTGGGTTTGAAAAAGCCACTGGTCGACTGAGTAGCCAAAACTATAACCTGCTAGTAGATTAGACCACCAGGTCTTTAAACCTCCCCTCCCCACCAACCCTCTCAATATAAATGTCTGTCGATATGAAGTATTTGGTAACAAAATCATTTAAATAACTAGCAATTTTATAATTTTTTAATTAATAATAAAATACAGTTCCACTATCTGTTTTAAATAACCCTTTAAAGATTTTGCAAAACATTATATTAGGACCTACATAGTATTGCAATTACTGTGTATTGGCCCAACAGCTTGTTTAAAGGTGTGTGCGGAAGCGAATGACTGGCATGACGATGTATGTGCAGCAGTGTCAAGAACATGAGAGCATGGGTCAGCTACTGTCTAAACTTTTAATGCTTGAATAATGTGTATAATGACTGCTAATCATTAGCAGCTTCAGACCCTCTGAGCCATTGTACGAAAGACTACGTTTATATTGGTAAAGACGACTAACATTTTTCATATTGGTAAAGAGGACTAACACATAAATAACAACGAGATTTTTGAGAAATTAAATAAATAAGATAAGATATTACATAAATATTGCCACTAACAAGATTAGCTCGCAGATGTGATGATAAGTGACTATATTTTGTGAACAAAAAAATGATTGATTTTTTTAATGATAAACCTTGAATCAATTCATCTTTTGATTTGATTAGTGACTAGTACAAAAGTTGATTGTTAAGCCTTTAACAAGTTTTTTCAGCGAAATCAGCTGTTTTATCCTTGTAGTTTTCAAATTGACAGAATTTATTAAATGTCAGTGTTAAATTGGAATGTTGTATGTTTACATACCCTTCACACTTGGAAAACATGAGTTGGTATGTGTTGGGGTTCCATTGGCCCCCTACTGGGTTGCAATCAGATAGCCCACAATGGATGGCCTGGTCGGGTATCTCTGCATACTTATCAGGAATATCACGCAACCTGGGGAAAAACATTCAGCTATAACACATTTCTTAAATAAAACAAAAAATTTCTAAAAACTTGTAAATTAAGGCTAGAATAAACTTGATCTGATTATCTATATATTAATAGCCAAGCATGTCTCACTTCCTTTTTTTTCTCAGCTCGTGTGCATCATAGGAGAAATCCACGCATACTGTTAGAAAGGTATAGAATACAACATACTGTTAGAAATATATTTTTTTTCTGTGCACTTCCCTTTTTATCTCTTTCTATTTTTATTACAGTATGCATTTTTTTTAAATATAGTGTAAGATTTTAGTTTTAAATATTGACAATGTCACCTGTAAAAATAGCATAGCTATTGTAAACGTTATGAGACAATAAAGAGATTTTGATTTTGATATAGTCCTGTACATGAGCAGAATCACATTCTAATTCACATAGGACTCCAGGGCTACGCCCCACAGGCTTTCCAAGTTCTAATGTTAATCTTATGGAGGAAAGAGAAGTGTTTGAATCATTAGACAGCTGTTGTAGTTTTTAAAAATGTTTTTAAACTTCTTGGATCTAGGTAAACTGAAATTTTGGTCGAAATTCGATCAGGAGGTGATCTCTAGTGTAAATTATATTATACTCACCTGTTTTTGTTAACATTTGCTTCCACATTCCCGTAGTCCACAAAGAAAATATCACAAACGTTGCCGTCCACTCTTGTTACCCGCCCCCTGTACCACTTTTTGTCATTCCCAAACAGCACTAGGTATATCTGACCTAAAATCATTTATCATCAGTAAAATAATATTTATATCAACAATTAGAAAATATAATGGAATTGTTGAGTTACTTACATTGCCCATTTAACAAATATGAATAATACTCCATACATTTTCAAAAGTTTAATTGAAAATACTTTATAAGAAAAAAATAAACTGAGCAAAATTTGAAGAACTAGTTAAGCACCATTTGAGATCTAATACTAAGTTATCCTGGACATCATTGTGAGTGGCAGGGGCGAACCCAGGATTCAATTTCGGGATGGGGGGGGGATATTTACTGCGGAGGGGTAACACCGGGGGGTTTGGGGGGTATTGAATATGAACATGCCTCCCAAGAACATGCCTCCCCGGAAAACTTTTGAAATTTTGAAGCTAAATGGCTAGTTTTAGTGAATTTCAGAAGTTAAAATTTAACTTTATGCATACCTCTACTCCGTCAGAATTTAAAGTGAAACTAATGGGTTTGGAATATTAAATAAAAGGATTAGACTATAATTTAAACTTGGTAAAAATGTATTGACTTTATATTACGATAGGAAATAAATAACATTTAGGCAAAGTACAGTAAAAAGTTATAGTTTAAAGTTTAAAAAAAAACACCAAAACACATCAAGGGTAACCCATTGAACAACTTTGTTTGTGTTAAAATCGTATTAAACATTTCATACAAGTTTTCATAAATATAAAATAAAATACATATTCTCAAGTTTCCTGGATGTAAGTTTTAATAAAAAAACGTTAACATGGCTCTCATTGATGAAAACATTAACCAATGCGGTGATTTTGCTCTGACCACGAAGTAAATTTCTCAGTGATGTTGCTGAAAGCTGCATTGATTCTCAATTTCTATTGATTTCTCAATTGATTCAATAGGTCTATATTTTTAAATAGTAAAATGGTTTCCATTTTGGATTGTATACATAATTTAAATACTTCTTTATTTTCTTATAATTTGTCTCTGAATCTGATGGTTAATGAGGTATGAGGGCCTTTGAGATTGAAGTTCATTTTTATTCCCAAACGGACAATAGTGGGATAAACTTTCACTGTCCTGTATCTCCGAAACAATTCGATAATAGTGTAAAAAACTGAAAAGCAAAAATGTCATAATTACCTGACATTTTGGACATTTTGTTTGTGAATATTATCATATACGCATCAATACATCTATTTTCCAATATGGCAGACAAATAAATTACATTTATAAATTTATGTTAGCCTATTATGAAAGAAATGTTCTTAGAATGTGCTTTTAACTCTCGATTGGGCGCATCGCGGAGGTTACCTCCACACTTGCAGATATTTTGCTTAAAAAAGTGGAAAACATGCGTTCTGCGGTCTGAGATGAACTGTAACTCACGCGCCTCTTTCCAGGAACCGAGCCACGTCCAGTTTTACCCGCTTTCTCTTTTTATATCAGTGTGGGGTTGAATCTCATCAGTGTCCGGAGCCAACTTCTGTGTGTGCCCAATCGTGTTGCATAGATAAGTGCTTTGGTTAGATTGTTTGATTGGACAATTCGTTTGATTTACAAAAAAGTTGGATTGTATATAAGGTTTTATAATCTTTTTAGTTCATAACTGATATTATATTGCCATTTCGTGCCCTAGAAACATTATATTTTTGGATCAAAATAATGCAATCAACTGTAAACTCTTAAAATGAATTCAACCAAACGTAATCGAATTGAAAGACTTTTACAAAGTGTAGAGAGGGAAGAAGTGGACTATATCAAAATGCCAAGACCTACTGGTGGTTTTGTTTGTCAAAATTTTACTGATAGTGATGGAGAAGACAAGTTTGGCTGAAGCTGAGGATGACGACGGTGGAGAATCAATGGATATTGATATTCATGATGGACATGATGCTTTCCAGCAAGAGGAGGGGACTGATGGACAACTAGGAGACAATTGTGAGTTTGATATTCTTGTTTTTGATGATTTTGATGACTTGAAGAATATTTTGATAAATAGGCGTCTAAATGATGACATGGTAAAAAAAGATATATGGCTCAATAGCGTATTATAGTAAAGACAGAAAAATGTTGTGGGATATTCGATCTAAACACGAACATAGAACTCCTCGGCGTAATATCATTAATCAATCAATCAATCAAGATCTCTTTATTTTCAATATCATCAAGATATGAAATGGTGTCAACAAACAAGTTACAATTAAGTTAAAATATGTGTTTCTTGCTTTACAATAATGGGTCTTGATCAGAGTGCTTCATGGTGAAGTATTCGTCTAGTGTGTACAGGGGTCGTGCCACCAGCCATTTGTGAAGTTTTTTCTTGAGGTCTTGAGGGTCCAGGTTCTTCAGATTTTCAGGCAGTGAATTATAGAGTTTGCGTCCCATATAAGATGGTTTTCTGCTGTATGTTGTTGTGTGATGAGTTGGAAGTATGTAGTCCTTTGCTCTTCTTGTACTGTATTGATGGCAATTTTCTCCACGGGGGAAATCCTTCTGGTAGGTGTGGATGATCAGAATATGAATATATAAACACACTACCGTTAGAATTCCTAGCGATTGGAAAGCTGTTTTGCAACTCTCTAGTGGTTCAAGATTAGCCAGTGTTCTAATTGCCTTCTTTTGTAAAATGAGGATTCTGTTGACCCTAGTTTTTTTAAAGAATAATTAAAATGAGAGTAGGGTGTGTTCAAGGTCTTGCAAAGGATGCAAAATAACCAATTGATGTTTAGAATTTTGACTTCACTAATGACATGATTTTTTAAATTATTCTGCCCACATACATGAAGTTTCAAGAAAAAAAACTTGAACCCCCTTCTTGCCTCCTTTTCCTTCTGGTTTGTAATTTTGACTTCACTAATGACATGATTTTTTAAATTATTCTACCCACATACATGAAGTTTCAAGAAAAATTTGCCAAGGAATTTTTATAATTAGAAGGTTATCATCATTTTTAAATTTGAAATTAAAATTAAATTTTTATTATGGATTCATATTTCCGCATTTAAAATATGCCATTCCTGTGCGGGGTAAAGAAAGCACAAAAGTGAAACAATTGTTCAAATTGCAAAAACGGAGCATCAGACAAATATTTAGCCTAAAGACAAGAAATTCGTGTAGACCTATTTTTGAAAAGTGGAAAATCTTGACTTTGCCATGTATTTATATTTATGAATCACTAATTTTTTTCAATTTTATCTCATCAAAAGCAGAAAACCTACAAGAAATTCATGAAAATAATTATAACTTAAGAACCACTCAAAATTTCCCGTTTCAACGACATAACACAATTTTTTATAAAAATTTGAAGACAACAGGGAAGAAAATGACAGTGAATAGTGGACGTGATGGTCTTGCAGAACAAAAACTTAGAGATACAGTGCTGAGAACAGCGACTATTGTTGCGCTACAGTACAAATATTGTTAAAATAATGTTAACTATACATGTTTTTATTCTTTTTTATATATTATTTATAAGATCAATTTGATCAAGTTTAAATAATTTCAAACTTATGTTTCAATTTTCTGTTTGTTTATTATCCCCTATGTTGCTATTGCATAATTAATTAATTGAGAGTAAAAATATTTTTTATTTATATAAAAATAGGTGTCATAGAACACTTTATGATTTCACACTATGTTTTTAATAATAAACAATATTTTAAACTATTTTTATTTTTTCAAATGCAAAGGTAACCTCTGTATGCACCTGTCGCCATTTAAAAATCAGTGCGCCTTAGCATAATCATCACTGTAAACATGTCTATATAGTATAATAAACTACATAAATTTTGAATGAACCCTCCAAGATGTGTTTAGAGAAGTCATGTTATGAACTTCAATAAGGGCCCATGCTTAAATCTAACCAAATGGGTTATGCTACTAGATTATTTTTTTAATACAGTATAATGCAAATAAAACTTACCAAACTCAATCGTAGCTGGTGGGCTCTTACTTCTGTTTGCGTTTTTTGAAAAGTAATCCCTTAATTTAGTAATTTCACCAACATTACATTTGCGTTGAACATAGAAATTATTGGGTGTCAAAAAGTGGCACATCGAAACTATCTCAGTGGTACCTAAAAAAGTGAAACTTTTGTATTAGCAAATTGAAAGAACAGCCATATAAAAGCTTGCTAAAACATGGGAATTAATGAAAATGAATAAAAGTTTCACTATATAAAAAAATGACATGAGTTTTTACTGTATAGAAAATTGCTTTTGTTACAATTAGGTTAAATATTTGGTTTGTTATTACTTGCATTGAGGGGACTTATATTTGACCTTAACTTATAACAACAACAAAAATCCAATTTTAAATAAAAATACTACCTTCTCTTTTATAATCTCTTTATAATCTCTAATCTCTTAAGAGCTTCTAGCAATTCCAAGTTTATCAAAACAGCAAATGATCAATCTAAAGCAGCTTGGAACATAGTTAAGAGAGAACTTGGTATTCGTGTTCAAAATAAGGATTTTCCAGATCTGATTAAAAACAATGTCACTATAAAGTCATCCCAAAAAATTTGTGATTATATTAATTATAAGTTTACTAATGTAGCAAGGGACCAAAATGTACACTCCCAACCTTAATGAGGCTTTAAAGTATTTGAGAGCATGTCCACATGTTTTACCTTCTTTTGAATTTACACCAGTTAGGATCAAAGAGATTAAAGATATTGTAAGAGGTTTTAAAAACAAAAATTCAGCAGGATGGGATGATATACCATGTACAATTATAAAACAGGTTGTCGATGCAATAGCCAAGCCTCTTTGTTTAATAATTAATCAATCTCTGTCTAGTGGTTACTTTCCAAGTCAACTTATGTATGCTCAGGTAACGCCTGTTTTTAAAAAGGGAGATGCACAGGATATTGGTAACTATCGACCAGTTTCGGTACTGCCAGTAATCTCAAAAGTTTTTGAAAAGGTTGTCGCCAATCAAATTATGTTATTCTTTGAATCCCATAATATTTTCTCTTCTGCGCAATATGGCTTTCGACCAAATCGTAACACTACAATGGCTGCTTCTAAGCTCGTCGAATCAGTCGCTCAGGCCTTGGATGAATCACAGAAGATAACTGGTTTGTTCTGTGATTTATCTAAGGCCTTTGACTGCGTAACTCATAACATTTTATTGGAAAAATTAAAGTTTAAGTACAATTTTTCACAAACAACAAGAAATTGGGTTGAATCATACTTAGGAAATTGCAGACAAAGAGTTGTAATTAAACGAAATTTAGAAAAAACTTTCTCTGAATGGAGTGATATAGTCGTTGGCGTTCCTCAAGGATCTATATTAGGTCCAATTTTGTTTTTGATCTATATAAATGATCTTTATTATTGCGTCAACTCAAATATTATTTTGTACGCAGATGACACAACAGCTCTGGTTACTGGTTCAAACTATTAACACCTCCAGTTAAACACTTCAAAAGTTTTAAAAGATCTTTCAAATTGGTTTCATGCAAATGGTCTCAAACTCAATAGTGAAAAAACAGAATTGGTGCTCTTTAAATCCACACAGAGCGGTGTTTCATACATTGCAATTCTTGATTCGGACGGAAACAATCTGTCATCTTGTATCCACACTGGTTTTTTGGGATTCTTGTTGGACTCTAACTTAACACGTTCGCTACCAGTCGCCGCATATATGCAGCGGTCAGGCCAATCCCACAGCCCACGAAAATAATCATGGACTTCCCTGTAGACCCGCCCTAGTGGTTGTGACTTATGCCACAGACCACGAATAGAAACCGTCCAAAATTAGTTTTCACACTTCAAAACACCTTAATTTCATTAAATAAAAAAATATATACAATTTTTTCTTCATTTTTGGTAATTTTTTGAGCGCCGCACATTTGCGGCGCATGGTCAGAGACTAAGTACCGCATGTTAGCGTCGGCACTAATATAACCTTATTTTTAGTCATAACCTTTGAAAAGCGAAAAATAAAATACGGCTTATACATAATAACATTGTATTGAAATATTTAGTTTACAAAAAGAGTTGTTTACAACTCATTTACGTAGTATAATTATGATGTTTTACAAGTTTACAAAATGCAAAGGTTAATACATTTTTCTTACATAATAAACTTTTTTCAATATGTCATATAAGAATTTTGATGAATATTTGTGTAAAGATATATCAAATACGTTAAAAAATGTTACTTTAAAAAATACATTTTAAAAATAAAAATGTACGTAAAACATTTTAGTGACGTCCGTGATCGTTTTAGCCACAGACCAAACGCCGCACATATGCGGCGGACTATCCCGTAGACCGCGCCTAAACTGTCTGACCATTAAAATAGACTGCACTGAAGAAATTTCGTATTTAGTATCATGGAACCATCGCCGCAGGTATGCGGTGGCAGTCTATTTTAATGAGCCCAGCCGCCGCAGATATGCGGCGGTGGGCTCTCAGTAGAACTCGCCCGCCGAAAAATTGCGGCGGCAGGCTGTGGTTACGATTTTTTTTTAACATTGTGGTAGCGAACGTGTTAAACTGGAAAGCTCATTTAGCCATGATAAGGAAAAAATTAAACAATGCTTGCTTCCAAATGCTGGTGTTAAGAAAATTAATTGACCAAAACACTAGACTGATCGTTTATTATTCATATTTCTATTCAGTTTTGCAATATGGGGTTGAATTATGGGGAACAGCAACAGAAATTATGACATTATTTAAAATTCAGAAAAAATGGTTAGAATTATGACATTCTCAAGTATTAGGACATCATGCAAGCCTATATTTAAACAATTCGGTATGTTGACATTGCCTAGCCTATATATTTATAAATCTTTGATTCTTCTTAAAGTTACTTATCCAGCTTTTTTTATCTAAACAACATGTTCATAATTATAATACTAGAAACAAAAATGACTTGCAGTATCAAATACGTCATTTAACTTTGCTTGAAAAAACACATAGTTACATGTGTAAAAGGCTTTTCAATAAACTTCCTGAAGCTCTAAAATCAGTGTTTAACACAAGCAGTTTCAATTCTAAGTTAAAATCTTTTTTGCAAGAGAAATGTTATTATTCTGTGGATGAGTATTTAAACGACACTTTTTAATTACATAATAAACTTTAATTTTATGTGGTTTCCAGAGATAAAAGAACTAGTTTACTAACTGTGCACTTCCCTTTATATCTCTTCCTATTTTTATTGCTGTATGCATTTTTTTTTAATATAGTATAAGATTTTAGTTTTAAATATTGACAATGTCACCTGTAAAAATAGCATAGCTATTGTAAACGTTATGTGACAATAAAGAGATTTTGATTTTGATCTTTTATAAGGCGAGGCCTTTGAAAATTCCCTTTCAGAAAAGAATTGGCTAAAAGACTAGCAGTACGTGTTGGTGTCTCAGTGTATTGATGAAACCCAATTTCAATGGCTAACGATTATTCTCAAAGATAGTGTAAAATTGACTTCAAACTTTTATTTCACAGTAGATTTTTCACATTATTCGTTTAAGTCTTTTTGTGAAGTTATTCTGACTTCCCATAAGAAATGCATTGGAAGCTGTTTTAGTGGTTCTTGAAGTACTTATTTTTAAGCAACATCTGTGCACCAGACATAGAGTAAGCATTTTGTAAACTATTTCCTGATGCTGTAATACTGCACACATGCAACCTGTTATTTCACAAATATAATTTTGTTAAACGAATATCTTAAACAAATAACTTTTCTAACAAATGTGGTTAATATGTGTGAACTGATAGTTAAGTTATTTTTCAAAATTGTATTAATTTACAATTGCCGATCTTTTGTTGTTCATCCCCCATACACACACAACAAGCGTACTCTTAGTATACTCTTAGAACATGAGAGAAGAGTCCACATAACAGTGGCAACATAGCAATTACCTTCAGTCAAAGGCTCTCTGCATATTCTATCCAGAGAGCTGTCATGTGAAGCAACTGATGATGAGCTCGACTGGTTTCCCTTTGAGTTCTTTTGCTGCCATCCCGGCCTGCCTTTTTGTACTAATTCTTGAGACTTTGTTTTCGCTTCTGCCTTGGGTGGAGACTGAGGTAGGGCGGGATCTATGGCACTCAAAAGAGCATTCTGCCCACTCCTGCTTTCCTCTTTCACAGACTTTAGATTTCTCAAATCTAGGGGAGAAAATTGTACACATACAATGTAAAATCTGAATATAATGTGTAAAATGAAAATGACTCAAGTTAAAGCATACAATTTAACCCTTTCAATGTTATGGATCAAAGCTTATTTATTTATTTACTTTTTTAAACACCGATGATTCTATTTGATTCTCCATATGATAGAGATTCATGAAACTCCATACAGTTGAAGCTCAAAATGGCCATACAAAACATAAGTCTTATCAAGGCGCCCGTCTAATTGAGTGTTGTGCTATTAACATTTTACTGATAATTCGTCATATCAAGTTTTTTTAAAATTTTTATATTTTTTTTATAAACTACAAATATAAAACATAATGATTCATTGTTATGAAATCAATATGTTCTTAAATTTAATGGTTAACAGCGTAAGTTTATGTAATTCAGACAAGTTTTTGTGATCCCTATTAACTGCCTCTACTACACTGATAAATTTAACGCAGCACTTTAGCATAAAAGCCTTGGCAAACACAACGTTAATAAAATCTAAATCGTTAGTTTTGGACAGCAGTCACGCAAATGACTGATAAAAAATGTGTCTCCGGAAATGTTATATAAGGGGTTTCCTAGAACTGAGCATTAAGACATTTTTTACTTCAAGATAGCTGTCCAAACTGTGGGAAATAAGCATGCGAAAGGTTCGTGTTATAGAGGTTCTGAAACAAGATACTCCACGCTACTGAAGTTAGGTTTGTGTTGCAAAGCTCATTTATTGAAAGATTTGTGTCACCGAAGTCAAATTTGTGCTATAGAGGTTCAGACATTATGAAATATATGTTATAGAGTTTGATTGTGTGGTAATTTCAACAGGCAAAACACATGCTATCGAGGTATTCATTAACATTGAGTGTTATGAGCAATTCAAAAGGGGATTAGAAAATATTACTTGTTATTGAGGGTGGAGGTAGCGAGACTCTACTGTATCATCCTCTACCACATTTGGGTTGAAATTTTGTTTTTTATTTTACTTCTCATGCGCTTAGGCATCTACCTTTGGACCCGAAATAATCTTCATAAATTATATGAATAAACCCCCAGCATAAAAAATATTATGTTAAGGAATTATTTATCTAACAATTACCTGGTAAAATAAATGGTTCACGAATGTTTACGGTGCTGTCAGGTTCATATGATTCTGGCAGGTCAGAACTAGAACGCAGTTCATACACTCTATTGTTGGGCACATTGACTGTGCAGTGGTTGGTTATGGCATCTGTGATTCGTGGATTAACGTTGAACCTAAAAATGTTATGTTCAAGATTAATGAAGACAATGTGACGTAGTCTGGTAACTAATTTTCTATTAACTTAAAAAAAAAAAAAAAAATATATATATATATATTAAATGTTTGTGACAATGAGTAAATTATGTATGGTTAATAAATTGAAGGTAAGGGTTTAGAAAAAGCTATATTACACCTGCAAACAATTGACTAATCTCAATTACAAGCAATGAAATACTACTTTTTAAAATTAATCTTCAATTAGGAACAGAGCAAATCTAAAAGATGAAACTAGTGTTAGCATACGGCATTGTAAAATGCTTCAAATAAAATGTTGATTTACACAGATTAAGATCTCTCATAATAGATTGAGATTTTTAAGTGAAGAGTGCAACAGTTAATTTTTTTGTCAAATGGGCAAAGAACAAACTTTATTAATGTTTTAAGCTAGTTTGATTTTGGTTATTAATAATAACAAGTTTTTCAATAACATAAGTAATAGTTAAAATTCTATAGTACAGTATATATAAAAAAATAACTATTTTCAAGGGAATTAAATCAACTAAAGCTACCAAAATTACTTCACGTGACGTACACAAGCCATGAACCACATCGTCATGAATCATTAGAATCCCCCACAATCTAATTAGTTATATTTAAAGAAATATTGTTGGCAAGCTGTTAAAGTTTTAGACCAAACAATTAAAACCCCACTAATTGTATAGAAACTAAATCTTGAAGTAAAGTACACTCGCACATGTGAATTATAAATATAGAACTAAACAGAGGTATTTTATTTCGTATGTTTAAAAAGGTAGCTTGTTAACAATAGGGGATTTTTAAAAATGATGATGGTACCAAAAAATAAAACAGTGGAGACTTACTCAAATTTGGAATTTTCTTCATTGTCAAAGACAAGGTGACACGGTGTTCCAGTGATGTTTCTCAATTTCTCAACCAAGCAGCCGAGGGGAATCTCATTTAGTTTGTTTGAGGTGATGGTGCAGTTGCTAAGAACAAGAATATGTTCTACTTCCTGTAATCATAAACAAACGACTTCAGTTCAGATTTGTGATGCGTAAAAAAACTACGCTGTAGGTTATGGACATTATTTAATAAAATTTATTTCTCCAGGTTTTATTGCACATAAAAATATAAATATACATAAAATATAATATATTTTAGCAGTTGATTTTTGTTTAATTTAAAAATCTTTATAAGGATAACAAGAGAACTTTGAAGGGCTCTATGACGAAACCCGGATTTTTCCCAGCCATGGGACCAACTCCAATGGATTCCTGGTGGCCAAAACCCCCATAATCAACCAAAAAATCAAAAATCCTTGGGGCGAAAAAAGATTTTGCCTGTACAAACATTGCTTAATGTTTTAGAGTATAAGAACAAGAGTAATTTACTGAAATAATTATAGGTCCTCGTCTTGAACCTTATTTTACTGCATTTACATAAACTTTATTCGTGTCTTATTTTCTGAAAGACTGAAATCCCAAGATCATCAATTTCAATTTCTAAAGAAAAGGCAGCCTTTGATCTAACTTTGTGATTTCAGGCATTTATAAAAGTTTTAGTAGGTATCCCAAAGAGGTTTTTTCTGCTTTTTATTGAGCAGCCCTGACACCTATTAAATTAACAGTTTTATTTTTCCAAGACGTATGGTGACGGAGAAATGCTTTTAGAAGAACATTGCCCGTTTCACATCAATCACAATGCTTAAGATTTAACACCCCCGTTGCAGCAGACCTGCGTACTAAGCGAATTTTCAATAAAATTTGTTATTTTTATTCTCCCCATATAAACCATGTGAATGAGGTGGAAAGTTTTTCTGCCATGAGGGTCTTGAAAGCAAATAAACGATAATTCCATCCCAGTACAGCTACATGCAAAATTGTAAAATTTAAGGTATTTATTATCACCCCCAACAAACCCATTGGGGTGAGTATATAGGTTTGCCGCAACATGGGTCTCGAAAAAAATATAAGTTACACTCCACCTAGTGGAAGTATGTACAAAATTTTATCAAGTTATGTCTACAAGCGAGATATAGGGATTTGTTGATTTCCCATAAAAATAACATGGAAAACGTATTTCTGGATTTTCTCCATTATCTGTTAAGCTAGGTTAAAAATTGATAATATAAACATTTTTTGAGCTCTTTTAAATGGTTTCAGTTAAAAATTGTGGTTAACATAAAAAAATGCCTAAACCCATTTTGACCCATTTGGAACCCAATAAAACCCCGTTCCCATGGTCCGATCACACCTGTTTTTGAACTTAACTTGATGAATGCTGCCCTACACCTCTGTACCGAATTTCATCAAAATCGGAGGTTCCGTACCAGAGATATCGTGTCAACAGACACAAGTATAAGTATATTCAAACATATATAAATATTTGAGTGAATGTTGTTTTTGGCTTCTAGGTACCTCAAAGTATCAAAGTATCATGGTCCCAGGCTTAGGTCTTACTGTGACTACCACCGTAATAGTGTATTCCCTAAAGGGAAATTTGCTAAAATAGGATAAATAGGAGAACAGAGTTCACAAAATTCAAGACATATCTTTGATTGACGAGTCGTGTCTTGTAATAAGTGTAACAATGTGTCATCCCTATGCGTGTCTACAATTAATTGAGCTATGTTTTAACATTCATGACTAAAGATGCTCACTGCTCAATGACTGAGATGTGAAACACATCACACATTCAAAGCTTAAATTCGGCCACCAAAGTCAACAATTTTGTCGTGTCCCACCTTGATGTTGTTGTCCACCTCGTCGACCACTGCCTGGAGTGACTGGTGTGTGGCGTCGCTGGCAGCACGTATCTTCCGCAGCAGCTCCCCCTCCTGCCGCTGCAGCAGCCCATGCAGGTAGGCGAAGTGCGTCTGCACCTGGCGCTCCACCTTCAGTACCTCCTCGTCTACTGTGTGCGGCTGCTGAATGGGGTTCTGCAGTTTCTGCAACACACGGCTCACGGTCAAACTCCACGATAGTAAAACATTACAGGTAAATCTGTGAAAGAACTAACTTCGTCGAACAAAATCTCAAGAAAATTGGATACAAACCATTTTTGCGATAATCCCAAATGAAGAGAACTGTGGGAGAAAACAAATTCGTTCAAGGTGTTTCAAAGGTGATTAGTACACATTTAATTTTGAAAAATTATTAAACACAGGACCTGGCTATAACACTGATAATAACATAACAATTACATATTTTGAACAGTTTATTTGTAATCAGCTTCGGCCGGCACCATACTATCCACTTTCGCGGGATGCGGTGGAGACGGATGCATTTTGACGGGATTGAGATTTACCTGTCAAACCTTCCTAGGTGCTACCGCACAAAGCGGTAGCCCGAAAAACATCAACACCTGCAGTGGGTGCATCGTGTGACTGAATGATTATATTGTCCAATGTTAAATTTGTCTGTGCCCTTGAAGCTTGAGGTTTGTTTTGAAGACCTATTTGTAAACGTTATTATGCTCACCCTTTTCAATGTAAAAATAATAGTAGTCGTGTACAGTTTAATACAAAAAGTAGTATACGTATAAGTTTTTTTATATTATTATTGGATGTTTATCAATTTAGCAATTTAGCAATTTAGTTTCTATATTGATAAACAATTTCATTTACTACAAGAGATATTTTCTTTTTTTATAACAACTCTTGTAAACTTCTTTTTCAGGCCTACAACGGAGTACAATAATCTACTTTGTCTACTTTGTTGTGTAGTTAATCTAAGTTATTTTGTCATTTTTACCCAGATGACCCTGGTATTTCATGTAGCTCAATATGCCTCCCGCTTACGGGCCGAAGCCCGTAGTAAGCTGCCTTTACAAATTATTCAATTTGATACAATTAGTAAGAATTCTACTGTAGATGAATGCCTTTGTTTCGCCCGATAATTAAATGTAATAACTTTTATTTCTATTTAACATTTTGTGTAATTATTGACCTCAACCTCTTACCTTCGTATCTCGAAGTGAAAACATAAGTTTAAAAAATTTTATATTAAAAAAATCATTGTATCACTATTTGTGTAAGAATAAATCATTAATATCGTAATTATAATTGAAATGAAATAGATAACGTTTCTGTAAAACAGCACCCATATGTCACAATTAATTTAACTTCTTTCAATACTGTTCATCAACGTTTACACTATGAATTTTAAAACTATTCAACTTTCTTCATACTTGAAATCGCAGAACGATAGTGACGACTTAAACCATCTTGTACTGAGTGTCTAATACTAACTATTTGTTTTCTGTCCCCTAGGTATGTAGCTTAGAGGTCCATTCTTTATCCCCATATTTAATAATTTATTGAGAAGTATGTCATGTGAGATAAGATCGAATGCTTTAATCATCTCATAAAATATACATAACTGCTCTCCCACAACATCAAGGTTGTCGTATAAGTTTATTAATATATTTCACAGATTGCGTCAGTTGTATACACATATTTCTCCTGAAACTGTATTGTTTATTGTTCAACAGTAGTTTCTTATTTTCTAAATAGGGTCATAACCTCTTCAAAAAAACCATTTCAAATATCTTAGAGAATATACTTTGAACAACCACAAAGATTTCTTCTAGATTATCCAATCATAAATATAATGAATCAATAATTTAACATACAGTGGCACTTCTAGTAGGCACTTCTTGTCAATAGCAACGTAAAAAAATTAATATAGTAGGCTATAATTAATGTAAAGATCAGCTTCGCTTATTTGCGTCATCTAGTTTCCGTTTTAAAATCAAATCAAAAGAGGCATTGTGATGTTATTTTGATGTTAATGTGATGTTGTCCATATGCTTTTCTTCTGGAGGACGTTTTACGTAATTTACCATTTCCTCATAGCTTTTTTGACATGTCGTTATTTTAACCAGCCCCTTTGGCCAAAACATTTAATTTGAGACCACTCAGTTAATTCTACAGTTTTGTGAAACGCTCACAATTAATTTTGCTCAAAATATTTTCATTTGCATTCTTACTGCAGTTCGTTAACCAGGTACACTCCGTGGTTTAACATAACCTCTTTCGTGCGAATAGTACTTTTGCTGATGTACGGTGTTTACACTTAACAGCTGTTAACTTTAAAATCACTAATTTCCTTACCAATGTTAATCAAATGGGAAAATTACGAACTTCAAGGGCTTGTAGGGCTCTTCCTTTTAAAAGGATATTTATTAATTTACTTTTGAAACAACTTCACGCCGAGCTCTATCCAATGACACCAAAATCGTCAAAATCGGTTAAAAACTGTGGGAGGAGTTCCTTGTACAAAAAACCATGTCGCGTAATAAATATGTATAGATTTGCTAACGCTTAGTGCGGCTATCTATAATTCTCGAGCGGCAACGACGACTTACAGTACTTTGGGCTCTTAATACACAAATAGCTATTTCAAAAGGAGTACATTAAGAAAAATTGTTAAGGGGCTTATAGACGGGGAAAGTAGAGAAGGCATGTTGCTGGCTGCAAGTATTTGCCTGTTGAACTTAATGCATACTTACCTTGTCTATAGAGGTACTTTTTCCTCTTAAATTTAGGAAAACAGATGTAAATTTACGTAATGGACAGTATACTTGCAGCCAACTTGCCTTCTTTATTTTCCCTGTCTATAATTATGCCACAGGTGCTCAGTCACCTATTAAAAAAACAAAATCGCCATCCCAGCCTTTCACCAGGTCTTCCAACTGCTTCGCATGATACCAGTTTTTATCAATTTATTTCCAACCTTTCATAATTGTGCATAAAATGAGAGAATTATTTTGCATTGAATCGTCTTAAAATAGTACATTTAGACAAAATTAATGCGGTGCAAAACCAGAACACTAGTTCAGAGTTCTTACAACCATATCTTGACAAAATGCAAGCACTTTTCAAGGACTTTTTAAGGACCTTCCATCGTTTTTAAGGACCACAAGAAGTAACCATTTACATTGATTGATAGGATTACACATTGGTACACAATGGATTTGCTGTTAAAAAAAGAGTTGTATGTCTATCCAGAATGGATAACACTGGGCAATGGGCCTTACATTGGTTTAAAATTTGAATGTTCAACAATTAGCATAAATAATTAAATTGAGAGTCAAATGGAAATGTGTGAGTGATCAATAACATTGTCAAAGCTATGGTTCCCAGTTCATTACGAGATGACCGATTATGTATCTTCATTGCTAAGGTACTAATTAATTATCCACAACTTAGTGAGATAACCATAAAACTTAGAAACGTGTAATTTTCACACAGTGTTCAGTAAATATTCCTCAAAAATTTAGGCTTATGTATAACTATCAAGTACCCAGTATTTCCAACGCACAAACAAGACCCAAATATAAACAATAACAGAGGAAAGTAAGACAAATTTGTTTCTAAATCGTTAATGTTGATTTCACGGTGTCACGTTTTGTAAACTGTGGCACTGATGAGTGAGTGACAAGTACAGAGTGCAGTGGCAGTGTGTGCGCAAGAAGTGGAAGAGCCGTGACAAAGTGGCTGATTCTTGACCCAGTTGTACAAGGTAAACACCGTTCTGTGGTTTCCGCCGCGCCGCAGCCAATGCCCTCAACTCATCTCCCCGACCCTTGCCTGCGGGTGTTCCTTACTGTATCGAATATCAACACCTCTATTCTTTCAATTCATATGATACCTAAATACATAAGCATGGATTGGGGAGCGTCTAGCATTTACTCGGGTATTCCTTCTGGAGTTAATTTTATACTTTACTCAATCCGCTGACGGAATTTTGCCTGGTTATTTGCTTTTTATACTTACAGACATTCTTACATTAAACATGGTCATGACTGGGTACTTTACTTTCTTATATGTAAGAAATTACTGCATAAAACTATCAATACTTTTAAGAGCCTAAATTTTATAATTTACCTTTTTAGAAGCAACAAATCATTAAACCAGCCAGGGCTACTCTAAGAAACTGTATTATTAAATTCAGTATCTTTGTTTTAAATGCAATATAAACTTTTTTAAACTGGTTTCATTTCAAGTTTTCCTTGATTATTAAAACATTCGGATAGTACTATAGTCCAGTGAATAGAGACAAAAAAAGGGGTGTTTGCTTACAAACGGTCCGGTAGTTCTAAATTTTTTATATGTTGTCTAGGATGGTTAGTAGTTGTTTAAAATGCAAAATGCACAATTTTCCCACCTCCGCGCCCGCCGCCATATTGAAAAAATATGAAAAAATCCGTACTTTCTTCAGATTTTTGGTTATATCATCGTTGGGTTTGCATTTTATATAGAAGACAGTAATGTAAATTTTGTAGACAATTAAATTTCCTATAATTTACATATTTATATTGTCTATCTAGGACTTATAGTTATTGAGATATTCACTTTTAAAAATATATAAATATTTAATTTTTTTTTTATTTGCCTGATTTTTGATTTTGGTAAGACCTAAGACCGGGACGATATTACTCTTTCCGATTTTGATGAAATTCGGTATGAAGGTGTAACCCCAGTTCTATTTTCATGAGTTCGCAAACCAGCATGATCGGGTTATGGGAACGGGGTTTTATGGGGGTTCAAAAGGGTAAAAAATAGGTTTTTGGCATTTTTGGACCTCAAATTTCAAACTTTTACGATTTTAACTAAAACCATTTAAAAGAGCTTAAAAAACCAAACAATTTAGTATTTTGATTTTTTAACTTCGCTTGACAGATAACGGAGGAAAGCTAAAAACAGGTTCCCCATGTTAATCTTATGGGAAATCAATAGAACACTGTATCCCACTTATTTATTGATATAACTTGGTATAATTTGGTATGTACCTTCACTAGGTGGTATGTACCTTCACTAGGTAGGGTTTAACTGATATTTGCTTACAACACCCATATGGCGGCAAACCTACATACTCACCCCCATGGGGTTATGGGGAAAATTTAAAAAGTACCAAATATTGATACAATTTTATATTTGCCTTACCTAATTATACTTGTATTTCCTAACAACTAACATTTTCTAACAATATCCCATAGCAGCAAACCTACATACTCATTCCTACGGTGTTTATGGGGAAAATACAAAATCTCAAATTCCTTTGAAAAATTCGCTGAGTACGCAAGTCTGCTGCGACAGGGGTGATTTGGAAAAGTAATCAGCATTATGTTTTCCTCCAGTTTAGTGGGTAAACAAAATAACATTTGGCGAGAATCAAGACAAGAGCCCTGGCAACACTTTTAAATTCAGTCAGGTCTCTTCTCCTGACTCGCCAGTAGTAAAGTTTTAAACATGGTACATACTTATTTAGTTCTGTATACATAGTGTCACCTTCAATTACAGTAAAATACGTACGTCGTTCTTTGGTTGGCTGTCAGGAACACTATATACTGGGTGTAGCTCATCACGTAAAAAATGACTCAAAATGATCTCAACTACCTGGCGAATTGTAGTGTTCCAAAATCAAAATGTTGGCAAATAAGAATAAATGAAATATTTATATATTTTTAAAAGTGAATATCTCCGTAACCATAAGTCCTACACAGACAAATTAAATATGTAAATTATAGGAAATTTAATTGTCTACAACATTTACATTGCTGTCTTCTATATAAAATGCAACCCCAATGATGATATAACAAAAAATCTGAAGAAAGTACAGATTTTTTTCATATTTTTTCAATATGGCGGCGGGCGCGGAGGGGAGAAAATTGTGCATTTTGCATTTTAAACAACTACTAACCATCCTAGACAACATATAAAAAATTTAGAACTACCGGACCGTTTGTAAGCAAACATTCCTCTATTCACTGGACTACTATTGGAAACCAATAAAAACTATTATTTAGTTATTTTCTACAGTACTCAAAACTATATTTTCACTTAAAAAACACTTATAAAAAATCATGTTTATGAGAATTGTGTTCCATTAATTATCATTTGAGTAAAAAATCCAAGAATTTCCACGAATACACACATCTGCAGACATCTGTGCATAACTTAGTTAGTTGGCATAATTTAGATTGATGTTTTAAAACCTAACCAATGGTGATTTTTAAAGTATTTAAATTTGAAAGACAGCAAACGTTATGTAGGAAATATCAACGGTCTGCTATATTGATAAAAGAAAAATTCCAAAAGAATCCGTCACTAAAACGGAGCATTTAAGTCACTGTCGTTATAGCACCCCCCCCCTATATTTTGCATACATTATCAAGTTTCTCAAATAAAATTATGCTCAAATACATGGAAAATAGACTTAAAGTCAACATATAACCTTCACATGTTATTTTACAGTTAAACCAAGACTTAAATGGATTTAGGAAAACGTTACTGTTTGTTTTGCGCGCATGACAGCAATGACAGTGCAACTACAATAGACTGGCCTTTAGAAAGCTGCACCGATTGACCCGTCTGCTAATCGGCGGGATCATCGCCTCTGCGCTACCAAGGCTCCTCCTGACTCAGCACAGGAGAGAGGGGGAGGGAGAGGGAGTGAGGGAGAGGAGAGAAGTCCTGTGGCTGTAGCAGACAGTCTAGTGCTAGATGGACTCGAGTGAACAGTGCTATGCGTGTCTCACATCTGATCTGTGTGTTTGTCGCCCAACTCGCCTCGTACACCGGTATGTTCGAATAAACACTACAATATGGTACAAAGTGTTCATATAAATACAGTTTAAATTCGCTCTTTGAGTGACTCAAATGCCCCTAAATTTAACACAATAATATAAAATATATCATAATGTAAACAAAACAGCGCCTGTTTATATTGTGATGATAAAGCAGAAAGGTCTCAATGATTCTATTTAGGACTTCTCTTATCACACACATTCAGTTAAAATGCGGCAATTTAATCCAAACTAGTCTTATGTTACAATTATTTTTTTAGAGCAAAAATAAAATTGTAAGTTCAAAAAACATGTACTTTGAGTGACAGCACCACAATTTACATATTCAACTTAGAGAGTGTAGAGAATAGGTTGGTTCCCCTTGGAAATCTGTAGGCCTAATTGACAACTTTTTGTCACCCGTGATATAGATTAATCAACCAGTTGAAAATCGTGTACCGAGCACAATGTAGATTATTGAGAATCACAACCCGTTTTGACTTTTATACCTCGCAGTTGGTTCTGTTATTTCACAATTCACAATGTACTGTACACATATAGAGAATACCTACTGACGTATTACAATATTTTCTCTTGTTGTTGGCTTATTTTCTGTGAGGTTAATTTATGAATGCCAATGGTTAGTAATAATTTAAAGGTAGAGGGAAAGTCAATCAATTAACACTACATACATTACCTATTATCAGACTACCATACTGATTTTGCAAGACTAATTGTTAAATGTTTTTATGCAGTGTATTACATGTAATGTATGGCAGGTTACATCTTAAGAACTCTACATGAATAGCACAGTGTTGGTTTGGCAGTTATTTGCATGAAAGAGTTAAAAATAAAAATAAAATACACTCAAGTAAAAAAATTTTAACGCAACACAAAATAATCTGATAAAGCGTTTTGTCAAATTTAATTCTTTATGAGATGTGAGTATTAAATTCAAGTCACTAATTCAAAATCATTAGGTAGTCAAAATAATTATTCTAGTGGCTGTAGCACATTGCTGAATGGTTTTAACGCAAGAGACAAATATGTGTAACCAAATGTAAGTTACTTTTTAACTTTCAGCTGTAAATTAAAATTTTTCTGTTATTTCTAGATTATTTTGTAAAATAAAATTAGAATTATGATGAAAACTAAGTAAAAACTGGCTGATGTATATATGCGAAGGCAAATGCGTCTCTTTATACATAAACTATAGGATGTAACAACAGTTGTCCAGCTTCATTTTTAAAAACTTAACCAGGTTATTTAAGAAATCAAAACAAGCAAAAATTACAAAATAATATGTATCATAACTCGATCCGTTTTTGTCTGTATGAAATTTTTTACTAATCCATTATTCTTGAAGTTATTTAAAGTATGGAGGTACTAGTCAGTTATAAGCACAAACTTATTTTAAGGTTATAATAATGAAAATACCCCCGTCGCCGCACACTTGTGTACTCAGCGAATTTGGAAAAGAATTTCAGATTATTTACTTTCCCCATAAAAACACCATAAGATAGAGTATGCAGGTTTGCTGCTATGGTGTTGTTAGTCTTAGTTAATCAATAATTGGTAAATGTAAACACAAAATTGAATGAAGCTCTGGCAATTTTTATTTTCCCCATAAACCCCATGGGGGTGAGTATGTAGGTTTGCCGCCATATGGGTTTTGTAAACAAGTATAAGTTAAACTTTATCTAGATAATGTACATACCAAATGTGATTATGTCAATAAATAAGCAAGATATAGGATTTTCTTGATTTCCCATAAGAATAACATGGAAAACACATTTCTGGATTTTTCCCGTAACCAGTTATGCTAAGATAAAAATTCAAAATACCAAATTGTTTGTTTTTTAAGATCTTTTAAATGGTTTCAGTTAAAATTGATAAATTTTAAAAATTAAGGTCCAAAAATGCCAAAAACCCATTTTTGACCCCTTTGAAACCCCATAAAACCCCGTTCCCATAACCCGAAAATGCAGGTTTGTGAACTCATGAAAAGAGATCTGGTCTTACACTTTCATACCAAATTTCATCAAAATCGGAGGTTCCCTTCATAAGTTATCCGTACCACGGACACACTACCGTAGTAGCGTATTCCCTATACTGTAGGGAAATTCGCTTAAAGAGCTTGATTAAAATATGACATGCATGATTAATCAGTTTACGCTGGGCAATATATTTTTTATGTAGTATTACTTTTAAAATGAATGAACAAATATCTTGGAGCTATTATTGACTTCAATGTTAACCTGACCTAACCCAACCAAAATGTACTGGTTCACACTATCCACTCTTCTTCTGCCATTGCCACCTTTCTCAAACTCGATCAACTGAAATATTTGAAATTTGCGCAAAATGTTTACAAAGATAAGAATTTACGGTAATGCTTCATATTATACTGTTTTGCATCATGTAACCTTAAATAATAGGTGGTGCTTATAATTGACAAGTACTACAATGGTCTACTTGCTACGGTGCAAAAACGGTGTTTTTTCGCAAAGAAAAGTTGGTTCTAATTTCTTGATCCGTTATCCATCATTAGACAGTAAATAGCATCCCCTATCGGTGTTAAAAGAGCGCTCCCAATCAACAGTTAAGAAACCCACCATTCTAACTCTCTGTGATTTTTCATGGTATCCGAAATGGACCTTAGCACCGGGTGGTTATTTGTGGAAATGATTGTGTTGTCACTTAATTGTAAATAATTGTACAACAGTATATTATCTGCACGTGATTTATCTAACAATAAATATGTTTTAAATTTATTAAAATTAAAATTTATGATTTAATTTTTTAATTTCAGTAACGAATGAACAAAATTTTTTGGGGGCGCCTATAAAACCTTTTGCCTACGGCGCCAAAAACCCAGAGCCGGCCATATAGTCATTAACAATAACAATTCGCAAGTAAAAAACATAATGTGTTCTTAGACGATGACGTGATGGCCAAAAATATCCCGGTGACGTGGTTGTGGGCGGTGAACGAAAGTACAACTTGAGATAAGCAGGAACTGAGCACACGGCCCAGCCGGGGGCGGGCCCATTGAGAACCCACCCAAAACGGGCACGCTACCGGGCCGAAATACCGGGCTATTAATCCGGGGGCAGCTCCGGGGCAGAGGTTGCAACACAGAGGTCGGCACGCCGCGGCCGCGGGGCACACGCACACACACACGCATACGCACACACACACGCATACGCACACACACACGCATACGCACACGCACACGCACACGCACAACCACAGCCGGGGAACTACGGTACAGCGTTTCCCACCGCCCCCAGATACAATCTGCCCAGACACCGGTGACAATGATATACGTGCGAGCAAACGTCCGACTCCGACCGAGTTTTAAGGTTACATTAGCATATAGCACATTCTCACATTGAACAATCGATAAAGCGAGCCTTCGGGCACATCACGGTCTTTCAATCTACAGGTTTCTAGAGTATTCATAGATCTTTGGAGAATAAACTGGGCGACCTATTAAATGTCTTTTTTTTGTAAGATACTGGCTTGATATGGTCTAGATCGCTCTTGGACACTCGCCTCAGACTGTAAAACACAATGCTGTGAAGTCTGTTACCACAGAGTAAGGAACTCTGTGCTGTTACCAAGCAACATACAGCAGTTGAAGTGAAGTCTGACTACAGCAGTCAAACAGTGTACTGTAAGAGTTTATCGCGAAACTATACCCTGAGCAAATTTTATTAAATTTTAAGCAATGGATGTTGATTATATAAAGGATATAATCATGATTTCTTAAAATGTGTTTGATGCTTTGTATAACAGATTTAATGGGCTTTAGAGCCCTACAACATGAGATTTTGAATTTGTTTCTCGCCACGATCGAAACTGAAAAGGTTTTGTTATTTATTCGTATAATACGAAATTAATGATATCTGTTATATGGCAGTCTGAGCACCATAGATTTCAAAACATTTATACAGGGAGGAAAAAGTCTGGAAACGATTTAATATTTTTTTTAAGTATTTTAAGTAACAAACCTAAAAATTTGCAAATTGATTTTGAGTGACTACGGACTTTCTAAAGTACTAATTGTCCTTGTGCCCCCAAGGGGGGACGTACCATATGAAGTCAGAAGAAAATCTTAAATGTAAGCATGGGTCAATATGTACATCGAATTAAAGGTCCTTATGAATAGAGAACAATGCCGCAAACCCGACCCCAAAAGAATGACCGAATCGAAAATGGCAGGCAATCAAACTTTGTATTAAAATCATATTGCTAAAAACAAAAATGCAATAATTCCCAATACATTCGACCTTCTGAGGTCGGGTTTGTGGCAAATTTCTCAAAATGGAAAGCCCTTTAAAATTATGTATCATATGACGTAGGCCAATGAAGTTTTTCCCGAGACTTCCTTCAGGGACGTTCCTAGTGGATGTCGTCAAGGAAACTGCATTGGGCTACGTCACATCATGCATTATTTTAAAGGCATTTGCATTTTGAGCAATTTGCCTCAAACCCAACCTCAAGGGGTCAAATGGATCGGGAATTATTGCATTTTTTGTTTTCAGCAAAATTATTTTAATACCATGTTTGATTGCCTGCCATTTTTGACTTGATCATCCTTTTGAGACCGGGTTTGCGGCATGGTTCTCTATTCTTAGAGACCTTTAATTTGATGTACAATTACATTTAATATTTTATTCTGGCTCCTTTAGGACCGTCCCCCCTTGAAGGTCCAAGGTCAATAAGTAGTTTAGGAAGTAGAATTTGTCACTCAAAACCAATCTGCAAAAGTTTTAGTTTTACTACTTAAATACTTTTAAAGATATTAGGCCTATATTGTTTTCAGACTTTTCCCCCTTTTATAATGAAGGATAGATCAGCCCCCAGCATGATGCGATGTTACGCATCAGGCCCAACTGTAGGTCTCACCCAGAGGAGGGCCATATCACAAATGTAAAAATAAACCAGAAATTCAGAATTCGCCCCAAGCAACAGATTTATTGCCATCATCGCAAGTCTGTAGGTTAACTGGAATAAAATTTGATCAGGTATATAAAAACGGACCTATACGTCCAGATCGCATGTTAACTTTAACATTACAATAACATTTAATTACCGCCAGTTACTCCCATAAGGAAATGTACTGGGCTCGGGAAAGGTTATCAGCCGTTGGCGGACGCTGCCGCTCCGCCGCGCCGCGCCGCCGCCTCGCCCAATGAAAGGTCATCCCAGTCGCTCGCTTTCCCTCGGGTCGGGTCCCTGGCTCGTCACATACAATATACGATTGCAAAATATACCGGTACTACATCAACTGATTTTTCAGTGTTAACGGCAACTTTTCTGAGCTTATGCATTTTGTAAATTGCTTGGATGCCCTTTATACACCACCCTTTTCTACCCTTTTCTCCTGATGATGGTTTTTTGTAGGCCCAATATCCAACCAGAAATGAAAAAATAACTATTGTAAGGAGAGAGCAAATTTCATGTTTTAAATTGAATGAATTTCAGTATTGGACAATAGCATTGGACAATGGATAGAACTGTTATCACGAAATTTATGGAAAAAAACAGGTCGTGTTTTTAACCGTCGTAACCTAGTGTAATGCTTAGCTATTAGGCAAAGTAGTTCGTGTAAATAGGCAAATACAGATGTCTAGTGTTCATCTCAATTAAGATCAGCTACACACTTTCTACTTCACCGCGCCACTGTCCTTAGGGACTAGGTTGTCATGGGGATTTTCATAGGCAAAAAAACTGGTCAGGTTTGGTGTGTTTGTTTGGTTGAATTCTCGGATAGTATAACATAGATTTTCTATAATAAATTTTTAAGTAAGGATTGTAATTTTTTCGTTTGTATTCAACTTTAATTTGATAGAACTAATGAGGGAGTTACAACTTGTCATTTCGATAGTTTTTAGTTTTTTAGCGAATTTCCCATAGGGAATAAGCTATTACCGTAGGTCTCATGGTAAGACCTAAGCCCGGGACCATGTTACTTTTTCGTTTTTAGGTGCCCAGAGACCAAAAATAATAGTCATTACAATTTTTATATATATATGTATATATATATGTATATATATATGTATATATATATATATGTATGTGTCCCTAGGCACGATAACTCTCGTAAAAACGGTCCGATCGACACCAAATTTGGTAGAGATGTGTAATCCTACGTTTATTCGGATGAGTTCGTAAACCAGACATATCGACCTACCGGAAGGGGTAGTTTTGGGGGGTTTTGTACCAAAAAAATGGGTTTTTTGCATTTTTCATGTGTAATTTTAAAAAATTTTAAATTTTTACTTGGACCATTGGATTTAGCTAAAAAAAACAAACAATTTAGTATTTTGAAGCTTTGCTCTATCTCCATTGGTTACCGAGATATTGAAGAGTCTAAAGACAGTACATTGTATTTTGGGGCTCCAATGTTAATCTTATGGAGAATTGGGATGTGTTAATATTTCACTTATTAAGCAATATTTTTGGACGAAACTTGGTATTCAGCTTCATTTGGTTGAGATTCATCCATTTATGGTAAAAAATCTTGGTTTTTGTACTTATCATGGCAGCAAACCTGCATACTCTTTTCCCATGTTAATCATATGGAGAATAGGCAAACTCTTTTATTTATGAACAGATATTGATGAAACTTACTATTTGGCTTTATATGGTCGAAATAAATTTTTTCTATGCTAAAAACCTACTTTTAGTGTCCCCCATGGCAGCATACCTGCATATACTCTTGCCCTATATTATCATAAGAAGAATAGACATTTATTAGCGAATTTCCCATAGGGAATAATTAGCAAATTTCCCATAGGGAATAAGCTATTACCGTAGGTCTCATGGTAAGACCTAAGCCCGGGACCATGTTACTTTTTCGTTTTCAGGTGCCCAGAGACCAAAAATAATAGTCATTAAAATTTTTATATATGTATATATGTATATATATATATATATATATGTATATATATATATATATATGTATATATATATATATATATATGTATGTGTCCCTAGACACGATAACTCTCGTAAAAATGGTCCGATCGACACCAAATTTGGTAGAAATGTGTAATCCTACGTTTATTCGGATGAGTTCGTAAACCAGACATATCGACCTATCGGAAGGGGTAGTTTTGGGGGGTTTTGTACCCCAAAAATGGGTTTTTTGCATTTTTCATATGTAATTTTTAAAAATTTCAAATTTTTATTTTGACCATTGGATTTAGCTCAAAAAAACACACAATTTAGCATTTTGAAGCTTTGCTCTATCTCCATTGGTTACCGAGATATTACAAAGTATAAAGACAGTACGTTGTATTTTGAGGCTCCAATGTTAATCTTATGGAGAATAAGGATGTGTTAATATTTCACTTATTAACCAATGTTTTTGGATGAAACTTGGTATTCAGCTTCATTTGGTTGAGATTCATCCATTTATGGTAAAAAATCTTGGTTTTTGTGCTTATCATGGCAGCAAACCTGCATACTCTTTTCCAATGTTAATCATATGGAGAATAGGCAAACTCCTTTAGCAATGGAAAGATATTGATGAAATTTAATGTATGGCTTGATATGGTCAAAATAATTTTTTTTTAATGCTAAAAACCTACTTTTAGTGTTCCCCATGGCAGCATACCTGCATACTCTTTCCCTACATTTATCATAAGGAGATAAACATTTATTTCCCTATTTATGAGCTTGTGATTATTTTTGGTTTACAGGTTTATCTGGTCATAATTAATACTACTAATTTGGAAATTCGCTGAGTACGCAGGTCTGCTGCGACGGGGGTATTACAGTCTATTGTATGAGAGTTTGAAGTCTTCCTTCCTTCTAGTATTATGGTTACGGATTGTGCTTCTTGCTTGATGTGTTGCAAAAATGACTGACAGTAGATGAAGATTTAATACAGTTACTATTTGTCTTCTCTAAAAAATAGTTTGCAATGAGTTTCAAGTAGCAAATTATTCAGAGTTTTTTTTCAATTTGTTCCATTTGAGTGAAGGGCTGCACTCCAAGCATTGATTTCAAATCTTATTGCAGAGGTAAAAAGGGAGTGCTGTGCTGTGAGAGCAACTTCCTTTCCAGCCATGGCATTTATAGCCTTTATTCCATAAACCGTGGTTGATAATATTTATTTACTAAGTTATCTGTACGATGTTTCCAAGATAACTTTGGATCTACCATGATTCCAAAAATGTTGTGTGATCGCTTGAATTAAACATACTAGTGGGTGTTTCTGTCTCTGAGGTTTTGATAGTGAGGTTTATTAACGTGCATTTTGAATTATTTATATCTAATTTAAGAGTATTTAAAACCGTTTATGTCAGATCAGTTGTTACACTAACTAGTTCGGTTTTGGACTTCATGTACCAATGCCCAGAGACGACAAGTGATATATCCCCTGCAAACATGACAAAACATTTGGAGTAAAGGTAAAGAGCTTTTTAAAGGTCATTTTAGGTAAATCAGTAATAATAAGGGTCCAAGCACAGATCCCTGAGGGACAGCATTTATCATGTACTGTGCTGAGGACTTTGCTACACTATACATGTCCATCCATCCTGTTTATATACTTTTTTAATCCCCACAATTTGTTGTCAGGTTAGTCAAATAATCCTCCATTCATTTTAAAGCTAAGTTTTTAATGCCAATGTTTTCAAGTTTACTTAAAAGAATACTCCAGTTAAGGATTCTAAAGCATTTCTAAGGTCTAAAAAGATTGCTGAAACCCCATCTCTCTTTGTCCCGTTTCAGCTATGACAAGTAAACAAATCTGATATTGCAGTGTGTATAAACTTGTCACTTGTGCAGTGGTTCCTGACAAACTGACTTTTGCTACACAATTATTAAAATTGTTACTACAGCAATAAAGGGATTATTATTATTACTTGTAAAAGTACCTATTTAATTTCGGTATGTATGAAAGGATAGCTCTTTGTGATAAAAACAATGGAGGGCGCCGCGAGTTTGATCAATTGTCGCATGACCAATCCTTTGTGGCACTTGAATGAGCCGGTTGGACGCCGCGCCGCCTCGTCTGTCGGAGTGTCCGTGGAGGGAACGCCCCGGCCCCGCGCGGCGCGGCGCGGCGTGCGGCGTCTTCAGTATGGGCGCCGCATGGACGTTATGCCCCCAATACGCAACACTCCGACGTAGACGACCCATATGGCACGGCGCAGCCGCGTTATCGCTTACCATTGTCACTGGCATATTGAGTGTCTCTTGCAAAATGTGTTGTCACACGTGAATATCAGATAGCCAAGTTAATTGTCTGGATGATTTGGATGATTTTATACCTATGTACAATAGCAAAAGTCATGCTCAATTAATTACAACAATACTTTCTAACACCGTGGATAAATGAGCAGTGAGTGATATTAAGTATATAATACTCCGAAAAGGCCTACATAGTCGTCTTTTTACTTCACCAACAGATAAAGAACATAATTCTACATACCATAAACCAAAACCACAAATGTGCAAATATATCACAAAAAAGGTTTTGCTAAATGTTTACCAAAACACTACACTAAATTATGGGTAGGATAATCTGAACTTTGCATCGTCGATGGATCAACTATACCAACAACAAGAAACCAGTAATCAAAAGAACGCAAATATCACGGTTTCTTCGAGTTAAAACATTTAGAACACTCTAAATATCAACCATACACTATTACAAAATAGATAGTTCATTGCAAAAGTTCATAGTCCATGTATAAGTGAACAACAGAAGAAAGTGAATGTTTAAAGCATAACCAAAGTTAAATGCATAACCACATGAATGGGTTACACCCAACATAAACATAGTCAACAAAGAGGAGTTAAATACAATGCGTTTTAATATATCTACAATACTGAATCATCCGTTAAACAAAACTACTTTTCTCCGTCAATATGAATTACAATTTAGATACAGTAGTATATCAATCATACGGGATTGTCGTGTCCTTTTGAGAACTGGACAGCACGGCGACGTCTCCATGTGCGCGCGAGTTGGATGGACGCGGACGCAACTCCTCCATTAACAAATCACCTTCGCGACAGGCGGCATTGTCGCAACCGTCGCGTCGGACGTGTCGATAGTCGATGGCTGGCGGGTGATGGCCGTGCGTCATCGCCATCGCAACACGCAGCTGATGCCATCCTCGCCGGCCGCACGTCCGCACGTAGCCTATACCTACACTCGCATCCATCATGCACTCGTATCAATAACGGGGACGGGGTTAGTGTCTGACCGTAAAAATAATCCGCCGTCCTTGTCGTCTGTCAGCTGGCCGGTCTAGCGAGCGATGCGCTACGTAGCGCTGTGACGTCTTGAATTTACGTTATTGTCATTTCCACTTCTTGTAAATTGAATACTATAAAAATATAACTGTTCTGCAATGAAGATTTCATGTCCATTGCGTTCGTTGTACAACCAATCACACAGGGTTATTATTATTTTAATTATTATTTAAATTATTATAATGCTGCACAAAGTTAGGCAAAACTTAGGGAAAACGGTTTCTGTTCAGCAGCACTTTTTGCGCCATAAATAACATGAATTTCCTGAAAAAGCTTTCCTCTGAGTAGATAGTAGGTTAAGTTATAAAATCACGTGGCTCTGCAACAACACTTTGATTATAGATCTAATGTATTTTCATCCTGTATATTTTTGAGGTGAAAGTCTTTTGAAAGGGGTCCACACAATATCGAACACGCTCGACCCGACGTCGTGACCAACGTCGGACCTAACGTCAGGTCCGACGTCGGACACGCTCGACGCAATGGGTCCGACGTCGGTCGGGTCGAGCATGTTCGATGGTATGTGGACCCCTTAACGCGGAGGAAAAAGTGGCGCAACATTTCAATTGTTTAGGTTTGCTCTCCAAGGAAATTTATATGAAGAATGAGATGTTAATTCAGACGAACCCTAGATCGTTTTACGTACTATATGCACAACCTACTTGAAATTTATATACGCCTAAAATTAAATGCACATTCAGTGAATTCAAATAGATTTTTTTAAAGCCAAGCTTTCTTATCTTGAAAATTTTTTTTTAGATTATTTTACAGATACAATTTTAGATAACCGATATCCAAAATAGCGTTAGATTTTTATTCACTTCCCAGTAGAACGAGCAAAATGTTATGTCACGTACTCACGTGTAAACACGAAAGATGATTTTATTTGTTTCCACTTCATATTATTAAGTGGCAGTATCGAGGATGAACCGGACGAACATTTCCAAATCGCATAGGGCTAATCAAACGTAAAATGGCGACATATTTGAATTTGTTTAATTGACTTTCACGCATTCGATACAATTAAAATAAACGAACTTCATATTGAATACGTTATTATCGGCAATTTACAGTTTGAAGTAAGCTCGCTTTTAGTACAACATATTGGCAAGACAGGATGTGCAGCGGCTAATGAGACAGTTAGCATTATCAGCGTGTCCCTATACTGCCCTGCTTTGGAAGAAAGCCTTAACTCCACTGAACTAGAAATTAAGATATTCAATAAAACGTAAAATATACTTTTTAACACCCTTTTTTCTCTAAAATGTGCATTTAAAGGTTGAAATAATTTGATTTAAAAAATTAAAAAACAATTATAGTTTAAAAATACCTAATTTTTGGATTTTTTATATATAAAATGGGACTTAAGGTCTTGTTACCTCCAAACAGTAGTGCAACCAGTAACATAAAAACCTTAACTCCAATGTTGACTCATAATATATTTTTGTTTGGCAGGATACTTAATGAATTTATAACACTGACAAATAATTACTTATTAAAAAGAGCATATAAAATAAAAACATAAGTTATTCTGTTATATTAAATGTACCTAATTAGTAATAGGCAACGCTAATTTTATTACTATTGATTATTATGAAGCGCTATTTGTTTGGCCTACATTAAAATGTACTTTTAAAATTAAAATGCAGTCCAGGATTAATAGAAGGTAAACAGAGAGGGTATTTTTCACAATTTATTCATACAAATTACTCAAAGCATAATAAAACATAGATTGTGATTTGAGTGAAACTATTTAAAAACGAACACATTTTACTTATTTAAAATTAAATTTCTTTCCAAAAAAACACACTCTTAAAAACATGAAAAAAGATGAAGCAAAACTTGTTATCTGTATCTAAACAAAAGAACAAAGGGTTAACAAAGTTTAACTCTCAGAGAACAAAAAACAAAAGTTTTAAAGTTATGAACGAACACTTTTTTTGGTCGTCCGAAACACACAGGTCGGGAACATTACTTTCAGGCAAGTCCAACCAAAAACGTTTTCTATTTTCAGGCATCAAGGGAAGCAATTTCGTAACAATATCTTCTTTCTTTGAAGAACAGATACCTCGAGGTGCAGTCCGGAAGGCAGGGGGGCTCTTTGCTTTCTCAACTCCCTTTTTAGTCATGAAGTCCAGTTCCTGAAGGGGACAATATTCATCGTAACAAAGTCTGTACAACAAAGTATCTTTGCCACGTTCAGCCTTGATGTACACTAAGTCATTCAGATAGGGTCGATATACCAATTTATTCATCTTGTAGTTAGAGACACAAGAAGGCCATACAGCAAAATCTTCATACTTCATAGATTTTACGATTGTTTTTCCGGAACAGGTTGCTCCAACAGCGTTCTCAAAGTCTGAAAAGTCGTACACTTTGCCGTGGCGACTGAGAGATAGCTCTACTTGATGGTGAAATGAATCAGCCGACATAAATGTGTGGCCTGGTTCAAAAAAGTACAATTCAATGGTTTGAGTGGCTGACTCCAAAGAGTTTATGATATGCACAAGGTAGGTCATCAGGCACCAATTCTTGTTTTGTGCGGAGCAGTTGTCAAGCCACAGAGTAATGTGGGGAATATCTCTGAAATGCTTAAAAAATACATCGAAAGAACTAATGATCTCCTCCTTCTTTCGTCCACATATGGCCTCATGCCATATCACTGCAATTGGCCTACCATGCTTGCTGTTAGTGCCAAGGGGTACAAAACTTTCATTAAACGCAACTATTCGTTTAGTAAAAACTGTAGTTTTGAATCCTTCCATCCTAGGTAACATGATAACTTTTTTCAAGTCACATGAATAATATATGTGATCTTTATCTACATCAATGTTTGCATGGGTTTTGTAGAGATTTCGTGCATCATTACTTCTAGTAATATGATCAGACCACTCGGTGCAAGTACTACATTCAGAGTTTAAATTGTCTTTGCTGTGGTCAGCGTTGTGGTTCATGAAAACTTCACAAATTTCACACTCTTCGTTTCCCAATTTAGTAAACGATATATTCATCTCTTTTAAAATAGCTCTATACAAGTCATAGGAGCATTTCAAGTCCGGATGTGTGGCCACAAAGTTTTGATGCATACTATTTATGGTTATATCACTAGGGAGGTAGCGCCTCAGTGGGGCGTGTTCTCTCCGGTAGTGTGCAATGGATGGGTTGTATGACTCTATATGTGCCTTAACAACTTCTCTGTCAATTTTTGTTGGTGGAGTACATTTCCCCCGGCCATCAGGAGCAATATTTGTTGGGTCTTTCTCAACACATAGGACATTGCGAAGAACTGTGTCATTGTTTTTGGAGTAGCCTAAGGTAGTCAAATAAAAAGTTTTGCATACTTGGACATTTTCCTCGTTTTCGTTTGTTAAAAAATACTTGAATGTGAACTTCTTTGACGAGCTTTCACTGCCTCTTCGTCTCTTAACTCCATGCCTGGTAGTCGTGATCAATATAAAGTTTCTTCGGTCCAGCCAATTTTTTCCACAATATATGGAATTGATTTGTTGTCTTCTTGCTTCTGAAAATTTTTCAGTGCATTTCAATCTGCAACCTTGACAAGGAGGATACAGGGAATGTTTTTGTATATATTTCTCTTTTTTCTGTTCAATTTTTTCTTGTTTACTCAAAACAGATTTTTTCCTTATCCTTGGTGTCCCTTTTTTAGTTAATTCTATATTTTGGGCTTCTTCCGGTTGTACATTTTCAGCAGGTTCGTCCTCGCTTGCTGGCAATAACTTATTTGGCTGATCAATCTCTAGGCCTATGCCATTCTGAACTTCTTGGTCATAGGAAACTGAATTATCAAAATTCGTAAGTTTAACTGGTGAAAGCTCAGTTAAAACATAACTATTGTTGTGCTCCTCGCTATTATTACACTCAAAGTCAACAACATGAGCAGCCGTTGAAGTTGACGCTATAGCAGATAGTGGTAACGGATCATCAGGATCATCTTCGTTTAGATTTTTTAATAAACTCAAAATATAACTTGACCTTGAATTACTACACATGTCCAATGTCACGTTATAAACCAATAATATAAGTCACAAGTTACAACAAAAAGTAAAACTTGCAAATAATACACGACTCCATAACAAAACACACTTTTAGATTGGGGTAAGGTTAGTAACTAAGTAAACAATCAAACTGGAGGGAAACAGCTGATTGTGAGAAACACCTGTTAGTTTTAGTTAAAAACAGCATCAAAAGCCACTTGTAAAAAACTCATCAGAGAGAAGAAGACCTTAACTCCCACTGGCAAGTGGATATAAGCCTTTCTGTTATCTGACGTGAGTTGAGGCCTGGTTCTAATTTATATTGTAATATTAGACATTTGAAGTAAAAAAGCCTTAACTACAAAACCAACTGTACTTGAGGCTTTCTTTCTTCAAAACTTACACTTGAGGCTTTCTTCACTAGAATGTCAGACAATTTAGGACATAAGGCATATTTCATTAGCGTTTTTCTCATTGAAGGAGTGGAGTTACCGCTTTCTAACCTAGAAAATAGGTAGAAAACCACCTAGAAAACCATAATATGACCTTAACTCAATTTTCATTTTTTTTGGACTTAAGGCCTTTTTCCCTAGTAGGGCAGTATAGGCACGGGAACCTGCCTGCGCCTGCCGCCGTGTGGCTGTCGCAACTGTAGCCGTAGTTACAATAATGTATAATCATGCGAATATGCCTGAGGCCGCGGCACTGTAGGCTGTACACCGTGTGGTACACGGACACCCCGCCAGTTGCGAAAACATTATTGGTGTGGGAATCCTCGTTAAAGGTATCACTCAATTACAATGTCTATAACCATAAAACATCAAACAATACTGGTGCTTTAATGACCACCGGGGAACAAAATAGCTGTCCGGAACTCCAGTCCAAGGTTCGTCGCCTTTGTCGAGCGAGTTATTTGTCATTGATGAGCCGGCTGACAATTAGCAAGCTCGCTCTGCGCGAGGACGCGGCTGCTGAAAAAATTGCCTTGAAAAAGAACGAGTATCTCACCATATACAAACATCCCATAAAGAGCTCCTTCGCTGATCTTGATGTACTGATACACAGAACAAGGGCGCTGGAAGGACAATACTTAAGCATTTTACGGTTGTGTATGTTAGATAGACCTAATAAAAGGGCAAGAGGTATTTAATGACTTCAATGCGTATAGCACGTAAAGAAAAAATAATTTGGCCTTCACAGCAAACCTAAAGAATACATATAGCCACAGAGTAAGGAACTGTGATATAGCATTTGCTTCTCATTAGTTAATAAATCATCTTCTTGAGCAATAGCTATATGATAAATGTTGTAAATTACATTCTCAGAACATTAAAAATTTCAAATTTAAATTCAAATTAACTAAACATTTAAATTTATTCTGTTGCAACATTACTAGACGGTAAATATACATAAAATATAATATAAAATGCAATAAATTTCAACCAGTCACACAAGTCAATGGTAATGCCGGTGTACATAAGGTGAACACTACCAACACGAGTTGTCGAAAGTGTTTGCGACTATCCACGAGTTTTTCAATACCCGCGAATTTAAATGGTTTGAAAGTGAGCGTAAGTATTTAAATGATTTAAAATCATGTAAAAATAAATCCACTGGAAAAAAATTTACCACGTGTTCTTAGCATAGTTTTTAACACATTTTGATTGATCTCGATAGAATATAAACACGTGCACGTACTATAATACAAACATCGATAAATACTAATTCAAAAAAGTGAAACCAACAACAGGAATTCAAAGCACTTAAAGTTCGTACTAGACACGCAAGTGAGCTATAGGATTGCCCCGCCACGAAGTTACAACAGCGGCTAACGACGCAGTTGCACCGCGCCTAGGTTGGCATTGCGAGAATCACGTGGGACAAAAAAACTATTCCCCGCTGTAATTTCTAGAAATAAGTGGAATTTCCTACACAAAATCAGTTTTTTTGGCAAAAATTCCAATTTATTTCGATCATTCGTCAAGCACAAAGCACATTCTCCTGAAATTGCAAAAACCGAGCAACAATCCAGTCGATTCTATTATATCCAGCATACAATTATAAGACACCCCAAAAATCATAGAGGATGTCCAAACGTAAGGAGCGTATTTAATTGGCCGTATGAGCGGCGGCGGACGTGGGGCCCGGTTGTGCGGCCGAGCGTGGCAGCGGCGGTAATGGCGGGAGCAACGATCAGCTGATCAGCTGTTGAGGGTATAAACAGCTGATGACGCAACGTCACACATTACCGTATCAGAGCGGTCATTAAACCATCAGCTGGGCACAGGAGGCTCCATGATACACTGGTGTCCGTCAACACTGTCCACACCGGGCGGGAGCAACGATCAGCTGATCAGCTGTTGAGGGTATAAACAGCTGATGACGCAACGTCACACATTACCGTGTCAGTCAGAGCGGTCATTAAACCATCAGCTGGGCACAGGAGGCTCCATGATACACTGGTGTCCGTCAACACTGTCCACACCGGGCGGGAGCAACGATCAGCTGATCAGCTGTTGAGGGTATAAACAGCTGATGACGCAACGTCACACATTACCGTGTCAGTCAGAGCGGTCATTAAACCATCAGCTGGGCACGGGAGGCTCCATGATACACTGCTGTCCGTCAACACAGAGCGTCCGAGCCCGAGCCTCTCCCTTCCTCCAGTTGCGATATCATCTCAACGGTGTTGTAACACAGGTTTGGACCTCTTACTGCTCGTCCATGTTCTTTCAGGCGATTCTTTTAGGGCGTATGATGTATATTATCACAAGGAGTATTACCTCCAAGCTCGCTACTACTATTGACTATTAAACGCTGCTACTACATTACACTGTGAGAAATGTATAACACGCCAGTTTACAACGATGCAATGTAAAGTTACGCAACGGTCGTAGCTCAGTGGTTGAGCTCTGGGTTATCACCCAGCGGGCCTGTGTTCAAATCCCGGCTAAGGAACAAAAAGATCGTTCGTCCTCTCCCGTGGTTCGGAAGTCAAGTTATACACCGTTGGTCATCCGCATAGAAAACAAAAAATGCAGGCCTTTTTAGATGAGGATGACTGTGAGTTAATTGATGATCTCCCTCCACTAAAAGCTTCTGATGATTATTATTAATGTAAAATTAAATATGGGGGTCAACATTCATCAAAGTCCGTTCAATATATCCCCGAACAGATAAATATTGAGGTAAAAATTGTAGGCCTAGACTTTTTTATATGAGATCATAATATTTTGCTATAAATGTAATAAATGATCGAAATTATTGAGTTGTGTTCTTCTGGTGGTTTTTCGAAACTGCAAAGCACATTCTCTTTCTAAAGAGCTGCCAGCCAGAGTTATCCCCAAGGTTATCCTTAGGGGTTATTGAAAATTTTCGTTTCTTTCTTGTTTCTTAAAATCTCAGAGGCAAAGAATATAGCTGCTATATTGTTGAGTTCACAGGTAGGGTAAAAATCGTTGCAAGGAAAAGGTTCAAGTGACAGATGAAAAGTTGTTCGTAAAATTTTACAAAATGTTTGACCTCACAATCATTCAAAAATAATAAAGTTGGACAGAGGTGTGCCGCCCTCTAATGATTGTAACTTTATTTTGCCGGATTTCACTTTTGATCCGGCAAAACCAGATGTGCCAAATACTGTTGTACTGTTATCCTAAAGTCTCCAAGAAAGTTATTAAGTAATTTTTATTAACATAAACAAAAAATGCAAATGTTTAATCGTCAGGTATAATTTTCCACGTAACTTTAACAAGCAGTTTGACGCTGCTTGATTTATCCTTTCTCTTTAAAACCGGTAATCGAGCGAGGTCCTGGCGAATGACGCTTATTAAACTTTGCGCTTTTTCGGACAGAAAATTGTGGGAAAGCGGGGGTTGCGGGGTCCGGGGTTCAAGGTGAGACTGCAGGGAAAGGTTGGGTGGTTGTGCCCCGGTGCGGTGAGCTGCTCCCGTTCCCAGCCGCGGACGTTGCGAAATGCATACTTATCTGCTGGACAACACCTAACGTATTCCGTATAAAGCATAAAGAGCCACAGTTTATTGTCAAGTTAGAACAAACCGTCCTTACCCGTTCAGGGTATTGAGTATTCTCTCCAAAATAAGAGAACTCGGTCGATTTAATGTCCATGAACACAATTTTAAGGATTAACGATAATTAATCGATCGTAGTCAACCTTTAACTGAGTAGGCTATAATTGCAACGTTACTCTGACGCGTTACTGGAATCGTAATCAGCTTACTTTAGATTCCACGTCGATCTATAACGTTATGTCCTAGGACTTAACTTTTAATGAATGGCCATCGTTAGAAAACTGTAGCAAACACGTGGCTAGACTAGAGAACTTATGATAAAGAACCTAATTGTGCCACAGCCCTATAATTCCCCGTTATCTCGATGAAGTACTAGTTTACATTATAGTTCCTCACAAACCGTTGCTAAAAATTCATTTACTGAAGGCCTATTGTTTTATAAATTAACGTGTTGTGATATGTTGAGATATGTTGAATAAATAGACCTATTCACTTTCGACTTGACAATTTTTTGAAATTTTTTTTACCGTAAAATACAATCGATCCAACATTTTTTAACCTAGTGTAATTAATATATTTCCTCACAGCATTTCCAATATCCACCTTTCGTCTGGTAATATAGTACTGTAGACATCATTACTAAAATGGTAAACTAATTGTCTCCATCTTCTTAATTTTATGAGGGTTTCGACTGTTACACACCTTTTTCTCCCGACTTACTTCATAGATTTCCAAGATTGATGTATCACTAGTGCACGTGTTGCTCGACATCGAGCAATTTATTTTGATATACAATACAAAAGTTACATTTTGTTCTAAATGAATGACATCCGACCAATCCAATATAGTGAATATCAGTGATTACCAAAAACAACAGCTGTAAGTTAACAGATGTTTAAAATGCCCAAACCAATCTCAATGTTATTCTAATGGGAAAATTTAAAATTTAATTTTTGAATAGCGCCCTTATTTTAAGTCTGATTTTCAACAATTTTTGGTGGAAACAACTACAGACCAAGCCTTATCCAACGACACCAAAAACTTGAAAATCGGTAGAAAATTGTAGGAGGAGTTCTCAAGACAAAAAAACCCTTATAGCGTATTAAATAAGTATAGATTTTAAAGCTTACATAATCTAGCGCGTGTGCGAATGGTAATTGAAAAGGTCAGTTCGTTTCGGGCTTCGCTCCCCTAGCCTTGATTTGTTTTTAGAGAGCGGTTTAAAATGTTGACCAACTTTCATTATGTTTTCAAAATGCGAATTGTAACTTAAAAACTTATTGCCTTCATGTTGATTTTTAAGACAGATGGTAACAAAAATAGATCGTTTGTCACTGTATAGGCCTAATCAACATAAATATTGTTTGAAAAGTCATAATACCTTCGAATTGTACTGTCGGTGAGTTTCTCACAAACTGAAAGAAATATATTACAAAATGCACAATCTGCTCACGGTCGCCCAGTTTGGTTTATTTTTAGATGGTTAACGAGGAGATATTTGGATCATAAAACACAGCAGAAAAAAACTTTTTGAACATACAATTTTCTATTCCATTCGGAAAATTATTGCACCAGTTCGTTATTGACTTTGAAACATGTTTTAAAAGACTTTCGTCCAAGAGATGCACAGAAGCTGTGGCCGTCGAGGTCTTAACAAGCGAGAGCCGAAACTAAATTAGCATGTTCAGAAGACGGGAAGCGGAGAGGCTGACCTTTTGGGGGAAACCTCAAGTGAAGAAGATCCCCGCCGGTGGACTGGGCGGCAGGAGCATCATCAGACGGCCTTGGACGACCCATCGGTGGCGTGCATTACCATAGAGATGCGAGGGTCGCCGCGTCGGTCTACCGGAGACTCGACTCGACTGTTGCTGTGATTTAGTATGTACAGGCTGCCCAAGTTTGTAACCTTTGCGTTTTATTGGTCTCAAACACTATTATTTACGAGGCAATTTTACAATGTGTGCAAATTATGAACATAGTGGTGCATATTGCGGACGTGGATTTTTGATGCTGCAATTCTGTCCATAAAACTTGGGGAAGACAGTCTATTGAAGCTGCTCGTCAGACGATAGAAGAATCGGCCTTAAGATGGAAGTTAAATTGTGAAACCAGCAAAGTTTGATACTAAATCATAAAAGATAAATTATCTTTTATTCATAAGATCGTTTTTCATACGGTTAACGAGAAAATTGAATTAAAAGACAGTAGGCTATTTCACACCCAGTACGAGTTGTGTTCTCGGTTTGGTTAAGCGTAAAAAAGTTGATTTTCTAAAGTTTTAAGTTGATATCTTATACTCTAAAACAAGCTCCATTTGTCCGGGCAAAGTTTTTTTTTTCGCTCTAAGGATTTTTGATTTTTTTTATTGAATATGGGAGTTTTGGCCACCAGAAATCGATTGGAGCTGGTCCCATAGCTGGGAAAAATCCGGTTTTCGTGCTAGAGCCCTTCAAAGTTTCCATGTTATCCTTATGGAGATTTTATTGATTGAACAAAAATCAGCTGATAACTGTAGATATAAACCAATGTGTTACATCGTAAGAAAATTATACCAAAGTGCAGCACGCTTCGGCTTGGCGAGTGAGCGAAGCGAACGAGCTCGTCTTTAAAATGGAAGAGGGCGAGTGAGCGGAGCGAACGAGCTTTGTGTGAGAACGAAAGTGATAATTTTACCGAGCTTATGCTCGGTCCCCCTGGTACTTTATATAAAGTCTACAGAAGTGTAGAAACTATATTTACAGGAATTATGAATAAACGTTATTTTCTCATCATCATATGAATAGGACATATATAGGCAGTCCTTGCCGAGCCTCGCTCAATAAACTACTGGACTGCCATAAACGTAGGCCGCTTCCTCCGTATGAGCACCCATTCAACAGGTGTCATCGTTCAAGAGACGACCGGGCGGCCTTCAGCGGTCGGGGGCTATCTACTCCCACACTGAAGTATCGACGACTTATGAAAATTAGGTGTCGACTTGGGTTTGGATATTTGTTTGTGGCGCTGCTTTAATCTCGCCATTAATTTTTAGGCCCCCCATGACAGCACTGTAAATTCGATTCCATTTGTAATGTTTCCTTAAATTTGTCGAAAATAACCTTCAGTAGGACTCATGCAAAATTGTGACACGCAAATTCCATTATTTTAATTTGCCAACAAAAATGTGATTAATTACAAACACATTTGGGCTACTTTTATCCTACATTAAATAAGACGGAAAACTACTTGAAACCCATCAATAACGATAATGAAAGTAAACTTGACTATTCATACTCTAGACAATGGGTGGAAAGTAGTTGAATAGGCTCCTTTGTTTACGTTAGACGCAAAAGAAAGTGGAGTCGTTTAGAGCACAAGGAGCGTTGCCCAACACCAGATTAGCGCTCGGCTAACCGCACTGTTATACGACTGTGTATGGGTGTTTGTTTGGGTTTACATGTTGACTAGTACAGAGTCGTGAATCCTAGTCCGCGGGCCGAGCCATAGAAATCTCATGCACTCACTACTTTGGTAACATTAAAAACCGACAGCCATATAAAAATACCCCCGTCGCAGCAGACCTGCGTACTCAGCGAATTTCCAAAGAATTATTGTTTCAACATCAATGAACTTTTTGGCTATCTTATATAATTCATAATCTTTACAATAAAATAAAATATATTTAATGGCATTATATTTCTGAGTAAATTATTTTTATTTAATAATTTATATATTAATATTTATACTGCAATAAATGACTTTTTTAACAGTAATAAAAGTGCACATCCAAAGCTTCCATGCAAAAGGAATGATTTGTTTACAAATAACAAAACATAAACATTTCAAATTTGACAAATATGCAGAAGACAGCTGATCAGCTGATTAGGAACAGATACTTTATTATCTCCATCTCTCTTGCTCCCATTATACACTTATTTTCCATGAGAATACCATGAGATTTAGCATGTAGGTTTGCTGCCATGAGGGTTTTTGATCAAATCTTAATTACTCACCACCTAGTGAAGGTTCATACATTTTTTTAATGAGATATGTTGATAAATAAGCGAAATATAACTTTTTAAAGATTTACCCATAAGAATAACATGGGAAACTTGATTTGAATTTTCTCTGTAACCAGTTAAGCTATTTTAAAGATTCAAAATACTAAATTGTTTGTTTTTTTTTTTTAAGCTCTTTTAAATGGTATTCGTTAAAATTGATAAATTTTGAAAATTTAGGTCCAAAAATGCCAAAAACCCATTAAAAACCCCATAAAACCCCGTTCCCATAACCCGATAATGCTGGTTCGCGAACTCATGAAAATAGACCTGGTCTTACACATTCATACCAAATTTCATCAAAATCGGAGGTCCCCTTCAAAAGTTATCAGTACCACGGACACACACACACACACACACACACACATATATATATATATATATATATATATATACATACATATATATGAAAATGAACGAATGGTGTTTTTGGCTTCTGGGGACCTCAAAATGAAAAAGTAAAGTGGTCCCGGGCTTAGGTCTTACCATGGCTACTACGGTAATAGCGTATTCCCTATAGGTAAATTCGCTAAAATGAAATCTTTTGGGGAATTCAATACGCTATACTTTGAAACATTTTTAATCAGTCTAGAGAAAAAGTCAAAACAGACAAAACAAAGCCAAGAAGTTAAAAGGAGTCAACAGTTTTTATTAAGACTGGGTTTTATTGAATCCAAACTGCCATGTTCTATCAAAACAGCTTCAAGACTTGAGAAAAAACTAAGAGTGACTAGTACACTTGGTAAATTTCATACCATATGAATACACAAAAAGCTGACATTGTAAGAAATCATTTTGCTAAAAATAATTTGTTTTCATGCAGCAACTCTTAAGTTTAAATTAAACATCGAATAACCTAATTGGCTAAATTATACATTGCAGTTTTACCACCAGCACTAGCTATGCTAATAAAGGCAACTAAGTAACTTACAAAACCTCAGCACCATCCGAAGGACCCTTATAATGTACCGTACCTGAAACAAAAAATAAATTATGTTAAAATACTCTGTAATAATTCCAAACTAAAATTAAGTTGAAGAATCATTCGAAAGTACAACAATTGACTAGTTACCCTGTCAGGAACTGATTAAAAGAGAAACCAATGTCTAATGACACAAATTATTTGCTATCGTTATTCCTTTGTAACAATTAAAAATATTATTCACAGGATTTGCTCTCGTTACGCTGCGGAATTTAAAACCTTCATCACTTGAAATATAGGATCCAGTTCACAATCAAACCCACGATTATCCAACAGTTATAGCCCGGCTGGTAATTGGAACGGTCACAATGAATACCTGAGGCAAACCCGCGTCATTTTACATAGTTGCCGCGCCTCTACCATTCTCTACTTCGTAAGATGCACTAATTAAACCTACATTTCTTCATGCTACGCTGCCATTTACCAGTAGTACTTGAACTACATTGAAGACACAAAAATGAGGCGGATACGCAGGAGCAGCGATCAGGAAACACAACGGGGAGAGGCAAGGTCGCGGGTCCTGGGTATCCTTTCACCCACTGAGCTAAGGTCAGCCTTGTTTGCAAACATCTGGCTAGTCGAAATGGGGCGTTAGGCGGCGTGGGAGGGTTATCTCCCGTGGTGCGATATTTTACACACATTTCCCAATCTTCGGTGTGGGCGGAACATAGGACATTGTTTTTGGAGTCCCAATCGCAATCAACTAAATGGCGCAATTTTGAAGTAGAATAACGATTTTATGGAGGAAGATTTATACCAAGATCCCTTCTAAAAATTCGTTATAGAATCACATGTATTATTGATTTAATTGTATGACCATTGACTATTGAACGCTACTCTTAGTCAATGGTATGACTAAAATGCCAGAGAAATGAACACCGAAACCATGGCGTCGTCACTACCAAGGGACGCACGTCCAAATCATGAAAGTACCCCCCCAGCGGGTATCCTCCATTACTTTATGTGTCTCGTTCTTACTACGGTGGAATGTGGCTCATATATATTTTCCGACAACTAACTTGTGGGCGGTAGTCTACTTAGAGTTTGAAAAGTTAGGCGGGGTCATCTCTGACGATTCTCTCAACTCCCTTTTACGTGCAACGTAGAAGACGTAATAAAAATGAGGGATCTGACCTAGCAGGATAATAGAAATGTTACACTGTACAGTAATGGTTTGGGGCTTAAAGAAGGCGTTTTGGGCGAAACCAGGTTTGACGAAATCGCCTACTTTTGACCTCACAAAACCCCTCAAACTTGGACGATTTTAAAAATTCTTTGACACTCGATGGACTCGAAAAACAAAAGAAGTTGATTTATTTTCTCACGGTCGGACAATGTCAAATATCGAGAACCATTCAATGGCCAAGGTTTTACCCATTTAACATTGTCACAATCTAACATTTGGAAACTTTTACCTGGTCCCTAATATTAGCATTCCATTAAGGTTACGTATTTAATTAATACAGATCATTTAACTATGTGTTTTGTCGGCAGGTGGCGAGGAGGAGGGTCGGGTGGTCAAGAGGCCTAGGGCGCCCTCCGCCCCGGACCCCGACGTGGACGTGGCGCCCAGTGACCAGGCCCTGGACGAGAGGAACGGTCCGCCCAAGCAGCCGTCCGTGCCGCCGGGGTTCCTTAGCCCCTCCGTCAAGGAGTATCTCGAACTCGGCAAGTCCATACCAGGTCAGTTGTTTATCGTATATTTAATTCTCCTCGACAATAATGCCATTTCTCTGGTTTGGCTTGATTTCATTTTCCCGACTCAGTAATGAGACTCCATTGATTTCCTCCTCGACTAGATCCCACAAATTTCATAGGAATATGGGGGTTTAGATATAAGTACAAATTATTCTATTTGTAGGTTTCTTGTAGACGCTACAAAAATTCCATAATCAATTTTTGTTACGAACGGAGGGTATTCGGTGACCAATCAAGAAATTAGGTCCACGTCTTGATCACAAATCTATAGGCTACATTTCTTTTGAACACGAAAGTTATAGCTTCGACTAATATCAATGACGGACGAACGCAACATGATTATTAGGAAGTGTACTTTTTCCATTTACTTAATACTTAACAGACAAATTTCAATTAGTAGTCATGTAAGTTATTGCCACTTGCTGACACGAGCGCCTCGGGAGCGAGGTGGCGATGGCGGGATGTTATCACACAGCTTGTTCACAAACCTGTTTGGAAAGCGACATAAACTCTACTCTGTCTGACTGGTTCCTCTTTTAACTGCATGTGACATCACTGTTAGTAAAACAACAACGATAATAGGTATAGTTATAAAACGGATTTTATGTATATATTTAGTAAATAAAAAATTATATAGTATTTTGTTTGTATTTTGTTTTAAACGAGATTTCTCGTTGACTGTGTGAGGTGTACTTCGTGTTAATAGTCCGCGTCTATAGGGCTCGTCACAAAGTGGTGTATTAGATGAAGTTGGTGGGTTTTCCTATTACATTTCTCTTGCGTATAATGTTGTTAGTGTTATAAATACATATGACCTTCCTAACGGTAGGCAAAAATAACGAAGCCACATTCTACAATTTGAAGAAAATAAGACGAAGAGGGTGCATAACGAACGTTCCGAAATATGATCTACATCGCTAGTTTCCACGATTCCGTAACAGTTACACAACGCCGTCTGTAACGTTTATTCAAATATCTCGTGGCGTTTCCGAAACACGCCCATGTTTGAGGAACTCTCCCATCCTCCTCCCGCAACGTTACAGTGGCAGTGAGTGACCAGATGATCCCATGTTTCCGGCGCCACGACGGTGAGAGGAGGGGGCGGGTCCGTGTAACAAAACGGTCCGATTACACTACTGCAGCTATAGAGATAACGACACTTTCTCCCGTCTCCCGCCAGCAGCGCCGCGCCGCGCTTCCTCGCGATCCCTACAGGACATTCAGCTGTGACGTGATGAAACCCGGGCCCCGATTATTGACTCTTGAGAGATGTAATCAACTTGATCGTCAACGATTACCTGAAAACGTTCTTTTACGAACTGATCTTGTTTTTTACGAGTACTGTATAAAAAAATATTATCAACTTGTATTCGTAGTTATGTCTCCTTTATTGTTTTTGCCTTTTATGTTTTATTGCAGTACTATACGCCTATTATTATTATTTTAATCCAGTACATCTAAGTACATTTACTGTTGATATAACATCAAAGGCGACTCGTATTACTAAGAATGTTATGAGGTAATATACATTTACGGCAAAACCTGTACTACTTTACACGCTGATATGGGATAATTGGCATTAGTAGTTACTGTAACATCTCTAAGTTTCGTATTAAACATGGCAAACACCAATTTAACCCCAGCTTAGAAAATAAAACGGTTAATTTAACAATACTCTTGCTTATTCATTACACGACTAATAAAACGAATGCATAGCTAATAAATGTAAACATTTAATGAGCTCCAGGAGCTACAAGGAAACCAAAACTGGCAACACGTATTTTTACAGCCAACCAATCATGCAATAACTGATTATCCAAAACTATATTGAGCAATCATGGACCTATCACAAGAAAATGAATATATAGGCACATTCTATCTGTAGATAAATAGTTTTTAAGGACGAAATTAATAACTAATAAAGCGTAACAACTATAAAAAAGAATAAGATATATAATATAGTAAGTATTGTATTGTATTCATACTTATTATATATAATAATATGATAAGTATGAATCTCGCAACTACAACTAGATTAAACAAAGAAACTGGGACCAACAGTTTATTGTTAAGTGTCCTTACTTGGATCAAATTATGGAAACTAATCGAATATCACATAATAGTTGTCAGGTGTATACCTGGAGTTGTGATTACACCTAGATGAGCTATTGAAAACCATCCTCACAGTCGAGTCTGCGTCGAGCAATCAGCAGATACACAGATAAAAAATAATAGAGAACATCTTTTAATAAATCAACCTCAGACTAAAAAAAAAAAAATTGTGATAGTATATCGCGCCTTTTTATCTTTTTAGTTGAGTGAAGAAGTTTTGAAATAACTTTATGACCGGAATCCCCCCAACAGTCTTTATTCAATGTACAGCAGTGATCACAGTAGTGGAGCATAGTTTCATTTTATACCTACAATACAAGTTGGTCCAGTATTTAACGTTTTAATCTTAACTAGTATAAATTGTTCAACTCAACTCCTAGAGCGTGGCAATCCGTCACAGAAACGCCTAGCCGACCAGCTCTGCTGGACATAACTATCGGTGAGGTGGCAAGTGGCGGGAATGCTCGTGTATTATCGCGTTGTGGAGCAGAGATCCCACCCTGCCTGGCGTTACAACACGGACACTCGGCAATCCGCTCATGAATACTGAACGGCGGCGACCGGACGGCGAGGCGTGGCGATACCGTGGCATAGCGGCGGGGCGTCGTCGGTGTCGGATCTGATACGATTGACGGATGTGCGGCGAAAGTCACCCGGAACCGTCTCTCAAACATGTGACATAACAGAGAGCTAAGAGAATGGAAACTATGTTGGGCGGCAGAAGTGTTCACGAGAAAGACGTAACTAGTCATCTTTGTGAAAGGACGAATCTAAGCGAGTCTTCCAAGTTCCAGCCTACATCTTCTGTTCTACTATCCTTCGAAGTAATGCCGAATCCCCAAGCCTGGCCCATCAAACACTAATTTGTGGTCTCAAGTCTAGCATTTTTAACGCCTTGCCAAAAAATTAATTGTTGGTTTTCTTTATTTCTTAATATAGGTGCTAAATCACAGGAAAGTTTTGAAGGGCTTCCAACTGGAACTGGATGACAGCGATTGTCGAGAGCCCACCAGGTTTTCCCTCTAACCAGAAATGCCGCAACAACTGTATCATGTTTCTTTAAACTAGTAAAGCTTGTTCATCGTGTTGCAATAGACTCCTCGCCGGCGGTAACTTAAGTCGTGAAAACAGTCAAAGTCACAAAATACAACCCCACGCCTTTGTATTCCAGATCAAGATCCTGTCAACTCTTTAGCAACGGTAGAGCAAAAGATATCTACCCATGTGAGTGTGCTTGTTCTCCTTATCCGTCGTCCTGTTTTTATCGAAGCTAGGGCTTGAGGAGGTCAGCGGACAGCATTAGGAAGTCAAGGAGAATGCGGGATAACCAAACTAGAGCCCGGGGCAATGCGGTTGGTTGGCCAACGGTCGGCATTGACCCCCGCCCCGGCCCGAGGCGACCCAGCCGCGCCGACCTATTGCGCCACCTCCCTCGCCCTCGCCCCGACCCTGCCGCTGACGCCGCCACCACCACCGCGCACCACACCGCCAAGTGAAAGAGCACGAATGGAACAAGACATTATTAGTTTTCGATCAGGCATTTTTATTATTCCACGAAAAAGAGTCTACGGATTCCTACTCAGGGTCTTGGGGTCTAGACATTCCTCCGACGAAGTACTACTCTACTAGAGGTCCACCACACCTTCCAACGATGAAGTCCTACTCAATGTCCACCACACCTACCTATTATGAAGCCCTACTTGAGGTCCATTACAAATTCCTACAATGAAGCCCTACTCGAGGTCCAAACCTTCCTCCGATGAATTCCTACTCAAGGTCCACACCTTCCTCCGATTAAGTCCAACTCGAGGTCCACCACACCTTCCTAATAAAGCAATAATACTTGAGGTCCATTACACATTCCTATACAATGAAGCCCCACTCGAGGCCCAAATCTTCCTTCGATGAAGTCCTACACGAGGTCCACACCTTCCTCCGATTAAAGTCCAACTCGAGATCCATCACACCTTCTTACAATGAAGTCCAACTCGAGGTTCACCACACCTTCCCAATAAAGCCCTACTCGAGGTCCACCACACCTTCCTACAATGAAGCCCTACTCAATCTCCACCACACCTTCCTACAATGAAGTCGAAGTCCTACTCGAGGTCCACCACACCTTCCTACAATGAAGCCCTACTCAAGGTCCACCACACCTTCCTACAATGAAGCCCTACTCAAGGTCCACCACACCTTTCCACAATAAAGCCCTACTCGAGGTCCACCACACCTTCCTACAATGAAGTCGAAGTCCTACTCAAGGTCCACCACACCTTCCTACAATGAAGTCCTACTCAAGGTCCACCACACCTTCCTACAATGAAGCCCTACTCAAGGTCCACCACACCTTCCTACAATGAAGTCCTACTCGAGGTCCACCACACCTTCCTACAATGAAGACCTACTCAAGGTCCACCACACCTTCCTACAATGAAGCCCTACTCAAGGTCCACTACACCTTCCTACAATGAAGTCCTACTCGAGGTCCACCACACCTTCCTACAATGAAGACCTACTCGAGGTCCAAACATTCCTCCGAAGTCCTACTAGAGGTCCACACCATCCTCCAATGAAGTCCAACTCGAGATCCATTACATCTTCCTACATTGAAGTTCAACTCGAGGTTCACCACACCTTACTAATAAAGCCCTACTCGAGGTCCACGACAGCTTCCTAAAATGAAACCCTACTCGATGTCCATACCTTCCTCCGATTGAGTAATACTCGAGGTCCACACCATTCTCCGATGCCTGTCAAGGGTTGTATACGAATTAATTCTATAACCTGTGGTAGAAAGCTCATAATTTCAATTTCCATTCTTTATGTACCAGCTTAGCTTGACTTTTGCTTTTAATAAAACATTTGGGTGCTGTTTATTGGTAGCTTATGTCTTTAAAGAACATCAGGTGGATTAATATTACAACGTTTTACACGCGGTTTAGGATGACTTTCACAGTGCAAGTCACACAGTGTTTAAAGTTCACAACGTTAATCGTGAGATTCGGAAATTGTTGGATCTCTTACACAACTGCATGTAACCGCTCTCTAAATCTCGCAAACACAGAGACAGATTTATCTGGCAAGATTCGCGTCTGCCGTTTCGCTCCAGATCGGCGCTGCGGCGCGCGCGCGGGCTTGTCGTGTTCCGCAATCCTTGGAGTGGTCACGAACACTCTTTATCTGCGGCGATCACCGCCGACCCGATCTATCATTCCAGCTGCTAGGGAAACTCGTTAGCTACAACATCGCCGACTGGTAAATTGGACAAAACCTGTGAAGAAAACTCTTCGAATGACTTTTTTAGTTTTGTTTTATATAAAATCGTGTGCCTTATTCGTCTGCTATGATCCGTATTCTATTGTCAACAAACAAGACAATACCCAGAAACTGTAATGACACCATAACTCCGACTGATGTCATAAACTCAAGGTGAAATATCCATTGAATGAAACGATCTTCTTCAAGGCGAGAATCCCATGACGAGTCATCCTTTTGAGCTCGGTTCACACCGCGCTGATGCAAGTCAAGGTCGATCCGTCGGATGATTGCAGACAATTACTTGCATTCAATTTATTTAACAAGAGATATTATCTACTCTTGCCTCCAGTTTCGGCGAACTACTGAAAAATGGTTACAAAAGTCGAAATTGTCGAGGGTTGCTCAAAACCGTATTTCACCAAAACGTACGCCTAATAATCGGTCAGAAAACGACTTATTGGGTAGAAAATAATTAAATTAATTAAAGCGGATGGTTTATTGGCTGGATGGCGATGGCGGTAACGTGTGCCGTGGCCGCGGGGAGGGGAGGGCCCTCTGCCTCAGCCTTGACATCTTTGACTCCGCTCTCCCTCTCCCTCGGCCTACGCCTCGTGTAAATTACCCGACACGCACAGACGCCGCCGATGCATCCAACGTACACTATTGGCTATTGTTACTACTGTACTACATTTATAACCGTTGCCCAACCGGAACACACTACACATAACAAGGTGTTGATCAAGGTATGAACAAGGTGGACTTGTGAAGAAATTTGCCATTGTGCACTTTTCAACATAGTTGTATGGACAAGACTAAACACAATCACTTTTAACCGTTTTAACCAATTACAATAATGGAGTTAAATTCATATTTTCCTCGAGCCAAACTGTAACACGGATTACACAAATAAATATAATAATGGTTTTTCCACGCACATCAAGGAGCTTAAGTCCCCCTCCCTTTGATTTGTCTATCTTTTAGCTCTCCTACTTGAACTAACAAGTTAAGTCTCTATAATTATGAGGTTTTCTTTAATACACCCGTCGCAGCAGACCTGCGTACTCAGCGAATTTCCAAATTGGTAATATTAATTTGACCAGATAAATCTATAAACAAAATTTAATCACGTGCACATAAATAGAGATATGAATGCCTATTCTCCTAATAAATATAGGGAAAGAGTATGCAGGTATGCTGCCATGGGGAACACTAAAAGTACGTTTTTAGCATAAAAAAATTATCTCGACCATATGAAGCCATAAACTTAGTTTCATCTATATCTGTCCATAAATAAACAAGTTTGCCTATTTTCCATATGATTAACATGGGAAAAGAGTATGCAGGTTTGCTGCCATGATAAGCACAAAAACCAAGATTTTTTATCACAAATAAATGAAGCTCAACTAAATGAAGCTAAATACCAAGTTACACCAAAAAATATTGGTTATAAGTGAAATATTAACAAATCTTTACCTTCCATAAGATTAACATTGGAGCCCCAAAATACAATGTACTGTCTTTAGACTTTTTAATATCTCGGTAACCAATGGAGATAGAGCAAAGCTTCAAAATACTAAATTGTGTGTTTTTTTTGAGCTAAATCCAATGGTTAAAATAAAAATTTAAAATGTTTAAAATTTACATATGAAAAATGCAAAAAACCCATTTTTGGGGTACAAAACCCCCCAAAACTACCCCTTCCGGTAGGTCGATATGTCTGGTTTACGAACTTATCCGAATAAATGTAGGATTACACATCTCTACCAAATTTGGTTTTGATCGGACCATTTTTACGAGAGTTATCGTGTCTAGGGACACATACATACATACATACATATATATATAAAAATTTTAATGACTATTATTTTTGGTCTCTGGGCACCTCAAAACGAAAAAGTAACGTGGTCCCGGGCTTAGGTCTTACCATGAGACCTATGGTAATAGCTTATTCCTTATAGGAAATTCGCTAATAATGAATTTTGAAGAAAGTAGGTCTAATAAAGATCGGCTCTAAACCTTCCTTACCAAATGTCATCAACGTGTCTTGTAAAAATAGTGATATCTCACATTATTTTTCCATGTCATGTCAACTTAGGTGTTCTTTACACTGTAAAGGTGATTGCTTTGCATCAGTATTCTACTGAAGACGTTATAGTCGTTAGTGTAGGAGTTAGAATATCCAGCGCTACCAGGATCCCCTACCTCATGCGATGCCTCGTCTCCAATCATTGTAACCCATGGTGTACGGTTGCAGGGCGGCCCGGCGCCGACTACCCGATCCTGTCGCTGGTGCCCTACACCGACTTCTACTGCGAGGACCAGGACTACCCCGGCTTCTTCGCCGACATGGACACCCGCTGCCAGGCGTGGCACTACTGCGACATCGACGGCCGCCAGACCACCTTCCTCTGTCCCAACGGCACGCAGTTCTCTCAGGTATCAAATTTGCTATCAACATTTTCATGAAAGACTTTAAACAGTCAAAGTCATTGATTCAGGGATTTCGCTTTGAACCCATTAACTTGACTAAAAATGTTCTTGCAATTGTCAATAATCTTACCACTAACTCTTACTTGTTTGACTACAAAAAATTCACATTGGTGCCATCTGCTATAAACGTCAAATCATAGACGAATAAAGTAATCCGTTGGACATAAAAGGTAGTAAACAAAACTGAACAGAAATATAGACGAGGATAGGTCTATTTAAGACCTATCCTCGCGTCGTCTCCATCATTGTATATGACCCGTAAGGACGATATCGTCCTCTCTACCACAGAGATAAACACAAGTGCTTCCACCATTCTCTCACTAACGTTGGTCTCTCTGTCCCGCAGGCGGTGTTCGTCTGCGACTGGTGGTTCAACGTGCGGTGCGACCTCAGCAAGCAGCTGTACCCGATCAACGCGCGGCTGTACCGGCGGCCCAAGCTCAACCCCACGCGGCCCCACAGGCTCATCACCAAGCAGCTGCTCGACAACATCTTCGTCTGACCCCGGGACTGTGACACCTCACCACACCTCGCCAGTGGGGACCGAACAGACTCTGGACTGTTCCCGTGTGATTGTATCGCAGTTCGGTGTGAACTAAAACCAACGCAAATCTCTGTGGATTTCCTGGATTGAGTGCTGGAATATTAAAACTAAAATAGTGAGAGAAAAAATTCGAAGTCAACAGTTGTGTTTGCAGTATAAAAACGTTTTATTGCCATAAAGCCATGTTATGTAACTTGACAATTAAAATAATGTCATAGGCCTAATATTCTTGCGCTCTCTCTAGGTTTCAAATGGACTATACACAGGGGGAGAGAGAACATTTTGAAAGGACCTAGAACGGTCAAATGCTGTAGACTTGTTTTACATACAGTACAGATAATATAAAATGTTTATATTTGTAATTTAATAAAGTAAGGAGTAAATATTTTAAATTCATGTTATAGTTCGATGCATGATCTCAAAAATTGTTCAAGCAACATGTCCTACAAAATAAACTGATTCTGAGAACCAAGTAAAATATTAAACTTATATAACACTGCTTTTATTTTGTGATGCAGTTTTCGTATTTTATTGCTTAGACAAGCAACTTGAAATTTACGTTATAAGTTACAATAAAATGCAAAAGGTTCATAATCAAGCCCTTCCGTTATACACGCCGAAACTCCGTAAAGAGGCTTTAAGTTAAGAAAACATGTAAACTAGAAGATCAAATTGTAAAAAAATATTAAATTTAATTTAATGCCAAAAATTGATCTTGTAATTATTTCCAATACTCATTTACACAGTTCTGCGACTATTCTGTGAGATATTAAAAAGATGGAGTTATCATGAACAGACATAACTATTGATTTATGGTTAACACCTTTTGTAAATATCCAGTTTTCCTTGGATCAAAATGTGATTCAGATTGAACAAATAAATTTTCACCATATTTTACGTAACTGAAATAGACTGGTCTGTTATCTTGCAAAGAGTAGGTCTACCTACAAGCAAACACAAAAGATTTTCGTTGTGTTTAATCATGTTTAGTTTCGAATGAATACACAATAAACGGTATCAGTTAACTGACACATACTTTCTCCCAACAATATAAAAAAAGATGTTAAAAGCTTCAAACATAAATGTCTTGATGACTTAGTCGGATAGCTACCAGCTGAGCAGCGCGAGTTTGACCCTACGCGCGTCTGTGACTTTTAACAACGTACTGCGTTTACCGCTAAACGAAAAATTGAATTTTCTCCGCAACCACTTGACATAGAGCAAAAATTTTAAATACTGGATTATTTAGTTTTTTGAGCTTGATTTAATGGTGATAAGTAAAATTTATTTCAAAATAACAGGTATTTTGAAAATACAAAAAATTGATTTTTGAAACACTTATTACGCCACAACTTTTGAACGAGCATTTTCTCGGAGATGTGGGTGGTGTCATTTTATTCACCATTTTAAGCTTAATAACCCACACAATTTTAATCAAAATCGTTATAGCCGTTTTTGAGAAATTTGGATTTTTCACGATTTTTGAGGGTTTTTGGGGGTAAAATACCCTTAAAAATAAAAAATTCAAAAAAATAAAAAAAACGCCTGGAATTATCGTGCGTTTGGACCTACATACAAAATTTCACCAAAATCGGACCATTAGGGCATCCTCTAGCTCTGTTTACATCCTGACACACACACACACACACACAGACATCACTCGAAAACCACGTTTTTGGGCTCAGAGGGCACCAAAACGGATAAATTTACCAACAACTCAAATTTTACAATTTTGACGAAACCAATACTTTCTCAATACATACATTTATAGGGGGAAAGGGTGCTCCAAAATGGATATATACATCATCAAACTAATGCGAAGTGTTTTACGAAAACAATACTTTCTCCATATACTATGGTATAGAGGGAGAAAGTAAAAAACAGGTTAGCATAGGTCTACTAACCACGTACCATAGACGTTTCTAATGCAACATTTTCCTGGTCCTTTCATATGATGATCAAAACTCAAATGCAGTTTTAAGTTGTGTATGCAAGTTCCGTCTACGAGCCAAGGTCCCGTGTGTGGACGGCTGGGGCCGGGGGTCGAGGACTGAGGCTGCTCGGCCGCTGTCCACCTCCGCCGGATCAAGGATACTGATGTCAGCATCGAATATCAACAGCGGTGTAGGCGGAACAACATTTTACATTTGTTAACTTTTAAGTTGTTTACCATTTAAGTTGCAACTTTTAATACAGGTTGTTAAAGTACAGTTGGTTGCATGAGACAGCCCGCCAGAATTTCTACTACATACGGGCAGGTTGGCTCTATCTCGTGCAAATTGACGTGGATTAATCATTATAATAATACAGTAAAACCATTAATTAGGTTTTCATTTCAAATTCAGGCTGTTAAACTGCCCATGTGTAACACAAATTCTGGCGGGCTGTCTCACGTCTCCTGCAACCAACTGTATCGTGCTCCTGATGAGTTCGATTAACTTTGACAAGTATTATTATAGTTTATCCTCCCTCATTTACTTACTCACAAACAAGAAAGCAGATGGGATGTTGTGCAAAATAAACTTTTCTGCACAAAATCCAATCCGCCGAGTCTCTGCAAAATGGTTCTCGGGTTCACCAATCACAACATGGAGGTTCCCTACACATCTGTGTAACACTTAACTGCAAGAATGTACAGTCCTCATTAGTTTTCTTCTTTTTATTTTACATGGCACTTTCCTACATACTTTATCAGACAACCTCATCTTACAGTCTCATTGAGGCCTACGATCCGGTCCAAGGCCTTGAAGTGTATAATAATTGACATCAAGATTTTTTTTACTGTGGCCACCTCATGTCTTATGTATTTTCATCGTTTCGAGGTTACATCATCAATCTGATAAAAGCAAATCGTTCATTTTTTTATTTTATTTATACTGTAGAAAATAGTATGATTATTTGGACGTCTCTCTTGTTACATTTTTGATGAGTCAAAATTATATTAATGTTAAATCTATTATTAAGATTATATCATACGGAAATCCCACAACCCCTTTAACATTATTGCAGGTAATTTATCCAGGTCAACAAAAGGCTTTCCAGTCCAAAAAGCTATCCACTATGGATCTTTTTGCATTGTGTGTGCAGAAATGTATTAAAGCAAAGAAAATGCGGGCAGTGAAAAATACTTCAAGAAAGTATGAACGTACTTTAACTAACCGTGATGTACAGCACATATTGCGCCTATGGTTGTGGTTCACTTACTTAAAAATATAGCATTCTTTGGTAAAATCCTATACTCTATCCTATCCTCCAATACAAATAAGGTAGGATTCGTATGTATGTACACGAATTTCCAAAACGGCACTTCACGATTTTCATCAAACTTTGATAATAACTCATATTTAGGATACAAATAATATGTCGGCTACACAGATACTAGAGATGCTAGAAAAATTCTCATTTCAATGTACCCTTGGATTGAACTTCGTAAAATTTTTACATGAAGTATTATGGAGTTAAAGATCAAAACAAAAGAGATGCTGAAAACAACTGGACTCAACTATCGAAGTACTGTAGGCCTACTAATCATGTGCTCCAATATATGGTTTGCATTGTAGCCAGTTACGGGCACTGATTTATTGAATGATAATATAACAAAATTTATTCATCAGTTTTTAATCGTGCTTTATACTAATGGTTGTGTTTGTTATTATAATCAAAGAAAACTAATAAAACAACTGTACATTTTTCGTTAGCACCCTATTTATTCTGAAAACAAATGAATATTTTAAGTTACAATAGTAACATACAGTATCCTTGAGTAACATCTATCTTCTTATTTCTATAAGGGTTTCGCCTGTTACGTCCCTTTTTCTCTCGACCTACTGAACCGATTTTTAAGATTGAGGTGTCATTTTAAAGCTTAGGATATAGCGCAGTGACGTATCGTAATTGAAAAGGTCATATCGTTTCGGGCTTCGTCCCCTCGCCTTTGATTTATTTCTAGAGGGCGCTTTAAAATGTTGACCAACTTTTATTGCAAGTTCTTTGATGTGAATTGTAATTTAACAGATGATTACCTTCAGATGAGTTTTAAAAGCCAGATAGTAAACAAAAATAGATCTCTGTCACTTCGTAATCAACATTCACGTACTGAAGGTGAGTTTCACTTATACAGAATCATAAAATGCGCAATTTGCGCATGGGCCACCTCGTCAGCTTATAACTGAAGAAGAAACATCCACGTGTTACAGTTTCAATATGTAGTAGAGTAACAAACATTAATACCAGAGAGCACCACTCTTAAGCATAAAACTCCCTGAAAGAGCGGCACGTAGGAGCTCGTCTTGAAAAGAAACGAGCTGTGTTGGGCTTGGCATTCTAGCATGGTGACTACGATTATTACTGCAAAAAAGTGGAAAAATATACCGAGCAAATGCTCAGCTCCACAGGTATTGGTATTAAATTACTCTAAGAAGTTAGTTGATATTTGACTTAAATATTTCAGCATCGAAGGAATAACAGTACTCACTAGAATGATTATCGTATATCCTGACATTTTGTTGAATATAACAGTTGAATATGACGCGTAATGTACTTACGCAAGTCAGAAACATTAAAATTGTTTAAACGTAGTTGGGGTGATCTAAATGCATCTGTATAGTGGAAATACAAATGCAGGTGAAGGTGACCGAATACGTAATGGATATGGTGAGTATCAGGTCCTACATAAGTGCTGGAAAGCAGACCCAACAACGTAGATTTTTTTTTTTTTTTTTTTTTTTTTTGAGGGAGAGGCGGAAAAATGCATTACGCACACAGGTGGCCAGCCTGTAGTGTGGGGCTCCCCTAAAAACGGGTTTACCCACTAAAAAACCTCCTCTACTCTTTAGGAATCTAACCTGGAATTGTTTGTCACATTACGTCAGGCTAGGCCTAAATTTGGCTTACGCCCGTGGGGCTCGCTCCTTATCCAGCCGCTCGATCAAGGGATCTGGGCCACTTCGCGGTCCAGATCGGTTTTCTTTTCCAGGAGGATGCCCCGGACGAACTGTGACAAACAATCCCAGTTGCCCTCATCCTCCAAAATCTTTTGGCAGACCGAGTCCACCGAAAATGCACCAAAGATTTGTGTGGCCTCCAGGCGGGGCCCTTCCCAACGGGGACAGCGGAAGAATGTGTGTTCCGCATCGTCGGGAACACCCGGGCAATAAATGCAGTCCGGTGAACCGGTCTTTCCCATCCGGTTCAGGTACGACCGAAAATAGCCGTGACCTGTCAAAAATTGGGTCAGGTAGTAGTCCACCTCCCCATGACGCCGTTCCACCCATGGTTGGACCTGCTTGATAAGTCGCGCAGTCCATCGTCCTCGGGTGTCGTGCTCCCAGCTGTGTTGCCACTGCTGGAAGGTTCGGGAGCGCTCTTCTGTTCTTGCCGTGTCCTTGCCGATCTCGCCTTGTCTCTGATAAATCGCTTTCCTCTCCCCTGCCAAGAGCTTGACAGGGATGACACCGGCGACCACCAGGACGGCAGGCTCGGACACTGTCCGGTAGGCGGAACACACCCGGAGCGCAGCTTGACGCTGAACCCGGGCGAGTCGCAACCTGTAGCACTCCTTATCTAGAGCGCCTGCCCACACCTCTGCCCCGTAAAGAAGCACGGACTGGACCGCGGACATCAACAGACGTCTTCTGCTGGATCGGGGACCCCCGACATTGGCCATCAGCCTACTAAGGTAAGTCACTACCTTAGCGGCCTTGTCCGCCGTACGGAAGATCTGATCCCTCCAGCTTAACTTGGTGTCCACCATAACCCCGAGGTATTTGGCGGCACGAGTTGATGTGACCACCTCCCTTCCCACTCGAAACGGGACGACGGTGTCGATCCTCTTCTTCGTGAGAATCACGATCTCCGTCTTACTGAGAGCAAGTGAGAGACCGTGATCGGACATCCAGTTGTTGACCACCCGCATAACTCGGTTCAACTTCAGTTGGGCCAGCTCAACGTTGCGTGCAGCAATGAGAGCTGCGACGTCATCGGCGTACCCAACCAAAGTGGTTTCCTCAGGCATCTCGGACCTCAGGAGGCTGTCATCCCAACAACGTAGATGGAACACATCTGAATGTAAGTTATATACCCCGTACGTACAAGTATTGTAACATTGCGCTATCACTCTCTTACAAAAAAAATCTGATCTCAAGAAAATATATATTCTGTAGTGGTGTTACTACTGCACGATTAAAAGCTGCTTATTATATTAAAAACGAAAGAGACACATTTGAAGGGGGATAAAACTATGATTTAAAGAAGACGATTTAGTATGAAGAAAATATTACTTTATCTAGCGTTTTTCATGTTACTTTTCCACACTTATTAGTAATGCCCGAAAACTTTTAACATTGATGAAACACCTTTACCTTCCGAAGTGAATGAATCCATAAATAAACTACAGGTACTATATTTTAGGTTCCAAGCAGTGCCCCAAGTGGCTATTTTTCTTCATAATTTATAAAGAAAAGCTAACTATTTAGCTATTCCATCAGGTGCGTCTACCGAGTAACACAGCATACACAATAAGTGATGATATAAATCGTAGGTCTGTGAACCGCAGCCAATGCGGCGGCCTTGCGTAGGACAGCAGACAATGGCGGGGTTTGGCCGTCACAACACACCACCTAGCGCCTGGCCGGACACCCACGGTCCTGACTGGCTCTACGTGTAGACTATGTGTACGCACGGTGTTGCTCAATCCGATAATCCGATGGTTTACCGTCTATACACTACATATCTCGCTAGCCTGTAGGACAGCAGACAATGGCGAGGTTTGGCCGTCACAACACACCGCCTAGCGCCTGGCCGGACACCCACAGACCTGACTGGCTCTACGTGTAGACTATGTGTACGCACGGCGTTGCTCAATCCGATAATCCGATGGTTTACCGTGTATACACTACATATCTCGCTAGGGGGTATCCTGTAGGACAGCAGACAATGGCGGGGTTTGGCCGTCACAACACACCGCCTAGCGCCTGGCCGGGCACCCACGGTCCTGACTGGCTCTACGTGTAGACTATGTGTACGCACGGCGTTGCTCAATCCGATAATCCGATGGTTTACCGTCTATACACTACATATCTCGCTAGGGGGTATCCTGTAGGACAGCAGACAATGGCGGGGTTTGGCCGTCACAACACACCACCTAGTGCCTGGCCGGACACCCACGGACCTGACTGGCTCTACGTGTAGACTATGTGTACGCACGGCGTTGCTCAATCCGATAATCCGATGGTTTACCGTCTATACACTACATATCTCGCTAGGGGGTATCCTGTAGGACAGCAGACAATGGCGAGGTTTGGCCGTCACAACACACCGCCTAGCGCCTGGCCGGGCACCCACAGACCTGACTGGCTGTACGTGTAGACTATGTGTACGCACGGTGTTGCTCAATCCGATAATCCGATGGTTTACCGTGTATACACTACATATCTCGCTAGGGGGTATCCTGTAGGACAGCAGACAATGGCGGGGTTTGGCCGTCACAACACACCACCTAGCGCCTGGCCGGACACCCACGGTCCTGACTGGCTGTACGTGTAGACTATGTGTACGCACGGTGTTGCTCAATCCGATAATCCGATGGTTTACCGTCTATACACTACATATCTCGCTAGGGGGTATCCTGTAGGACAGCAGACAATGGCGAGGTTTGGCCGTCACAACACACCGCCTAGCGCCTGGCCGGACACCCACGGTCCTGACTGGCTGTACGTGTAGACTATGTGTACGCACGGCGTTGCTCAATCCGATAATCCGATGGTTTACCGTCTATACCCTCCATATCTCTCTGATGAGTATCCTGTAGGACAACAGACAATAGCGAGGTTTGGCCGTCACAACACACCGCCTAGCGCCTGGCCGGACACCCACGGTCCTGACTGGCTGTACGTGTAGACTATGTGTACGCACGGCGTTGCTCAATCCGATAATCCGATGGTTTACCGTCTATACACTACGTATCTCGCTAGGGGGTATCCTGTAGGACAGCAGACAATGGGGAGGTTTGGAAGACACAATACACCGCCTAGCGCCTGACCGGACACCCACAGACTTGACTGGCTCTACGTGTAGACTACGTGTACGCACGGTGTTGCTCAATCCGATAATCCGATGGTTTACCGTCTATACCCTCCATATCTCGCTGATGAGTATCCTGTAGGACAACAGACAATAGCTAGGTTTGGCCGTCACAACACACCGCCTAGCGCCTGGCCGGACACCCACGGTCCTGACTGGCTGTACGTGTAGACTATGTGTACGCACGGCGTTGCTCAATCCGATAATCCGATGGTTTACCGTCTATACCCTCCATATCTCGCTGATGAGTATCCTGTAGGACAACAGACAATAGCTAGGTTTGGCCGTCACAACACACCGCCTAGCGCCTGGCCGGACACCCACGGTCCTTACTGGCTGTACGTGTAGACTACGTGTACGCACGGCGTTGCTCAATCCGATAATCCGATGGTTTACCGTCTATACCCTCCATATCTCTCTGATGAGTATCCTGTAGGACAACAGACAATAGATAGGTTTGGCCGTCACAACACACCGCCTAGCGCCTGGCCGGACACCCACGGTCCTGACTGGCTGTACGTGTAGACTATGTGTACGCACGGCGTTGCTCAATCCGATAATCCGATGGTTTACCGTCTATACCCTCCATATCTCGCTAGGGGGTATCCTGTAGGACAGCAGACAATATTGAGGTTTGGCCGTCACAATACACCGCCTAGCGCCTGGCCGGGCACCCACAGACGACTGGCTCTACGTGTAGACTACGTGTACGCACGGTGTTGCTCAATCCGATAATCCGATGGTTTACCGTCTATACACTACATATCTCGCTAGGGGGTATCCTGCAGGACAGCAGACAATAGCGAGGTTTGGCCGTCACAACACACCGCCTAGCGCCTGGCCGGACACCCACGGTCCTGACTGGCTGTACGTGTAGACTATGTGTACGCACGGCGTTGCTCAATCCGATAATCCGATGGTTTACCGTCTATACACTACATATCTCGCTAGGGGGTATCCTGCAGGACAGCAGACAATAGCGAGGTTTGGCCGTCACAACACACCGCCTAGCGCCTGGCCGGGCACCCACAGACTTGACTGGCTCTACGTGTAGACTATGTGTACGCACGGCGTTGCTCAATCCGATAATCCGATGGTTTACCGTCTATACACTACATATCTCGCTAGGGGGTATCCTGCAGGACAACAGACAATAGCGAGGTTTGGCCGTCACAATACACCGCCTAGCGCCTGGCCGGACACCCACGGTCCTGACTGGCTGTACGTGTAGACTATGTGTACGCACGGTGTTGCTCAATCCGATAATCCGATGGTTTACCGTCTATACACTACGTATCTCGCTAGGGGGTATCCTGTAGGACAGCAGACAATGGGGAGGTTTGGCCGTCACAATACACCGCCTAGCGCCTGGCCGGGCACCCACAGACTTGACTGGCTCTACGTGTAGACTACGTGTACGCACGGTGTTGCTCAATCCGATAATCCAATGGTTTACCATCTATACACTACATATCTCGCTAGGGGGTGTCCTGTAGGACAGCAGACAATGGGGAGGTTTGGAAGTCACAATCATCGATATATACAGTACTACTGGATCGCGCGCTGCCACTGCCGGCTGTGCCGGCCGAGGGTTGCGTTCACTAAAAATTGAAGGCGGTGGGTGGCAAAAGCGCTTCGCAGCGAATCACGATAGCATTGTAGCGTCACTTACGCCGTTGTTTTACGAGGTGAAAAATAGTTTTAGGACATTTTCATTGTGTGTTATATTTCTTAACTACACGTCCAGTTAGAATAATATTAATAACAGTCTCCAACAATAATTTAATATGTTTTAAAGCTTTTATTGTACATTCTAAAGATCTATCAATATACCCAATAGAAGTTTAACGTATTTAAAAAGTCAATTTGTTAGGATGAAATAAAACAACTATATAGGTATAAAAATTCATTTATTACTGACAATCTCCTGCAAAAAGTAAAAAAAGCTTAAAACACGCTCACAGGTTACAAAACAAAATAGTCGTTGTTAATTTTTTGTCTTAATCCTAAATTATTCTTTTTTGTTTCCTCTGATGTTTTTCTTTTTGCTATGGGATGGGACAAAATCTTAAAAAATACTTTACAAATGTACTTAATCAGAATTATAACATGAGAACCTGTAAACTCATCATTAATTGAATGTGATTGAAAAACACTTTCCTTAAAATAGTTACAAACTCTTACAGTTAGTTTGAAGTTGTTTTCATTACACTAAACTGAATTGAATTTTATTACGAAACTGAAAAATTGTCTGTTTGATAAAATAATAAACTTTACATACAGTACCTTTACATTACAGTACCTTACTTTACATACAGTTATTTGTTATCCTATACTATAATACGAGGAATATCTGAAGGGATGTGTGTTCCACGATCTCGAAATCTAGCTGTTAGATTTTGCTTAAAGTTTGCATTAAAGAGTGTTTTGGCCCAAAAATAAGTTTAGAAACAGCCTCAAACCCAGGAAAAATCGAATTTGGTCTAAAATTAAGTTTTAAAATTGTAATTTTTAACATTAGTCTTATGGGTTGCTATTTTGGTAACGAAATAACAATGAAAGGTATACAAAAATAAAGGAACAGTAATGTTAAGCAGAGCTTTTGAAACAGCTGTTAACTGTGAAGAGGAATACATTGTCTGGAGATAACTTGTTGGCCACTGAGGGGGTTGGGGGCGAGGGGAAATTTACATCCGAAACCTACCAGTCATTTGGTTAACTAAGGAATAAAAACAAACTTAGGTTGTACTAAAAAATGTTGCTAAAAAACGTAAACAATTATCTTTGTTGACAATCCAGCTAGCTTATTCAATGTAGAGAAAGACAGCTGACTGCAAAATAAAAGAAAACATCGTAGGGATGATGTATGTTTTTGGTTTTGTTGATAAGTTAACATATAGTGGAATAAAATACCCCCCGTCGCAGCAGACCTGCGTACTCAGCGAATTTCCAAATTAGTAATATTAATTTTGACCAGCTAAACTTGTAAACAAAATTTCATCACGTGCTCATAAATAGGGAAATAAATGTCTATTCTCCTTAAGATATAGGGAAAGAGTATGCAGGTATGCTGACATGGGGGACACTAAAAGTAGGTTTTTAGCATAGAAAAAATTTATTTTGACCATATAAAGGCATATAGTAAGTTTCATCAATATCTGTCCATAAATAAAAGAGTTTTCCTATTCTCCATATGATTAACATGGGAAAAGAGTATGCAGGTTTGCTGCCATGATAAGTACAAAAACCAAGATTTTTTACCTTAAATGGATGAATCTCAACCAAATGAAGCTAAATACTAAGTTTCATCCAAAAATATTGGTTAATAAGTGAAATATTAACATATCCTTATTCTCCATAAGATTAACATTGGAGCCCCAAAAGACAATGTACTGTCTTTAGACTTTGTAATATCTCGGTAACCAATGGAGATAGAGCAAAGCTTCAAAATACTAAATTGTGTGTTTTTTTGAGCTAAATCCAATGGTCAAAATAAAAATTTAAAATTTTTAAATTTACATATGAAAAATGCAAAAAACCCATTTTTGGGGTACAAAACCCCCCTAAACTACCCCTTGCGGTAGGTCGATATGTCTGGTTTTCGAACTCATCCGAATAAACGTAGGATTACACATCTCTACCAAATTTGGTGTCGATCGGACCATTTTTACGAGAGTTATCGTGTCTAGGGACACATACATATATATATATATATATATATATATATATATATATATATATATATATATATATATATATATATATATATACATATATATATATATAAATTTTAATGACTATTATTTTTGGTCTCTGGGTACCTCAAAACGAAAAAGTAACATGGTCCCGGGCTTAGGTCTTTCCATGAGACCTACGGTAATAGCTTATTCCCTATGGGAAATTCGCTAAAAAACCAAAAACAAAAAGCAATTGTTTTGGCCAATGGCATGCTTCAGCTTGCCCTCACCCCGCAATCCCCCCACTGGCCAACAAGTCATCTCCAGACAATAAGTCTCGCCACATGACTAATGGCCAAAAAACAGCTGGGATGGGCGAGGGGAAGAGAGGGGGTACTTTTCCAAAAACACCGCGCTTACGGTTACACGTTAGTTTTCATGGAACAGCTGATAATCCAATAATTTTTAACTGAATAGTAGTTCAAATTCATTCGTCAAGTTACCTGGTGAGGAGTATAGTTGGTGCTCTGATTATTGGTGGAAATTTAATTAGCTATATTACCCTGGAACTATATCAAAACTGAACTAGAACTAACGAGAAAGGCTCGGTTAACCTGGTACTTCCAAATAATATAATAACGAAAACGAAAGCATCTATATATATAATACGTGATGCCTTTTTTTGTTAACGTTACTCCTCCCTTATTTCTGGACCAATTTTAAAGTTTGAGGTGTCAAAAGAATGGTCTCAGTTTGTAGTTTTGCAATAAGGTTTTAGATTTTTGATATATTAATTCTGAAGCCCACGGGAAGCCTTCAAAGTTCATTTTTTGTCCATAAGATTAACATGGGAAACAATTTATATTGAATTGGAAAATAAAACAGCTGTTGATTGTAAAACAGAAAACACATGTTAAAAGCTATCTGAATGCTGAATTAAGAGCAATTGAACTGGTACGGTATTGAAATATCAACCCAATTCCATACTTTAATTCAAGGACTGTCTATGGTGTGGGATAAATTGTAGGCTACGTTTTACCATTTTCTCAAAATGTAGCAGTTAGATTTTGCTTGAACTTTTTATTTATGTGTATTTGAGCACAAAAATAAGTTTAGTAACTTAACCCCCAAAAATTCATTCTCCTTATGCACAAAAACAAGATACTTTAATTCAAGGCTATCTATGGTGTGTGATAAATTGTATGTTTTACCATTTTCTCAAAATGTAGCAAGTAGAATTTGATTGAACTTTTTATTTATGTGTATTTGAGCACAAAAATAAGTTTAGTAACTTAACCCCCAAAAAATTCATTCTCCTTATGCACAAAAACAAGATACTTTAATTCAAGGCTATCTATGGTGTGTGATAAATTGTACGTTTTACAATTTTCTCAAAATGTAGCAGGTAGATTTTGCTTGAACTTTTTATTTATGTGTATTTGAGCACAAAAATAAGTTTAGTAACTTAACCCCCCAAAAATTCATTCTCCTTATGCACAAAAGTTTTGAAATTGAAATTTTTGACGTGGGTTTTAAGAGTTATCATATTGCTATCGAAACAACAAAGAAAGACAATAAAAATTAAAATAGAACACTAAATGTTTGCGCATGGGTTTTCAAACTGCTGTGAACTAGGAAAGGTGATAGTTGGTTGTTGGTGTAAATTTAATTACCGTGAACCAAAATGTGATATTATAAAAAAGTTAATGCAAAATGCTATAGTAGCATATTAAAAAACCTGTTTAAAAGAGGCAACATTTAAAATTGTTTTTACCTCCAGTATAGATGATAAGCTTATTGCAAAAATTGTTTGTAAAAGGAGAAATTTTAACCAAAATATAAATGCGGCATCAAACCGAAATGGACACAAATAAAATGTAGATTTTCTTAATTTTTGTGATTTCTTTATTTAAATTTTGTAATGCCATGCAAAGAAGGTTTAGTTTGTTATAAATAGTGTGGGCTCTTTGACTATGTAGACGACTACCTCATATAGTTCTAGAAGAACAGCCACAGTGGGTATGCTTCATAGCTCATACAGAACCGAGGAGTGGTAATGAAATATTTATTTTTCTTCTGTTGTCAATTACGTCTTATGTGTGATGAACTATCTATATCGAACGTCTGTGAATGTATTCTACATTTCATAGAAGTTTTTAGGCAAAGGCTCTAAGACAAATCGGCATAGGAACCATCATGTAATCCTAGCTAATTTAGACCTAAAAGAACAACCACTAAATCTCAATTCTGTCACATTAGGAAGTTGGAGAATTAGTAATGAAGATCCATTGATGAAAAAACAATATGGTGTAATCTGATTTTCTCTACAATTTAATTTTCATTCAAAGTAACTTGGTAAATTGTCATGGAGCAAGGTTTGCTCACCAGGTACTCTGATAAATGCAGCGCATTGCGCTGCACGGGTCCCCTAGTAATATTGATAATAGGCTACTAACTATTAGCATTAATAAAATCGTATGAACTACAGTTGCAGTTTAAAACAGTTTTGCTTGCAAAATAATGAAATAGGCATAAATAAAATAAATTAATTATATAGATGACAAAAAATATAATTATAAAACTCTAAGTTAAATTAGGCCTACTATGGGGGAACTATCGCGGCTACATGATGTCATAAAACCATTGACGATTGTAACCTATATCATAATGCAAATATACCGTATCTAAAATGTAAAGAAATCTGTTTGTAACCTTAGAAGATAAGAACATAAATTCAAAACTGAAAAGAGAAGATAATAAACAAGTAGTGCCTAACACAAAAAAATATACTTACCGATAAAAAGAAATGTCGCTCCCTTTCTTCCATCTTGATACGAAATTAAGCGCTGAACAACTTTTTACCATTAAACTGTTTTTGCAGTGCTAATACTACACATCATAACACATGAAACAACTAGGTACGAGATTCTAAAATATATTTGCAACATATAGCCTATAATTGAAAATGTGACAAAAACCAGACGAAAAACCTAAAATAAGACTATAAATTCGGCTTGACCTGTCCGTTGTGAAGCCAACATAGAAATAACCGCGAAATGCAGCTTTCTTGTGAGATACCGCCTAAAATCAGCTGTTAATGTCATGGGAGGCATTGATCAGCTGATATACATTGGTTTTCAGCAAGTTCTCCAGTGCCATCTTTAGTTCAAGGCCACGCAACACATATGACGCTTAGTACGATCTGGCGCTCTTGCCACCCAGCTCCTTCAATTCGCCCAGGATGCAACCCGCAATACTCCGCTGTGCGACGACCGGCCCGCTCCACACGGGCCTTATGGGCAGCGCGCGATCCAGTAGTATAATATATCGATGGTCACAATACACCGCCTAGCGCCTGGCCGGGCACCCACAGACTTGACTGGCTCTACGTGTAGACTATGTGTACGCACGGCGTTGCTCAATCCGATAATCCAATGGTTTACCGTCTATACACTACATATCTCGCTAGGGGGTATCCTGTAGGACAGCAGACAATGGGGAGGTTTGGCCGTCACAACACACCGCCTAGCGCCTGGCCGGACACCCACAGACCTGACTGGCTCTACGTGTAGACTATGTGTACGCACGGCGTTGCTCAATCCGATAATCCAATGGTTTACCGTCTATACACTACATATCTCGCTAGGGGGTATCCTGCAGGACAGCAGACAATAACGAGGTTTGGCCGTCACAATACACCGCCTAGCGCCTGGCCGGGCACCCACAGACCTGACTGGCTCTGCGTGTAGACTACGTGTACGCACGGTGTTGCCCAATCCGATAATCCAATGGTTTACCGTCTATACACTACATATCTCGCTAGGGGGTATCCTGCAGGACAGCAGACAATAGCGAGGTTTGGCCGTCACAATACACCGCCTAACGCCTGGCCGGGCACCCACAGACCTGACTGGCTCTACGTGTAGACTATGTGTACGCACGGCGTTGCTCAATCCGATAATCCAATGGTTTACCGTCTATACACTACATATCTCGCTAGGGGGTATCCTGCAGGACAGCAGACAATAGCGAGGTTTGGCCGTCACAATACACCGCCTAGCGCCTGGCCGGGCACCCACAGACTTGACTGGCTCTACGTGTAGACTATGTGTACGCACGGCGTTGCTCAATCCGATAATCCGATGGTTTACCGTGTATACACTACATATCTCGCTAGGGGGTATCCTGTAGGACAGCAGACAATGGGGAGGTTTGGCCGTCACAACACACCGCCTAGTGCCTGGCCGGACACCCACGGTCCTGACTGGCTGTACGTGTAGACTATGTGTACGCACGGCGTTGCTCAATCCGATAATCCGATGGTTTACCGTCTATACACTACATATCTCGCTAGGGGGTATCCTGCAGGACAGCAGACAATAGCGAGGTTTGGCCGTCACAACACACCACCTAGCGCCTGGCCGGACACCCACGGTCCTGACTGGCTGTACGTGTAGACTATGTGTACGCACGGCGTTGCTCAATCCGATAATCCGATGGTTTACCGTCTATACACTACATATCTCGCTAGGGGGTATCCTGTAGGACAGCAGACAATGGTGAGGTTTGGCCGTCACAACACACCGCCTAGCGCCTGGCCGGGCACCCACAGACGACTGGCTCTACGTGTAGACTATGTGTACGCACGGTGTTGCTCAATCCGATAATCCGATGGTTTACCGTGTATACACTACATATCTCGCTAGGGGGTATCCTGTAGGACAGCAGACAATGGGGAGGTTTGGCCGTCACAACACACCGCCTAGTGCCTGGCCGGACACCCACGGTCCTGACTGGCTGTACGTGTAGACTATGTGTACGCACGGTGTTGCTCAATCCGATAATCCGATGGTTTACCGTCTATACACTACATATCTCGCTAGGGGGTATCCTGCAGGACAGCAGACAATAGCGAGGTTTGGCCGTCACAACACACCGCCTAGCGCCTGGCCGGACACCCACAGACCTGACTGGCTGTACGTGTAGACTATGTGTACGCACGGTGTTGCTCAATCCGATAATCCGATGGTTTACCGTCTATACACTACATATCTCGCTAGGGGGTATCCTGCAGGACAGCAGACAATGGGGAGGTTTGGCCGTCACAACACACCGCCTAGCGCCTGGCCGGACACCCACAGACCTGACTGGCTCTACGTGTAGACTATGTGTACGCACGGTGTTGCTCAATCCGATAATCCGATGGTTTACCGTGTATACACTACATATCTCGCTAGGGGGTATCCTGTAGGACAGCAGACAATGGGGAGGTTTGGCCGTCACAACACACCGCCTAGTGCCTGGCCGGACACCCACGGTCCTGACTCCGATGATTTACTCACGGTCCTGAGTCCCGATAATCCGATGGTTTACCGTCTATACACTACGTATCTCGCTAGGGGGTATCCTGCAGGACAGCAGACATTGGCGAGGTTTGGAAGTCACAATACACCGCCTAGCGCCTGGCCGGGCACCCACAGACTTGACTGGCTGTACGTGTAGACTATGTGTACGCACGGCGTTGCTCAATCCGATAATCCGATGGTTTACCGTCTATACACTACATATCTCGCTAGGGGGTATCCTGTAGGACAGCAGACAATGGGGAGGTTTGGCCGTCACAACACACCGCCTAGCGCTTGGCCGGATACCCACGGACATGAGTGGCTCAACGTGTAGACTATGTGTACGCACGGCGTTGCTCAATCCGATAATCCGATGGTTTACCGTCAATACCCTCCATATCTCGCTAATGAGTATCCTGTAGGACAGAGACAATGGCGAGGTTTGGCCGTCACAACACACCGCCTAGCGCTTGGCCGGATACCCACGGACATGAGTGGCTCAACGTGTAGACTATGTGTACGCACGGTGTTGCCCAATCCGATAATCCGATGGTTTACCGTCTATACACTACATATCTCGCTAGGGGGTATCCTGTAGGACAGCAGACAATGGCGAGGTTTGGCCGTCACAACACACCGCCTAGCGCTTGGCCGGACACCCACGGACCTGACTGGCTCTACGTGTAGACTATGTGTACGCACGGCGTTGCTCAATCCGATAATCCGATGGTTTACCGTCTATACACTCCATATCTCGCTGATGAGTATCCTGTAGGACAGCAGACAATGGCGAGGTTTGGCCGTCACAACACACCGCCTAGCGCCTCGCCGAACACCCACGGACCTGACTGGCTCTACGTGTAGACTATGTGTACGCACGGTGTTGCTCAATCCGATAATCCGATGGTTTACCGTCTATACCCTCCATATCTCGTTATGCCCGACATTTATGTCCACCTGTTTGCAAAGGTTAACTCGTTCATACACTCTCGCCGTTGGTATCGATCCTTGTAATGATGTAGTGTTCGATGCGACAGTAAGTAAAGATTGTACCGATAAGAGTTCATAGGGTCTTAACTGATTCTTTATCTCACGTACAAGTTGGGCTTTTGAAATAAGTAAAGTAAAAAAATACCCCCGTCGCAGCAGACCTGCGTACCCAGCGAATTTCCAAAGGAATATGAGATTTTGTATTTTCCCCATGAACACCATAGGAATGAGTATGTAGGTTTGCTCCCATGGGATATTATTAAAAAGCTTTTGCTGATAGGAAATGTAATGGTGTGGTAAGGTAAATATTAAATTGTATAAATATTTGGCAGTTTTTTATTTTCCCCATAAACCCCATGGGGGTATGTAGGTTGGGCCTTATGGGTGTTGTAAGCAAATATCTGTTAAAACCCACCTAGTGAATATACATAACAAATTTTACCACGTTGGGTCAATAAATAAGCGGGATACAAGGTTTTGTTGATATCCCATAAGATTAAAATGGTAAACCTAATTTTGGTTTTTCTCCGTAATCTGTTGAGCCAAGTTAAAAATTCAAAATACTAAATTGTTTGTTATATAAGCTCTTTTGAATGGTTTTAGTTAAAATTATTGAATTTTAAAAATTGAGGTCCAAAATGTCAAAAACCCATTTTTGACCTATTTGAAACTCCATAAAATTGTTCCCATAACTCGATCATGCTGATTTGCGAACTCATGAAAACAGACCTGGTCTTACACTTTCATACCAAATTTCATCCAAATCGGAGGTTTTATTCAAAAGTTATCGGTACCACGGACACGGATATATATATATATATATATATATATATATATATATATATATATATATCCACATATTATACATATACTATGTGAAAATGAAGGGATGGTGTTTTTGGCTTCTGAAGAACTCAAAATGAAAAAATAACATGGTTCCGGGCTTAGGTCTTACCATGGCTACCACCGTAATAGCGTATTCCCTATAGGGAAATTCGCTAAAAATCAATCTAAACACTTTACCAAGAGCGTCATATAGACTAGTTTGCCCGATCTAAGGTGAAGTTAAAGATTCAGGTAAAACACTTAAATGGAAAATGACCATACTCAATCAACCGGAAAAAGTCGATGTTTACACCATCATCCCAAACCAAGTAGTCGTGATATTTCAGTATGAGTAGTCCTACTACAGTATATATATATTGTCAATTTATGAAATTATGTATCCAAGAGTTCACAAATATAACTAAAACACATTTTCAAACCAATGAAGATATCGTCATTTTTATAAATCAATTAAGGTCTACGCCAAAGGTGTTCTGTTTAAATGTTCCAAGGTTGGGAAGGGGATTAAAAATGCTAGCATAAAAACGTTTCGTCTTTTGGTCACAAAGACCCTTCACCGACTATAATCTTGTTATCTAGCCATTAATGAACAGCACAGAGAAGACGAGACTCTTGGGTCACCTGGAGTGATATTTCGCGTCTGCGTCTGCAAATGAAGATACTGCAATGAAGGTGCATTAGTAACAATCCCGCACTATGACTCTTGTATATGTAACTAAGCACCATCCTGCGGTCCGGCGATCCTCACTTACCGAAATAAATTTCCTGTGCATATCGCCTTCGATGCTAGCGAGGCTAACCGCCCAACACTGAGGACAATGTTTCGGCCTGATTGAAGTTGCAGGCGTATCGTATTTATATCGAGTTTCATAATAATATCGAAAAAGAATTGTAGGTATAAACATATTTCTTCATAATACTAGCTGACGTACCCGTGCTTAGCAACGGTGCTCAAATTGTAATGCCCAGCCGAGAAATTTTTGCCTTTCAGGTGAGCTTGTTCGCTACGCTCACTCACCTTTAGTTTATCTTTGCTATCTTTTTTATTAGCTACCAATCTTCTCTCAATACTTTAAATGAGTATAAATGAGTATTCCTAAAAGTAATAAGGTGTTCCATTAAAATGTTGATTATATAAGAAAAACATGGTAATTTTGAAGACATATGGGTAGGAGCTCTATGGTGGTTGGGAGGATGGAGAATAATCTATCAATTTTTCTGGAGTTTTCACGACAAGAGCTTTCAATCATATGGTTGTTGGGGTTTTCACTTATGAATGCTTAAACAACTTGTGTTACATCCTACATTCAAACTTAACTTTCCATTTACATACAGACTATCAGTAACCCGTCAAGGCTTCACCCACGAGTGCTTTTAATTTGATTGACAGTAAAATATGTTTAAAATGAAAATAAATCTTTTTCCATAAGAATTTATTAGCAACTTTAAGTCCTATGGGGCAGAACACTAATTTTTTTTGTAAAAACCATTTTTTAGAGAGCTCCTATGAGCACCGAGGATTGTCTATGCCAAAAAGTACATGGCCCTTCATTTTTAAAATTCATTGTTTCCTTTATTCATATTTAAAAATTTTTGACGTCCTGTGGGGCGGGGCCCTTCAAGAATATTGCATAACAATTTATTAGTGAGCACCTATGGGCAATAAAAGAGAAACGCCCGTGCAAATTTTAATATGGTAGGTCACATACTTTTTCATATTCGTTGTTTCCTTTATTAGCGAATTTCCTTTGGAAATAAGCTATTACCGTCGTTTTGATGGGAGCTGTCGTTAGGGACACCTCTGCGATTACATTAATTTTATATATTAAGTTGTGGCTTTTTATGTGTACTTTCTTGATACGAAGTGATTATTTGTCGGAAACACATTTAAAACTGCACAAATAACGATTTACTAAAACATTTAACATGGGCTTATATGAGAAATAGAATTTTCAATTTTGAGTGTTTGTGAACACGATAACTAGTGCAAAAATCGTCTGATCATCATGAAATTTGGTACAGACATGTAAAGTTAGATTTTCTTGGATGAGTTCGTTAACCAGTAAGATCGGCCCAACTTCAGTAGGGAAAGTGGGGGATTTTACCCCTCAAAAAGGGTTTTTCCACTTTTCACATGGATATTTTTATTTGATTACCTTTTATAGTTAGATTCTCTTGGATGAGTTCGTTAACCAGTAAGATCGGTATCGAAAAAATTGTCTGATCATCATGAAATTTGATATCACACATTATGTAAAGACTCATAGTGTGTGTTTAGGTGTGTTATGTACACTTATGTAAAGATTGCCATTGGAAATTCGCTAAGTACGCAGGTCTGCTGCGACGGGGGTATTTGTATTATAGGTGTATTTTTGCCATAAGAATAACATTTGATTGAAACTGTGGTTCTGTGGGACGGAGACCTGAAGAAAATTTTCAAACCCGTTTCTCAGTGAGAACTTTTTATCAAAGAGGATCGTATATGCCAAATTTCAACAGGGTATGGTTAAAAAAATTCTGAGATAAATGAGTGGTATTTGACAATATAAAGCAGGCTATTTGTCAGATTAAACAATAAACAAGGCTGGAAATCAGCTTCTTGTGTTTCCCCTTATAAAACTCTGTAGAATTTCAAATATGTTATAGCAATTTTTTCCAACGTACTTGTAAGATTTACTTAGTAGGCCTAATTAAGTTCAAACTTAGTCAAATTTATTTTTCACTTAAAAAGCGCGGAATTTTTTAGTAGACATAAGAAAAATTTATACAAAATTATTCATGTTTAACGCTGTAAATTCTATTTCAGTTAAAGCACAGAAATTTAGAAGTCAAATTAATTACATAATTAATAATGATACTAGCTAATTGGCCGTACGTACCAGTACTACGAGGTATAAGTGAGGTCATAACACAAAACCTAAATTCATTGTCAAACTGACAATTAAAAAAGCTGGTAAAATTTTAACTGAATTTTAGTCTACCATATAAGAATTGGCCCAAACTTTTATATGGATTTAGGACACTAAGGTCAAACTTGAATTAGAAGCAAATCCTGAAAACATGCTCAGTTTTCCCTTTAATTTGAAAAAACATCATAAAGATCGGTTCAGCACTTGCTGAGAACCTTGCATTTCAGCTGTAAATGCGTAAGTACATTAGTAGTTTAATAAACGGTATCAGTTTACTGACACATACTTTCTCCCAACAATATAAAAAAGGTGTTAAAAGCTCCAAACATTAATGTCTTGATGACTCAGTCGGATAGCTACCAGCTGAGCAACGCTCGTTTGACCCTAAGCGCGTCTGTGACTTTTAACAACGTACTGCGTTTACCGCTAAACGAGAAATTGAATTTTCTCCGCAACCACTTGACGTAGAGCAATAATTTAAATTACTGGATTATTTAGTTTTTTGAGCTTGATTTAATGGTGACAAGTAAAATTTATTTCGAGACAACAATTATTTTGAAAATTCAAAAAATTGATTTTTCAAACACTTTTTACTCTATAACTTTTGAACGCGCATTTTCTCGGAGATGCGGGTGGTGTCATTTTATTCAACATTTTAAGCTTAATAAACCACAAAATTTTAATCAAAATCGTTAGAGCCGTTTTTGAGAAATTTTGATTTTTGACGATTTTTGAGGGTTTTTGGGGGTAAACTACCCTTAAAAATCAAAAATTTAAAAAAATGAAAAAAAACGCCTGGAATTATCGTGGGTTTGGACCTAAGTACCAAATTTCACCAAAATCGGACCATTGGGGCATTCTCTAGCTCTGTATACATCCAGACACACACACACACACACACACACACAGACATCACTCCGAAAACCACTTTTTTGGACTCAGAGGGAACCAAAATTGATAAATCCACCAACAACTCAAATTCGAAAATTTTGACGAAAACAATACTTTCTCCATATACCATGGTATAGGGGGAGAAAGTAAAAAGGTATTTCAGTAACAGACTAGAATGAAGTAAAAACCTATAATAGTTTATTTCTTAAGAAGTGCAAATAAATATTCTGGTCTTTATTAAGATAAACTACATATATACATACATTTTTAATCATATCGTTTTTACAATACTTTAACGCGATATTTTATTATTATAGTTCTCTTGTTTTCTTTCTGGTGTTCAAACGAAACAAATAAATTTGATAGTGATTTTCTATTTATAAGTCGGATCTGCTATGATAAGAATTTGATTAACCATAATTTCCTACTGCATGTTTATGTCATTTATTAGCTTACTTTGCTTAAATGTTCATTTTGATTTTACTATCATTTAAAAAATATTAACTACCCTTACTTAACATTCCCAAATTGTCTTATTATATTATCTATCGAATTCACTATTCAATAGAATAGTATAGAATATGATTAGTGCTAAGTTACAATCAACCTTTTATAATGTTTTTACACATCAAAATCTGTAAATGGACCTTTTGTAGATCTTGAAATATATTTATAATCTTGCTCATTTATTTATAAGCAGTTTTTCGGGGTCTCGACAAGGCTCTTGTTTAGTTTTAGAATCACTTTTAAAAATAGTACCGTCGTTAGGGGAAGGATTTTCAAAACGTGTAATCTTGACAAATTCGGTGTTTTACGCACATGCTTGTTATTTATTGAGTATGTAATCTAGTCATTAACGTCTCTAGTACTGTAAAGTAACGCTTTTATGTGCTTTATTTCAGTAGTAACAGTAACGCGTTCCCCCTTCAAAACCTAAATACTTCACGCCTATCTGGTTCGCAAAAGATTTGTATTCCGGTCAGTGCAGGCGTTTGTTATTTCTTAGCGTAAACTCTGTTGTTTTAAAAATAATAATATAACTAATAAAATAATAATAACTAACTATGATAATAGACTCATTTAAAGTGATTTTAACTATAACGCTTACATTAAAAGAATGTTAAAGTCAATCCCGATTAGGTATTTCCTACAATGGAATACAGTACACTCTCGTTCATCGGAACTAATGTGGCGGACGGCCGGTTCGGATGTCAAAAAATTCCGATGAAGCGGAGTCCGTCGTGAGTCATCATTTCCGCCCGTACGGTGAACTATCTTGATTTTATTCACTCTTCTTTTTTAAGATAACATAAGAGGTTTTATGAAAATAAGGCACTCGGACTTTGAACATGGTAACAATGAACAGATAGGAATAAAAACAACGCAGGAAATAAAGATCAAAAATCTTTATTGCCATATTCCACTCATATTCCAGCAGTCAACTTACTTCCACGTAACACAGGTGCAGTTGCGACACGAGACAGACTGAATGACAGTTTGGGAAGCGGTCGAACCGGATGTTCACTTCCTGCCCCTTCCTCATTCTATTTTTGTGCTCCGCGGCCTCGTAAATCACATCGATGGGTACAGATTATGGAAAACGCCTGATGACTTTTGATACAAAATGTGATACTTCACTGTTGTGCCGATAGAACGAATGGAAATTGAAGGCGCTAAAACGGAAAAACTATTTATTTCGTAAGAAAAAAATTAATAATATCCAGATTTTCAGTTCCGATGAAGCGGAGTTCCGATGTCGCCGAGTCCGATGAACGAGAGTGTACTGTAATGTAAAATGGAAAACGTAACATCTCCTTCATTTATGTAATAAAAATATTGCTTATCTCTAAATAAAGGGTTTGTCAAGACATGGTTTGCGTGGGATATTTTTATGGCAATTGTAGGTCTACTATAGTTTTAACAAAATAAAAAGAATTAAACTGTTTACATAACTTGCTATAAAGTATTCATAAATGAGAATCAAACACAATTTAATCGTGACCAATCGAATTAAAATAAATAATTTATATGACAAATTGGGACAAGTTTAGCATTGCTTCCTGGGAAATAAATTCGTTATGGCGGCACCTTAAATTTTATTTTTTATGATCAACTGCTGTCTTTCACAGAATTGAGAAAAAGATCTTCAATTTTGATATTTTTCTTCACTTATGTAACCCTTTAAAATAAGATATCACTCAACGGGTGTTACCAAAACTTAATTTTGAAGGAAGCTGTTAAATAGTTTGACACATGGAAAATTTTCCTCTTTCGCTACTAATACTTACCCAGAACGTATCGTTACTTGTAGCAATTAATAGATAAATGGGGAAGAAGAAATTGGGAATAAACGGAACAATAAGTGATGTGTATTAAGAAGGGATTTTCCCCCCTAAGATAAGAAGAAATAAATATTTGTGCTGGGATACTCCCAACTGTTAAACCACTTGATATTGAAAAAATCCAATGACTAAGTACAAAATGATCATGATCTATTTATATTCTTAAATACAATAATGACAATGATCTATTATAACTATTGTCTAGTGCTAGTGTCCACACGCTAAACGATCACCATGTCCTGGGCAGTGGGGCTGATTAAATAAAAACATGGGTGTAAGGGGGAATATGTAAGTCACTGAAAGTTTGTTATCGAATATTTAAAAAAAAATTAAGCCCTAGTGTAAACTAGGCTTACAACAAATAAATTAGTCTAGCCTCATGAACTGTGGAGTTCATAGTTTTTAAACCCATTGACCTAATTTTTTCTGGTTAATTTTTTTCCGAACTCTTCCTTACATATCAACGACAAGAAAAGAATTCGAATAGAATGAAATATTATAGTGATAAAGTATAAAAGAAATATAAAGTGATTAGTAGTAAGGTTTAGGCCCGCCTAAACTTTAAGGATAGTTTACTATGTCTAAAGTACAGTGAAAGACGAAGAGACCCGTATGCTTGGAACTATTCAACTTACAACTAAACTGCTGCCATAAACCGTATTCGCCGTTTTTTATAAGAAAGTAACCATGTTTGTAGCTTATGCAAGAGTATAGAACCACTCTTAATTATTTGTTATGTTAAAAATACATAACAAACGCCCTGGAAGAACGCCCTGGTTCGTACCTTATTAGGTCTTTGTATACCCTGAGCAGTAGCTGGGGTTTAACTTCTTCAAAAACCACGTATTAAAACCAAAACTGAACTTAATAGTGGAATACATAGTTCTCTACAAGCTCCAATTGTACTCCGAACAAGGAATCTTCGCGCAGCATCGATGCCCTGAATCCATAGTATTATTGAAAATACGACTCAATAAAAGGATAAGATACAATTCCAAATTGAAATCCATCGAAACGCCATTGTATAGCATTTCAAAGCAAGATTCAATTACAGTATACAGTCCAGAACACACAGTGGAGGGTAATTCGTTACGACACGAGCACGCGCGTAACAATGACGGTGGTAGATAGGAGAGGAATTGTCGGCGGTAACGTTACAATAGCTGCTCATTAGCATGGGTGTGTTTCGTCAGCGGGCGAATCCCGCCGAAGGTTGCCTTCGAGTGGCCTTGACTTTCCCTCATCTGCAACGGCGGGCGGGGGGCGTCCAGAGTCCAGCGGCGATCTGTAACGAGCCGATCGGTAATGCTGGGGCCGATCGGCTGGAACCGATCACGTTTACCCCCCCCCCCCCCCCCACGCGATAAGCCATATTTGGCAGTAAGGGGGCTGTGAAATTGGTAGGGACAACTGTGAACGCGTGTACCATTCTAATTCTAATTTTCCAAGGAGAACTGTTTCCTTGCTACTTGGCCGCAATACAACTGAGCCATAAACCGGTTCAATAATTTAAATTGCATATTAAATTATGTAACTGGTTTAATAATTGACGACTTCAAACGCTAAAGAATTCAATTCCGTTTCCATGGGAATAGAACTGAAGAAACTTTTAAATTAAAACCCAACAAACTTTAAAACACCCCCCGTCGCAGCAGACCTGCGTACTCAGCGAATTTCCAAAGGATCTTGAGATTTTGTATTTTACCCATAAACACCATAGGAATGAGTATGTAGGTTTGTTGCCATTGGATGTTGTTAGAAAATGTTTGTTTTGTTAAAAAATGAAATAGTTAGGTAAGGTCAATATCATATTGTATCAATTTGCGACACTTAAATTTTCCCCATAAGCCCAATGGGGGTGAGTATGTAGGTTTGCCGCCATATGGGTGTTGTAAGCAAATATCAGTTAAACCGTACCTAGTGAATGTGCAAACCAAATTTTATCAAGTTAATCCAATAAATAAGCGAGATACAGGGTTTTGTTGATTTCCCATAAGATTAACATTGGAAACCTATTTTTAGTTTTTCTCCGTAACCTGTAAAGCCAAGTTAAAAATTCAAAATACTGTACTAAATTGTTTGTTTTTTTAAGCTCTTTTAAATGGTTTTAGTTAAAATTGTTGAATTTTAAAAATTAAATGCCAAAAACCCATTTTTGACCCCTTTGAAACCCCATAAAACCCCGTTCCCATAACCCGATCATGCTGGTTCGCGACCTCATGAAAATAGATCTGGTCTTACACCTTCATACCAAATTTCATCAAAATCGGAGGTCGCTGTCAAAAGTTATCAGTACCACGGACACATAGATATATAGATAGATAGATAGATATATAGATAGATAGGTAGATAAACGAATGGTGTTTTTTGGCTTCTGCTGGGGACCTCAAAACGAAAAAGTAACATGGTCCCGGGCTTAGGTCTTACCATGGCTACTACCGTAATAGCGTATTCCCTATAGGGAAATTCGCTAAAACCCCAATTGAGTAGCTAATCTCCAAAAAATTTATGGTTAGTCCGTCACGGTTTTCCTGTAGTTATTCACAACAGACAAAATGTGAGAAACTATTGAACACAACCCGAGAAATTCGATGGCTTCTGAAATGGCATGACGACAGTACAAGGAAGATACAAAGGAGTACGGACTCCTCCCACATCTCTTGAGCCACAGCCGGCCATACTATACTATAGCCTAGGTAACCGCTGTGGGAAAGGTAAATATAACAATCTAACATTATCGCTGAATCCTATGGTGAGATTTGTTCTAGAACAACAAACGCCTTATCTGTCCTTGGGAGGCTTCTATGAAATTAAAATAATAAATTACTTAAATACATTTTATCCCTCCCACCAAACGTCCAATCTCTCACTGAAGTCATTAATCAAAGCATAACTTTTTAAATCCACTTAAGATGAAATGTAGGCTTGGTATTTAAAATTAAACGTTACAAACAAACCAAATAGTCGTTACAATAAAACCTTATTGAAAATGTAAACCTTTTTATACTAAGCATAAAAATATGTAGAATAAAGTTGGATAATTTTCTTAAGAAAAGCAGGGGTGAAAAGAGGAACAAAATAAATTATTTACCATCACAGATATCCAAAATCTATCTAATTAAAAATAAATACATTAACGAATCTCAAAATGTGAAGTATCCTGTTCGAACAAGGCTAACTGGATCCTTGGGCGTGTCTTCGTTAGGGCAATCTCTCAGGTACCTGATTAACACGACAGTTCCAATGTTGAAATGCACAGACTTCCTGGTTTGAGTCCAAAAATAACATCTATCTTACCATATAAACCAAATGACTGTAGCTTTATTGTTTACACTATGGTTAAGATTCTCAAAGGTACAGTATATACATCATTTTATATCCTGTAAATAGAAATTATTACGAAGTTTTCTTAACTGTAATATTATATGCATGGAATATGTTTTTCCTCAAATTTTTTTTAGTACTATAGAAAATAAACTACTGTAGCCTATATAAATTAATGTTGTACTTACAAAACACTATTAGGTTAAGGTTAGAATAACTCCGTGGTAAAAGCTTAACGTGAGATAACTATCAAATTTTAATTTCCAATCGCAGCAATAAACTACCGCCAACTCGACCTCATAAATAACAAAATCCAACGAACAAGGTAACATTAAAACAAATGAGCGGGAGGAGAGCGGGGAAAGTGCGGAACCCTGCAGAGCAGAGCGGTCGTGCGGAGCGAAGGCTAGGGGGAGGCCGCACCACGGCTGTCGGGGTTAGGTTCAGGGAGGATACGTCGTTCCGGACTGGTTCTCAAAACTGATCAAGCTACTTTTTATTTTATTTGTAAATTGTAAACATTTCAGAATCCAATTTCCCTCAACGTAAAATCAATTACAAAAGAGAATGTTCACAATCCGGCGTGTTTGTTAACCTATCTCCTTTGAGGAAGTTCTTCCTGAATTTAGGGGCGTACCCTGATTGCGCACAGCGGTCAAGTTTTTGACGAGGGTAAGTTTTATGGCCCCCCGTGGGTCGAGCATCATTGCGCACACGGTCAGTTTTGCCCGACCCTCCGCGGTGCGCCGGCGCCGCGCCGCACCGGCCGCTGGGCCGCTCGTCCCGAAACCAAAGATCATTTACATGAAGAATATTAAATTAAGTAGAGATATAAAACTCTGTGACCACATAATATTGTCTGTCCTTTTAAAACAATTGTATTCGTGTTTTAAGATAAATTATGTTACCCTTCGTTAAAACGTTTGTAAGTAAAGATTTTTTCTAGACATGATTATTTTCTAGATAATTAAAATTATTTTTTAGTGTCTGGATTATTTTTCTAGATATTACCAGTTTGTTCATTATAATATTGTAATTTTCCTAACAGTTTGCCATAATTAGTAACACAATCCTTCATTTTTCTTTGTATTTTATTGATGCTGCAATATCCATACCGGGTGTCCAGCCTAAAGTGTTACAATAGCTAACTTTTTTATTTTATGTCTGACAGTGTACTTCTTATGGGGGACCCCCTTTACTTTTTTATTTTGCTTTTTGGTATGTATTTCACTTTTCAAAATTTCCCGCCATTTTTCCAATATGGCGGCCAACTTTAAAATTTCTTATGGAACACCCTACATGTTATGGTGTTTTTGAAATTTGCATATAATTTTAAGACTTTTTTATTCTTTGCTATTTTCTTCTAAACCTCACGGTTAGGGAGCTAGAGGCAATTAAAGTTTATTTTTAGTTCCATAAGAATTACATGGGGCAAACTTTATCTGCCCATATCTCCGAAACCATTGATTAAATTAAAAAATACTTAAGAATAAAAATGTCTTAAATTGATGTTTTTAAAACATTTTTTTGAAATAACCAAAAAATTTTTGAAAATTTTATTTTTTCCCCGCCATATTGGAAAGAGGATAATTTATGCGTAAATGATAATTTTTATGAGTGAAATGTTCTTAAAACATCTATTTAAGACATTTTTATTCTCGAGTATTTTTTATTTTAATCATTGGTTTCGGAGATATGGGCAGATGAAATTTGCCCCATGTTATTCTTATGGAACTAAAAATGAACTTTAATTGCCTCTAGCTCCCTAACCGTGCGGTTTAGAAGAAAATGGCAAAGAATAAAAAAGTCTTAAAATTATATGCAAATTTCAAAAACACCATAACATGTAGGGTGTTCCATAAGAAATTTTAAAGTTGGCCGCCATATTGGAAAAATGGCGGGAAATTTTGAAAAGTGAAATACATATCAAAAAGCAAAATAAAAAAGTAAAGGGGGTCCCCCATAAGAAGTACACTGTCACACATAAAATAAAAAAGTTAGCTATTGTAACACTTTAGGCTGGACACCCGGTATATTAGGCCTAATACGCAAGCATGTTTCATTTCCTCCTTTTTTCTCAGCTCGTGTGCATCGTAGAATAAATCTGCGCATACCGTTAGAAAGGTATAGTCCTGTAGATGAGCAGAATCACATTCTAATTCACATCGGTCTCCAGGGCTACGCCCTACAGGCTTTCAAAGTTCCAATGTTAATCTTATGGAGAAAGGAAAATTGAATGAATCATAAGACAGCTGTTGCAAAACAAATGCTACAAAATTAGGAAGAACAAATGTTTTAGTTCTAAAATGTTTTTAAGCTTCTTGGGTCCAGATCAACTAAAATTTTGATCGAATTTCAATCAAGAGGCGATCTCTAGTAATATATACTAGGTACCGCCTACTGGTCGAAATTTCGATAAAAATCCAGTTGATATTGAGTCAAAGTTTTGAAATGCTTTATAACTTAAACATGTGTTCTTTCTTATTTGCTAGCATTTGTTATTATAACAGCTGTCATGATTCAATCAATTCTCCTTTCTCCATAAGATTAACATTGGAACTTTGAAAGCCTGTAGGGCGTAGCCCTGGAGTCCGAGGTAAATTAGAATAGGATTCTGCTCATCTACAGGACTACACCTTTCTAACGGTATGCGCGGATTTCTCCGACGATGCCCACAAGCTGAGAAAAAAGGAGGAAACGAAACATGCTTGCCTATTAATATATAGATTGCATTGCAATAGCATAAAAATAATATACCTACATATGTTTTAAGTAGGCCTATAATTTATAATGTAATAGTAGTTTTGTCACAAGAAGTGGAATTGACTGCAAAACCCAATACACGAAATATAACTTTTAATAAATTTAGTGATGCACTCAAAGTCCTGTGCTAAATAAAGCTATGATAGCGTTACTTTTTATTGCCTTTAAAAGTGCTTCTTATTACCACTCCACCAAAATGGTAAAAATAAGCAGGCTATGTAAATATATATAGCATATATTTCTACTCTTTTTATTTAAGATAGGAACGGGACTACAAGTTTCGTTTTTGACCGTGTGCGCAATGATGCCACCCCCAAGCGGAACCCCGAGTCACCACTGTGCGCAATGATGCCCCGAAGTTTGACAGTTTTCTGACCGCTGTGCGCAATGAGGCTATCCCCGAATTTAGGCTATTTCAATGAACTGTAAAATGGTACGGTATAATTATTGTCTACGACCTTTTAGAAGTTCAAAAGCAGTATCTTACTTATCTATCTTACTTATCTACTTACAGTATCTTACTTATTATGTTCAATTCTTGATTTTTAAATTAAACATACAATTTTAATTCATCCCTGTGACTAAACTAGGTTTCTTTATCATGGATAAGGGGTACCGATCAATCTAGGTCTAATGACTTGGCTGTACCTGTTATACCAACACGGTACTTTATCATATTCAATAAAATTCCATAAACTGGTGAAATTATTCAATTTTCCAGCTGAATGGCGTGAATGATAAGGTACCCCGGGTCACTTCCCAGACAGCACCGCGGGACCCCCGGATGGCCGGATAGCACCTGTCGACGGTGGTACCGGATGGTCGGCGCGGCGCGGCGGTCCGGTCGTGGCTACAGAACTACAGCACAACACATCACACTGTACAGCGGTGCAGGAGGCTAGCGTGACGCCAGCAACATGCGCCAAATTGGCGGTGATCGCCGGCAGGGCGGACACAATCGGGACAAATTGCCCTCCAGCCCGTCACTCCACATGTTGCCTGCGTGAAAAACCTACTAGCGGGATCTAGGACTTGGGGGGCGGAGGGGGGAGGTCGCAGTGGGGCTCCCAGACCCGCACCCTCAACTGCACCTGCCGAGAGAGCTGTATTTTCGGCTTCCAATAGACTGCGAATCTCACATCGTGAATGGCTAAGGGCTTGCGGTTCACAAAGTTTTATGACAATATATGAATTTAGGTTACTGGTCAATCACTTTGATAAAGTATGTGGGTAGGTTAAAGCCTTTCACTATGCTAGGGACGTTAACCAGAAATGTTTCCACAGTTTATTCGGTCCGTATGAAAACATGACAACGCCAATGTTTAACGAAGCTAACAAATTGGTGAGTCGGTGGCGTAGTGGTTAGCGCGCCGGACTTCGGAACCATGTCAGCGATGTCGTGGGTTCGAATCCGCGTTCTGCCAGTGACTTTTATCAGTACCTTTCACCTTGTACTGTAGCGGCTCACCCCCTTTTACTTTGTCTAATACGATCCACGCACAGATCAATAGTCTATGTGGACGAGGCAAAGTAAGGCAAAAAAGAGATCTGCCAACCTCTTTATATAAAAAAAAATCAATAATTATTGCGATAATTAATTACAGTGCAATAACAAAGTCTAAAACCAAGTCTTTCTCAGATTTACCAACGGTAGTTGGTTTTACTTATAAAAATTATTTAATTCTCTTCATGTAAATAGAACAGATACCTTAAAATTGAATTAACACTCCGGGGGTGGAAATCTCCCCAACTTAGCCACATGCCCGCGTTGTCTAACCTAACCTAAACATGCAAGTTACCCGTAATCAAATTAATTTAACAACTAAACCAAATCGACACTTAACAATTTTGTTAACAGTCAATTGATGGTGTTGCTAGTGTTGTTTCTGGTCCTCAAAACAACATATTTTTCAGAACAACATTCATAATCCGTCGCAACTTCACAGTGAAGAAACGTTATTATTCTCTAAGCTATCACAATATTTCCATTCTCGAATACAAATGGAAATGAAAGAAAATTTAAACTGCAGTTGGGGGCGGCACAGTAACCTTGTTTGAAACCTGCAAGAAGTCTACAACCAAGTTAGTTACCTAAGAAGGCAGCTTCCGCTGTTTTTGTCTAAAGTCTAAGCGGCGGAACTGGTAGGGCTCGCACGACTGACACAATCTCAAAACCGGACTTCACCTAAAGCGTTGGGTCAAAGACCACTTTTTTGGGCATTTCGAGCGAAATCCACCACCTTTCTTCCCCACGTGGGAACCCGAGATGAGGTAATCATAACTTAGCATACGGGGACTCGGAAACTCCTCCATGTGAAAACCAAAGAATGTACCACGGATGTCTAATTAATTGCAATAAAAGGTAGCTATACAATAAGTGAGGATGCACACTCAATCGTCGTACCCAAAAGTACGAGAATGTAAAAACGTATAAGAGAACAGCTGAAAATATATGATTCACCCACTTATTCGATGACGCTCGACCTTTAGAGTATGGCTTTACTGGGGTCGTAATATCAATACAGTATCACAAATACGTCCTCCACTTCAATCATCCATCGCATAATGACGTGTCCAAGGCCGTCCATGAATGGACGATGGACTAGCGATCGGCGACGGCGAGGGAGGATGTGAAAGGGAAAACGTGGGATAATCTGACACATTTGAATTAAACACATTTGTAGACGATGGAAGAATATTCAATTGTTCATACTTGCATTTCTTGTTACTACTGTGGGTCGTTAACACCACTATCCCATCCTCAGTGTTACATGAAAGAAGGAAGATTCCCAGACGTCTTCGCGGTATTTCTATGTTTCTAGGAACACATTTGTTAAGTAATTTCCTAACAATCATGTAAACTCCAAAGAAGTTCCCGAACGAATAAGCAACTAGTGGATGATTTGATTGTTTACATAATTCGCATCTCAGTGAGAAATTATAGTTGCAAAGTTAACAACTATGTTTAATTCTACTTTGAAAATATAGCGTGGACTCCAGCCTACATAAAATTTAAAACAAAATGTGGCCAAAATGTAAATCAAACCAACGACGAAATTACCTATGATAAAAAAATTTAATCTATTAGGCCTATGTATCCATTATACTAGTAAGTAATTTAAAGCTCTTTTTGACAACTAAACCGATCATATTAATGTAACAAAATCACATATTTATGTGTATGAAAAAGAGAAGTGATTCGTAAATATTCGAACACTGCGCATAAAAACATAACTACAGGTTTAAACTTTTTAAGATTTACGGACTTGCAAATTTACTTCTTTCTTTTAGCGAATTTCCCATGGGGAATAAGCTATTACCGTAGGTCTCATAGTGAGACCTAAGCCCGGGACCATGTTACTTTTTCGTTTTGAGGTGCCCAGAGACCAAAAATAATAGTCACTAAAATTTATATATATATATATATATATATATATATATATATATATATATATGTGTGTGTGTGTATATATGTGTCCCTAGACACGATAACTCTCGTAAAAATGGTCCGATCGACACCAAATTTGGTAGAGATGTGTAATCCTACGTTTATTCGGATGAGTTCGAAAACCAGACATATCGACCTACCGGAAGGGGTAGTTTTGGGGGGTTTTGTACCCCAAAAATGGGTTTTTTGCATTTTTCATATGTAAATTTTAAAAATTTTAATTTTTATTTTTACCATTGGATTTAGCTCAAAAAAACACACAATTTAGTATTTTCAAGCTTTGCTCTATCTCCACTGGTTACCGAGATATTACAAAGTCTAAAGACAGTACATTGTCTTTTGGGGCTCCAATGTTAATCTTATGGAGAATAAGGATGTGTTAATATTTCACTTATTAACCAATATTTTTGGATGAAACTTGGTATTTAGCTTCATTTGGTTGAGATTCATCCATTTAAGGTAAAAAATCTTGGTTTTTGTACTTATCATGGCAGCAAACCTGCATACTCTTTTCCCATGTTAATCATATGGAGAATAGGCAAACTCTTTTATTTATGGACAGATATTGATGAAATTTACTATGTGGCTTTATATGGTCGAAATAAATTTTTTCTATGCTAAAAACCTACTTTTAGTGTCCCCCATGGCAGCATACCTGCATACTCTTTCCCTTTATTTATCTTAAGGAGAATAGACTTATTCCCCTATTTATGAGCACGTGATGAAATTTCGTTTACAAGTTTAGCTGGTCAAAATTAATATTAGGCCTACTAATTTGGAAATTCGCTGAGTACGCAGGTCTGCTGCGACGGGGGGTATTTAGATTCCCTATATGTTGCAACCTTCCTTTTAAAACTTCTTTTTTTAGGTAAATATCACACATTCTTCTGGTCGCAACTTGGTTACCATTTGTTCTTTCTCCCATTTAAAGTTTGTTGCACACTTGTTAAATATTCTTTAATTATAACTGTTTACTATCATATACACCGTTTGCTTTCTAAGTTTATAGTACAGTAGCACCTTTTCCTATTTTTACTGGAGCAAACTTTAAGTTACTAGCAAAAATAACTACAGTTTTTTAAGACCCACAGTTAGCCAAGTATACTGTTTTAAAATAATATATCAATATTTTTTATTAGTCCTAATTATTTCCCAATTATTTTATAATGGATGAAAGTAATCTGTAAGGTTGGCTGTTCTAAAACAAATTGACCTAAAACTATTTTTTTTGTGTTAAGAATTTGGCAACATGTTATCACATTTAGTTTTCAGACATGATTAATAATATTCACAATAAACCGAAAGCGTGGAATCCGATTTCGGAAATTACCCAAGTTATTACCCAAGTATACAAAATGGAGCTGAGCACCATGGTAGCATGTCTGGGACCGACCTATCGCCGCTGAATTCAATAAGCCGGTTGTTTAACAGTGCTGACGCTTCAAAGATCACCGGTCGACTTTCAGAAGTTGTTGCCGAAGTAAAAATACCAAGGAGAGCAACAATATTTCGTCCACGGGGCGCGGGCGGCGCAAAATGTCGCAGCCGGAGCGCGAAGAAGAAGCGATAGGACTACATTTCGCTCCCAACCATTACTGATGTTCCGGGCAGAAAGGGCAAGGTCGTATTAAGCCTGAAAATTTTTATGACCTTGCTTTTTCTTGGTGTGAGGTCCCCCCACACGGTGGAAAATAAAAACTACGAATAAGGTCTAGTAAGTTGCCAACATAAATTTAAAGTAAGTTAATATGAAGCTCTGAGAAACTAAACTACTTTTTAGTTTCTATGAAAAAAAAAAAATATATTTTACATGGTTGATAAAGAGCTCTTAGGTATTAAATAACCCCATCGCAGCAGACCTGCGTACTCAGCGAATTTATAATGGAATTTTCGTATATTTTCTATTTCCCCGTAAAACCCACGGACATGAGAGTATTTAATTTGGAATATATATGGGATTTTTCGGTAAATATAAGATAAACACTACCTAGTGAATGTACATTCCAAATTTTATCAGGGTTTTGGTGTTATTTTCATGTTCCCCATAAACCCCATAAGGATGGGTACGTAGGTTTAACGCCAAATGGGGTTTTGTAAGCAAAAATAAGTTAAACGCTTGATAATGAATGTACATAGTACCAAGTTTTATTACGATATGTCAATAAATAAGCAAGATAGAAGGTTTTGTTTATTTCCCATTTAAGCATAACATGAAAAACGTAGATTTGGATTTTCTCCATTAAAACCGTTTAAAAGCTAAGCTTAAGTAAAAAATTCAAACTACTATATTGTTTGTTTTTTAAGCCCTTTTGAATGGTTCAAGTTAAAATTGTTGAATTTTATAAATTAAAGTGAAAAAACCCAAAACCCCATATTTTACCTTTTTGAAACCCCATAAAACCCCATTCCCATGGCCATATCATTCTGGTTCGCGAACTTACTCAAGTAGATGCTGGCTTACACCCCTGTACCAAATTTAATCAAAATCGGAGGTTCCGTCCAAAAGTTATCGTGTTCACAAATTCGCTAAAATTAAGGCGAAAATTCTATGGGAGTACAAAAAATTGCAAGCACCGAAGCAACCACTGACAGAATGCAGCTAAAGGTTCGATTGCTGCAGCACCAAGCCACATTGGAAGGGATTTTTTTTTTCATCAGCAGAAAATATAATAATGGAACCCGTAAAGTCCAATGGTTATTAAATACAAATGCCAACCCACCATGTAACAAAAGCGTTAGCATCCAGCAACACTAATTTAACAAGTCACGTTATTGTCCCAGACGACCATCTGACTGAGACGTGCAACTATGCAGCCAACCGAGCCGTGCGACTCAGCGACTCAGCCACCGCAACTCCCCACCACAGTACACGGAGGGGACTACATCGCGCAATCGATTGCAAGCGGTCGCAGTGCGCGCGCAACTGGTATCACTCCGCGGCCGCCGCCAGTCTGGCGACTAGCGACAGTGACGTGGCGACTCATGTTCCCTCGTGTCTGTGTTGGGCGGCCTACTTGGTGAGCAGTAACGCTTGACTGTGTTTTAATAGTTGTGTTGTGTTTCACCCAATTGTGTCAGTGAAGTGTAAAATGGACGCAGATAATACACAGGCAACTACATGTGACGAGAGAGGAACAAGATGGCTCGGGGAAATCGACATGAAACTACATACGAACACGTGCACTTTTATTTCTGAAGTTAAAAAACACCCACTTGTGTGGAACCCTGCAACACCTGGCTACGGCGACCAACTAGAGAGACTGAAAGCTTGGAAAGATGTTTTAAAGTCATCATTCTATCCAGACTTAGATGAAATACCTACAAGGGATCAAAATGAATTAGGTAAAGATATTTTATAAATAATCTGTCTGCTCTCTTTCAGTCAATAAGAATGCACTAGACCGTCATTGTGATCCTTTTTTGTCTCGCTTTTTGTATTTTGTCCCACCGCTTGAATGTTCTTGTTATTGATTGTAACCAACTTGTTCAAAATCCTTGCCTTTCTGGCCACTGCATGTTTAAATATCTAAGTATTGCTCTTTTTCTCTGTATGAACCTTTTGCACTCATCACACAACATGTATTGCATTTATTATTATTGTTGCACTCTTGTATCTGTTGCATTTTTTAGACATAAGCACGTTTTCTTAGTTGTTTCAGTTGCAATCTAGTCATTGTTACCTTTCTGTATGTTGAGTAGATATGTTTGATATAAGTAGAATTTTGCCTTGTATTTAAGTTGCACTGTATGTACCAACATGACATTTTTTTTGTAACTAGGTTTAGCATGCACCACCATCTAGATGTACTCACATTAACGGAAAACTCAATTGTAAATGGCGACTGCCGTAAATGTATAAATCAATTAATAATCATTTGCCGTTCATTAATTTAAAACTGCTCTTAGTTTATGATGAAGATTTTTTTTCTTCATGATTATTTAGAGTATTCGCGAATATACCGGGTGTCCCAGACCACCCGTACACCTTTTTTTTAAAATTTACAAAATTAATTATTCACAAAAACAAATTGTGCCATTATAGGTAAACTGGTTGCGCTCTGTCCATTGATGATAATTTCAATGTACAGGGTGTACCAGAAGTACCAGTCCAGACCGGAAGTCATTAATTTTAAAAACAAACCCCCACTTTTTTATGGTATTTTTGGATTCTAGACATAATTTTAAGATTACTTTACAATTTAATGTGTATCCCTAATTATAACGGTTTGGGAGATATTGGAGGTAGAAGTTTGATTTTTTTCCCATAAGAATAACATGGAGCAAATTTTCAAATCCATTAACACTGAAACTTTTACCTTTAACATAACTGTCCAAGCATAAAAAATATCTTAGAACCTAATTTTAGATAATAATTCGTCATAAAATACCCATTTTCAAGGAATTAATTTGAGTTTTCTACACATAAAAAATAATATTGAAAATCTTAAGGAAAAATAAAATAATTTGTGTAAAAACTAATAATTTATGGTTCTAAAGTGTTTAAAAGAATAAGCTAAGGAATTTTTATGCTAGGCCTTTTTAGTTTAATACGAAATTTAGAGAGATAATGGATGTGAAATTTAGCCCCATGTTATTCTTATGGTAAAAAAATATAACTTCTACCTCCATTATCTCCCAAACCGGATTTTACCACACCACCTGACTATAATAAAGAATGTATCGGTGTATTGCATTTTAGAATAAATAGTATTTTTACATTTTCATCACAAGGGACAGTAACCAAGAATGTCTTTCTTCTGTGTTCAATTGCGTTTCACGAGCGAAGCATCACAGATTCAAGTAATAAATACACAACGCAATATTTCAATTCTTTATAAATCGTTTTTTGCAAGACTCAAGAAAAATATTAGATTGTTAAATTTGAACACAAATCAGACAAAGGGGTAATTGGTCACTTGGTCGAGTTGCTCATTTATTATGGTTTTTACAAGTATCCCAGAACATTAATTTAGAAAGGCCTAGTGTAATGACTATACTATCCGCAACAGATTAGTGTTGCTTGTTACCGCTTCATAGTGCTCAAAAACCAAAGGTAAACTAAAAACAAAAATCCAGAACTATAAATGATTTTACTAACTGCTACAGCTTTGTACAGCAAGATACTGCTTCATAGTGCTCTAATACCAAAACTAAGCACGATGTTTAACAAAAGAGCCGCCATTGCAATGGTTTTACTAACCACCACAGCATAATAATCCATGTTTCTGTTTTATAATTTTGGATTAGGAAAATCCAACTAGCTTCAACTAACTATGGGCATTGTTTCAGCTACAATTGCTCAAAAGAAGTGGAGAAACATCCGTACTTGTTTCACCAGAGAGCTTTTAAGAAAGAAATCAGCGAAATTGAATGGAAAAAGACATAAAGAGTATGTATTTTTTAAACATTTACAATTCTTAAGAGGTGCTACTAAAAAGGGCTCAAGTGACACTGACGAAACTCATGCCGGCAATGTTATGGAAACAGAAACTCCACCAGGCAGTGAATTAAAAAGTAAAAATAAGTTAAATCTTAAGAACACAAAATCGCATGGAAAAAGAGGAAACGAAGAAAATGAGAATTTACCGGTACGGTTAGAGGTTACCGGTACATCAAATAACAAAATTGAAATAGCCAATTGCGGCCCGGAAGAAAACGACGGAGATGCACTATTTTTGATGTCTTTAGTACCTGATATGAAAAGAGTACCACCAGAGAGAAGATTGCAACTGAAGATAGATATAATGCGACTGATCGCCGAAGCCCAGTCACGTGACCACAACCTGGGTACCGCTGGGGAGCATCATCAGCACTACTTGGTCCAAGGGGATGATGTCATCGACTATTATGAGGAGATTACCGGTTCTTGATCACCGCATTTCTCCCTCTGCAATATAGACTAGATTTTTTCAACAATTTGTTTTTCACACAAAACTATTTTATTTACTTTAATTTTTTTCAACACTTGATTTGTATAGACATGACATATTTTATTGATCAAAATTAACAAAAAATATTATACTTTGAGATATTGCCGTAAACACTTTTCAACTATTTTATACTATTCATCAACTGTGACATTATCAAATATACAGAATCAATTACAGTATAATTTTTCTCTTGACAGTAATTACACACAAGTTCACGATTATTTTTATTTTCTATTTTTTTATATGAGCAGAGGTTAAGAAATTGGTTTCTACCTCAATTTGTATTAGTTATCTATTATTGTTAAAATAAAAATATATACTGTATGCAGTTTGGTCAACTGAACTTTTTACAAACATAAATAATAAATCTAAAAAAAATAATCTACATGTTTCTCATTTGCTCCTGATGGTAATCTTTATTAATCAATCATACAGCACAATAGAACAATAGTCCTTGAGTAGATGTTGTATACTTCCTCATGGGTTTCTGTTGATAAGACTGGATTAGAAAGCTCTTTTTTCATAGGTTTTTTCAAAACATATTTATTTTGGATTTAAAAAGGAGTATCTCAAAATATTCCTGGTTACTTTTTACCACATAGCACATTCCATCCCTTTAAGCTCAGCAACTATTCAACTATGTTCCCACAGTTAGCCTTAAAGATCTGTTACATTATAAGATTTAATTTAATTTAATCAGTCATGTACAATAATTGCATATTGTGTTGACTATGACTAAGATTATATGCCTAAAAAGAGAGCCACCAGTTTATGAAACCCAAATTTTATTTATTAAAAGACTATTAATTTAAGTGTTTGCATGGGAATGGTTTATAAACTCTATCACACTATAAAATGCATTAGTTATCAAATATTCTCTACGTTTTTTTTCTGAAATAGTCTTTTATCATTGATAGTTTTAATATTTTCAGGAAGATTATTAAAAAGTTTAGCTTCTGCATAACTTGGTAATGTATGGGAAATTTCAAATCTGTGAAAATCAGATCTATATAAATTTTTACTCCTTGTATCGTAATTATGAAAATTTGTGCCAAATTTTGAGTTGCATTTTGTTAAAAAATAATTAATTGTTTGATAAATATACAAACTTGCAAGTGTTAAAATTTCTAAACTACGAAAAGCTGATTGACACGATTCTCTTCTGCCTACCTTTGCCAAGATTCTTAAAGATTTCTTTTGAAGAATAAATACTCTTGAAAATTTACAATCTCCACAAGTCCCCCATAGAGGTAATCCATATGATAAATGTGGTTGAATGATACCATAGTAAGCTGTTTTTAAAATTTTTGTACTACGATATGACGCTAATCTGCGCAGAAGAAATATTCCAGAGGAAATTTTCTTACAGACATGGTCATATGATGTTCCCAAGTTAAATACAGACATGGTCAATATGGTGTTCCCCAGTTAAATTTTGTTCTAAGTGTAAACCTAGGAATTTTACACATTTAACTTGCTCTACGACGTGTTCATTTATCATTATTACAGGATTTTTTCTTTCATTTATATTACCTAACTAGCAGTTACCCAGCGCGCGTTGCTGCGCTCAAATAAAGATGTTTACATAAATAAAGTTATTTTAATATATCAAAAAAAGGTAAGTTAAGTTTTAAGTTTTTTAATATAACAAAAAAAAGTCAATGGGATGGAAAGTAAGTATATTAATATTACTGTAAGGCCAAAGGATAAACAGGCATTTTGCAAATTTAAACCTAGAATAGTCAAAGTTTGCCTTGTATCTTATTGATCGTAATTGCAAATGCAAGAGCACCTATGAGCAAAGAGGCACGTCCATGTCAAATAATTTCAACCCCGGAGGCCCTAAATTAATTTTAAAGTCCAGTGGAGCACAGCCCTACTAAAAAATATATTTGCAAAACCATTCTTGGTGAGTACCTATGAGCAAAGAGGCATGTCCAAGTAAAATTTCAACCATGGATGCCCTAAAGTAATTTAAATTCCAGTGGGGCGGAGCCCTAAAGAGCTTAAAAATTATATTTGAAAAACAGTTTCCTAGTGAGTAGCTATGAACAAAAAAAATCATCCATATAATTTCAACACTTTTTTTATTAGCATGATACGTGTTGTTTGTAATCAGAAATGAAAAACAAACGTCTACAACACTCAAAAATATATTTACACTTATACTGCAAAGAATAACCGAAGGAATATTTACCGGTGAAGGATATTTACCGTCTGTATTCTTTGCAGTATAAGTGTAAATATATTTTTGAGTGTTGTAGACGTTTGTTTTTCATTTCTGATATAATTTCAACCTCGGTAGTCCTAAAGTGATTTTAAAGTCCAGTGGGGCGGAGCTCTAAAGATCTTAAAAAACTATATTTGCCAAACTGTTTCTTAGTAAGCACCTAAGAGTAAAGAGAATCGTCTGTCAAATTTCAACCCCAGGGGCCCTAAAGTAATTTTGAAGCCCAGTGGGGCAGAGCCCTAAAGAACTTCAAAAACTATATTTGCAAAACCGTTTCTTGGTGAATACCTGTAAGCAAAGAGGCACGTCCATGTTGTTAAATTTCAACCCTGGTGGCCCTGAAGTAATTTTGAAGTCCAATTGGGCAGAGCCCTAAAAAGCTTCAAAAACTATATTGGCAAAATTGATTCAGTGAGTACCTATGGGTAAAGAGCATCGTCCATCAAATTTCAACCCCGGTGGCCCTAAAGTAATTTTGAAGTCCAGTGGGGTCCTAAAGAGTTTAAAAAACTAAATTTGCAAAACCGTTTCCTAGTGAGTACCTATGAGCAAAGAGAATTGTCCATGTCAAATTTCAGCTCCGGAGGTCCTAAAGTAATTTCAATGTCCAGTGAGGCGGAGCCCTAAAGTGCTTAAAAAACTATATATTTGCAAAATCGTTTCTTAGTGAGTGAGCTAGTTCAATACGAATAATTATTCTTAGTATTATTCCTACTATTCCTGATCAGATCCCGAATAGAAAGTAGAGTACCTATGGGTAAAGAGCATCGTCCATCAAAAATCAACCCCGGTGGCCCTAAAGTAATTTTAAAGTCCAGTGGGTGGAGCCCTAAGGAGCTTAAAAACTATATTTGCAAAACTGTTTCCTAGTGAGTACCTATTAGCAAAGAGAATCGTCCATGTCAAATTTCAGCTCCGGAGGTCCTAAAGTAATTTCAATGTCCAGTGAGGCGGAGCCCTAAAGTACTTAAAAAACTATATTTGCAAAATCGTTTCTTAGTGAGGACCTATGGGTAAAGAGGATCGCCCATCAAATTTCAACCCCGGTGGCCCTAAAGTGATTTTGAAGTCCAGTGGGGTGGAGCCCTAAAGAGCTTAAAAAACTATATTTGCAAAACCGTTTCCTAGTGAGTAGGCCTACCTATGAGCAAAGAGAATCGTCCATGTCAAATTTCAGCTCCGGAGGTCCTAAAGTAATTTCAATGTCTGTGAGGCGGAGCCCTAAAGTGCTTAAAAAACTATACTTGTGAGGCGGAGCCCTAAAGTGCTTAAAAAACTATACTTGCAAAATCGTTTCTTAGTGAGTACCTATGGGTAAAGAGAATCGTCCATCAAATTTCAACCCCGGTTTCCCTATAGTAATTTTGAAGTTTATAGTGGTGGAGCCCTAAAGAGCTTAAAACTATATTTGCAAAACCTATGGACCTATGGTGCACCTATGGTCAAAGAGAATCGTCCATGTAAAATTTCACCACCACCTGTAGGCTTTTAGTGTAATTGTGAGCTTCCGTAGGGCGGAGCTATAACACAAACATCAACATTATACCTCACACCTGGTTACTTCTGTGATTATAAGCATCTGCTTGAATGAAACTTTCAATATTTTTAATTACAGCAGTTAATCTTGTAAACACTAAATTTCTAAAACCTGACACTGCACCATTGTATGCCCTCTGGGTCAGTGCCTTTTGGACAGATTTGCACCAAACTTCACACAAACCATCCTCGAATAATGCTTACTAATGCCTGAAAGTTTGATTACAATCTGTTGAGCGGTTTCGGAGTCTATAGGCAACAAACATATATATATATATATATATATATATATATATATATATATATATATATATACTTCCTCTTTTATAGATATAGATGTGAAATTTATGTAGTTTGATTTTGAATAATTTACTCTTAAGTTTAAACTATTTAAAAATTTAACACAACAATTGACCTGGGTGTATGACATACACTCTATTTTTCCAACTGAATCAACTGTAAAACTGAGAGTTGTATCATCGGCATACTGTGTGATTTGGTCAACATTTATTAATTCATCTAAATTATTGACATAGAGTGTGAACAATACTGGCCAAACAATACTCACCTCATATCACTTTATGAATAGGGTAGTTAATTCATTTTTAGCTTCTGCCTATAATTTTTCATCCAAGAAATGTGTAAACAATTTTATTATCTACTCGAGTAGACCACACAGGCAAAAGTACGTCTCTTGGAATTACCACCACACTCCAACTGCTGAAGCCATGATCCCGTATGCTTCAGCACGCTAGGTCTTATATAGCCACTACGTCGCTTGCCAAAACCATCGATGAATACATCGATGGCCAAAACATGTGCGGCGCAACATTCTCTCCAAATAAATTCCACCTCGCTTCCGCCGCGTAGCCGGCTCTTCACCAGTCATCACTCATGTCGATTACGTACTTAAAACTGGTGGAGGAGCAGTCTCCAACAGGACTGAGCTGACTCAGCAGTTAGTTGGTTATTTCAAAGTCTGACTAAGGAACTTCGTTTCGGTTTACGTAGGCCCTACATGGTAAAATTAACTGGCATATGACTTTTTATCACAAAATTCATGAGGTTTACATAAAACCAAACATTTTTATATAACATTTAAAAGGACTTACAAACTTTTTTTTAACATTATTCAATTCCGAGGATAGTTCTGGGTTACAAAATGTTTCTTACTACGAGTAGTAATAGGTTCAGCAAATATAACGGGCATAAGTAAAAGATAAATCTAATTTATAAATTTTGCAAATAGCGTCCATGAAATGACACTCTCGCGATGATGTATTTCATCCGTCGATCAAAAAAGAACGGCATATTTATAACACTACTAGTATACGTGTTGCTCGAAATCGAGCAATTTATTTTAATTAAGTAAAAATGTTACTTTAGCTATAAATCAATGACATCCGACCAATACAATATTGTGAATGTCTGTAGTTACGGTACCAAAAACTACACGTATTTACAGCTGATTATTAACAGATTTTTTAAATGCTTTATTCAATCCCAATGTTATTTAAAAGGGAAATTTTTAGATTTCAATGATGGATAGCGTCTTTATTTTCAGTCCGATTCTCTTCAGTTTTTAGCGGAAACAACTACAGACCAAGCCCTCTCCAACGACACCAAAAAACTTGAAAATCGGTTGAAAATTGTAGGAGGAGTTCTCAAGACAAAAAAAACCCTTAGCGTATTAAATAAGTATAGATTTGCAGTTGAAACCATAGTTTTTGTTAGTGTGTGTGAAGAGAACATTATTTCTCAAATTAAAAAAAATATATATTAAAAAATAATGGGGCCTCTCTTGCGAGAAATCATAACTCGATTCAGTTCATTTATCTCAATAATTCTTACTAACTGTTCTTGCTGTTCTAACTAACTGTTCTTACTGTCTTGAGCATTAAAAACTCATACATTTTCTTTATTATGGTCATCGTAAAATTCCATTACGACTTATTCCCATATACTTATAGGAGCTCTGTAGAGGCGAGTCATGTCCAGTAAGGCTTCCCGGTGGTCACCAAAGAAGGAAAGACCCCATCAATTTTTGCATAAATCTGCAACTTCTTCAACATTTCCCAGGCATCCTGATGTAGAGGAGATTTCCTTGAGTATGTAAACAAACTAAAGACCCACTGCGTTAAGTTGTGTTTCGCCGTGTCCGCGCGTTATTCATCCAGTTTCCGCTCGCCGGAGCGCGACCGCTGATGGCTGATGGCGGTGTCGTGATGTCGTGTCCGCTTCCGTCAACAGTCGTGTCCGTGTCGTGCCGCCGCCACCGCCACCGGGACCGCCCTTCACTGCAGACAATCACGCTAAATCTAGCCACCGGATTGAGCAAGCGCCCCTGTTCCTTTTTAATTGGTCGAGCACTCGAACCGGTAAAAGGGAATTCGCCAACCCGGACTGTCCACGATGATGTATGGTCGGCGGCGACGGTTACGACGACAGAGTGGACTAAATAGGGTGACCTCTATAGGTGACCTGGGCTAGGAGAACACATGGGGGGGGGGGGGGCAGGACCAAGTGTCAAGGGTCAAACAATCCATCAATCATTGCAATATATTTATGAAAGTTTTCTTCCAAAACTTAAAATTCAGGTGAATATCAAATAAAAATTCATCCCAAATGTCAAATTCCATATATTCAACGATTATCGCGACTATTCAGCTAAAACAGTTATCTTCTATGTATTAATATGCAAGCATGTTTCATTTCCTCCTTTTTTCTCAGCTCGTGTACATCGTAGGAGAAATCCGAGCATACCGTTAGAAAGGTATAGTCCTGTAGATGAGCAGAATCCCATTCTAATTCACATCGGACTTCAGGGCTACGCCCCACAGGCTTTAAAAGTTCCAACGTTAATCTTATGGAGAAAGGATGTTGTAATGACAACTGCTAGAAAACTAGGAAGAACAGATGTTTTAGTTCTAAAATGTTTTTAAGCTTCTTGGGTCCAGATCAACTGAAATTTTGATCGAATTTCGATCAGGAGGCGATCTCTAGTCTCTATAAATTAACTACATTTTAAATAGTTCAAGATCGATTACAATCGGGCTTTTAATTCAGTAAACACCAAAAGAAGCCCACGCACGAAGGTGTCATTAGGCGATGGCATCTAAAACCGCTGTTATAAAATAAACTATTTTTTAATTATTAAAGACAAACTAATTAGGCTTTAGGCCTGACTGCCTGACTGTTAATAAACAACTAAAAAAAATAAGCCCAAACATTCAAATAAGACAGGTATGAATAAAAATTTATTGAATTGATACCAACCCTAACATAGCGACTCTTGTTCTCCGTTTTATTTAAAGGAACTTAGAATACCATAAACACTTACCAAGAGCTACTCTATAGTCTCATTTTACGTAACGTATTACAAACAAATTAAAGAAAATGAGGTGGTGAACAAGAGAGCGGGCCGTTATTCATAAACTGCAGAGCGGGGCGATAATTCAGCACGGGATGTCGCAAGTGGCGGGTGTACGATAGCACGGTCGTGCGACCCTCCCGGTCACAGTCTAGTTGCCGCCGCCCCTGCCGCATATCCCTTCCTGCTGCTGCGGTGTCGTACATACCTTCACCGTGCATGCATATACTATACAGTATTGGACTTTCCTCTGTTGCGATGGCGCGGCGACGGCAACGCTGGGGGCGACCACCAAAAGGAGACGAATCCAGAGTGACACTGGACCACAGGGAGAAATCGCACAGCCGGAAAGACAATTACTCGTATCATCGAGTATGCTACATTCTCAGGGGTACGAATAGTAGGCCTAACAATGAAAAAATTATTGAGGAACATTACCAAGTCGGCATGTAACTTGCAAAAAAAAGCTAACACTATTCCTGAGAAAATATTTCCAGATGTTACTAAACAGTACAAAATAAATGTACACATTTAAACATTGTTGTAAGGCTGTAAAAGAAAGAGTTGTTACGGGCTGAATTAAAAAAAGATGTTTTCTTTCCTTTATTATATATAGAAACTTAATTTTGCACCTAGATCAAGATTTTTTTGTGTTAAACACTTTTACACCGAGAAAGGATGATTTTTCGTTAAACGAGGTAGTATCGTACAAAGGTGTTTTTGTAGAAGGCTTGTGCGGTGTGTGCAACACCGCCGTTCTCTCAACCGTATCGGTCGCACCGATATGGATATAGCCTAATAATGTGAGGTGAAGGATTTTTTATGGTTATGCGGCTTCAGCAACTATATGTTATGTATATGATTCGGGAACTCACTATTTAACAAAAATTGTAAATAAATAAGATGAACATTCAATGGCATTTTTAATATTTTAGAATGTGAATTATGACAATGTGCTTTGCTCGTGAGAATACCGCGTTAAAGTTTAGTTATAGAGATAATGGAACTACGGGAAAATCACACATGGGGGAGATGGAAAACTTAAGATGATATGTACTTTTTTTTAACAATCTCTCACGTGAAAATAACATAAATATCAATATTAATAGTAATGTTCTTTCTTTATAATATTCTAAACTGGTTCTTACGGTTCAATAACTCACAACTCGCACCCACAAGTGAAATTAAAAACTGGCAAAGTGCTGTGCGTTGGACCAAGAGTGTAGGCTATAGCAGCGAAATAGAGATCCCTTGAAGGGTGGAATGTTCATATCGCCAGTGACAGAACCATTTCATGTTCAGGTCCGGCCTTGACTTTCTCCCACTCACATCCAATTACACTCCACACGACGGGTGTTCAATAGCCCGCACCCTCGTCTCGTGCCGTCACATCAACATGCGCGTGTATGCAACATGCAGTCCCCGCCCCTGCCCCCGCTCGCTGCTGCTGTCGTGCCGTGCCGTGCTGGCTAATTGGAGAAACCACCGCGAAAATATCACTGATATAATCTCAGTTATTTAATTAACATATCCGCTCCCCTAGCGTATCGTGCAGATCGTGGTTCCTACTGCAGAAGCTAAAATAAACAATATATGAAATTAGAAAACACATGGAATAGTGTGTTGGAGATAAATCATCAGAGGCTATGGACTAGAATTTACAAAGAAATTAATATGCTTATAACATGTAAAAGTAACAACAACATTATGCTTCACAATTTAAGCAAAAAATGTGCGGAGAAAACTGTATGTTATAATTAAATAACTGAGATTGTAAAAGGATGTTTCACGGTGGTTTCTAAAAAACTAGCCTGCACGGTACGGCACGGAGCGAGCAGAGACGGCCGACAGCAGGGAAATACTCATAAATAAAAATGTCTTGAAATATGATGTTTTTTAAGGCCACTTTGTTCTAATAACATCGAATTTTTACAAATTTAATATTCGTCCGCAATACTGAAAATGGGTTAATTTTCAATATGGAAAATGATAATTTATTTTTTTGAAATGTTCTAATACATTTCTTACGACATTTACATTCTTGAGTATTTTTTATTTTACTGAATGGATTAAAAAACTTAGGCAGTTAAAGGTTGCCCCCTGTTATTCTTATGGCACTAAAATTAACAACAATTGCCTCCAAATCTCCCTACTACTGTAGTTAGGTTTTGAGAAAAGTGCCAAAGAATGTAAAGGTTTTAAAATTATGTATACAAACCTAGAATTACATAATAATAATAAGGGTGAGTATTTAAGACAATTAATTTAACCAAATAAATAATTGCGAACTTAAAAAAATTAAATTATCATAAAATGCTGAATCAAAAGTCAACTGGAATTACCCATAAACTTTTTCCTAGTTTACTATGTCACTTACGGTTTTCAAGTAAAACTGCTGGCATACTATTATATCACCCTAAATGCCAACAAACCTTTTTGTAACGGAATATGTAATCCAGGAAATATGTATGTTTATAAACAGTGTGCAGTAGAGGAGGTGCATTTCCGACTCTGCTGGAAAGTGTGGTGTTGCCAGTGATTGTCAGCCAATCCAAGAACCCCCCACAATACCATTTCACCCCATAACAGCGCACTGTTCACCGCCGAGTATCGCATGCCAGTTGCCAGTAGCCGTGTATATCCGTGGGTGAGACGCTTTCGATGACGCCGCGGTTTCTCGCCAGCAGATCCGTGATGGACGGCTACTGTAATTTCCCGATGTTATCGCTCACTCTATGGCGCGAGAACTGCAGCGGAATGGAATGTTATTGCGGAGCCGTGCAACACCCAACACGGCATTGGCGGAGGTTACCTTGGCGCCGCTGCATGCAGTTCTTTTGGTTCCACCATACACCACGTCCATTTATAGACATCATGCTGGGGTTTAATTTTCCCAATTTCATAGCAGATTTAGTTACCCTGCTAACAATTTCAGCAGTTAACAAATCTTGTTGGGTGAGGTAATCCACCGATAAATGTCTTCAACTTACTACTTACTTTTATCTTAATTAATTAATTCTTAACGTGACTCAACGATATAGCGTAAGATTGAGGCATCAACAAATGCAACGTTTAACATTCAAATATAAATATTTTACAGCCAACACAATCAATAACACTAGAATGTGCCTCTTTAAAATTATTTGGTCAGATACGAAACTCCCTCAATCAAGGAAACTAAATAAAACAGTTTTGAAATCGTCTGAAGACATTAAAGACAGGTCAAAATATTTTAACAGATAGGCTAAATCAATTTGAATAGTGTTATCCACTTTTACTTGACACACCATTATCCGCACCACGTCATGCGTCATCAACATGTGGCAAATTTAGAAATCAAACAAAAAACCCACGTGACAGGAGAAACCGCATTTGGCCGGTGTTATCGGGAAGGCCAGGTGGGGGGATCGGATATATCGAGCAGCCTGTGGTAATGAACTGACAGCGGAGATGTGGGGGTCAAGACCGCTTTCCTACGTGTATCAAGTCGGGTCCGGGCGAAAGTGGCAGCGGTGGCCGTGAAACGCGCCTTGCCCTTAGGCGGCACAACGACGTCCACATCGATACACCGTACAACCTCCAGGAGAAACGGAGAAACGATCATCGGGGATCGCGGGGAGGAGAGGTATGCAAAACCGCACGGTGACGCATGGTGTGATTCGACAACAGAAAAGGAGTCTGCAAAAAGATTAGTTGAGCTAGAGGCGATTCATCCAACACATCTCGTTACTCGTGAAGAGATGAACGTTTACATGTAGCCAAACAATTGGCTCCTAACAATTTATACTCGCTACAAGCTTCAGTACTAATGGTAATTTTCGATGATAAAATTGGTAACAGCTGCCATGTTAGCTGATATGGCAGACGATTTATTCTCTTACTCAAACAACGACGGATATTTATTTTATCTAAATATGCAATTTAAAGCTGTTGTCGCAATTGGTACCTATATATTTTGTTCGTGTTGCCCTTCAATGATAAATTATTGAAATTTTGACTTTATTAACAGGAATTATAAATTTAATGTTTTACAATAAAATAAGGTAGGATTCTTTTGGCCTGAAATTTGAAATTTGTATGTGTTTATTTTAACGTGTCAAACGCACTCACTACCAGCACAAATCGCTTGAACTCAATTATAAATCTTCAGGATAAAGATTACTGTATAATTCGAAAGTTATGGGTATTTAACCGTGACATTTGAAATATTCTTTGTAATACATCTACATAAATATGAAGATTATGAATATAAACTGGCGTTATTACCACTTTTTACAAACTGGTAGAATCCCATATGGCCCTGTTTCGCAAGGGGCGACTCGTGACTCTCGGAGAATTCACACAGAGCCACTTCCCTCTCGGGTGTGGTCCTTACATGGCGGCGCGTTAAGGCCGTTAATATTGCAAAGCCATTAGCTTATAACACGGCGCGATAATTACGCCTTTTCCACGACGCGACGCGACGTGCGGGCAGCGCGTGGCTGCGGCGGCGGCGGCGCGGCGGTGGCGAGAGGCGAGAGCGGGGCCCTGACCATGAGAGGCGGCGCGGCGCGGCGTAACAGCCGATCATCACGACGGCTACAGTACCGCACGGCTGGTCCCATTCATGCCACTGGAGGGCTTGTTTAGTTACTGCTACGCGAGAGGGGTATTAAACGTCGATTTGTGAAATACAACGAGGATTAGTGGTTCAGCGAGAGGGAATGTCTGCATGTCGGAATAAGTGGAGTCTCTTAGATCATGTCCTTTCAACTACTATTAATTATACATATTTATTTGTTTTAAATAACTAAGTTAGTTTTTATCGACCAGTTGCTGTCTATTCCTTTTGGCAATTTTATCAGTTTTCACCCGTATTTAACACGCACAAATGAATTCATTTTTTACTTCAATAGAATCAAATGCGCACATTAACTGCCACATTAAAAATAAAATTTAAAATGAATAAAATGTGAAGTATAGTTTTACAGCATCGCATTTCCGAAAGCCCTATTTTTAGCAACAAACTGAAATACAAGTCAATACTACAATCTAGAGCATAGCGCGGGAGGGTAAGGCCGGTTCCTACGTGGGCGACATATGCGACGCGACGAGAGCGACTGAAACGACGCCAGCGACAATCTTGCATCGCCATAATGTTATACATTGTAAATTTTCGTCGCTCCTGTCGCCCACTAAGAACACTCCAATGCTTATACATTTGTTTGAAATTTTGTCGCTCTTGTAGCGTCGCATCTGTCGCCCGCGTAGGAACCGGCCTAAAACGAGATGAGCTAGGCCACGATGCAAAATCCAATGTTAGTCACAGTCTTACCGTCGACTAATTATTCTGAAATACCTCCAGTATAAAAGAACCTTTCCAATCAATACATACAATTTCACTAATTCTTCCGCAACACCCGAGGGTATCAGAGAAAGTAGCCACCTAAAATCTTCAAAAGCCAAGTTTTAACGTTGTTCACATAATAATAACAGGTTGATAATCGGCGAAATTCAGATTCAATTTTCTACGAAACCGATCGAAACAGAGATGATGGAGATAAAATTTCGCGGACACATAGCCGTGTAGCAGGTGCAGGTATCACCCGGGGCGTCGAAAGTGGCCTAACCTTCATCTCACTGGTCCACTGCAGCGGCGGTTATCAGCGAAAGCTCCTACATCTATCATGGGCGCCATTTGATGGCTACCGGTTATATTCAATGTTAATTATTCTTCCACTTTCGTTTCTTCGGAACTGCGGAGGTGTTGGAAAGCTCGCGTCGTAGTTCAGCGGTTGACACTTATGATTACACGTGTTAGAACACCTGTGCACGTCAACACTTTCAATGACAAGTATTAATTTGAGGGGTTATAGATTGAGCATATAATAGTTCGTCCGGTTTGCTGAAACCAGGAAGTTTATGTTGTTCATAACCAAATTTCAAAACCAATTTCATCCTGGAATAGCGGTAAAAATTATAAAAGTGGTCAGTGATATTGTGGATGGTTTCAAATTAGATTGGTTACGACTAATCAATGGGTTCCACCCACTTCAGGTATCGTTCAGATCGGCGAAATCTGTAATTTCATTCAATGTTACAAGACTACAAAATGTTTAAAAGTGAAATACAATGTGTTTTAGACCTATTACTACAAACATTTGCATACGAATTCTTTTGGAAAGAATCTTGCATTTGGGAGAGAATTACTTAAAAATTTACTTACAAAATACTTCCAATGATCAACACCGACATACCTGAAACAACATAAATACTTTATTAGAGGTTACACAATAATGTATAATAGCGTTGAGAACTTTAGAAACAAGTTCTAAGTTGTCTTCCACTAAAATGCAAGCCAGAGGAAACAGTTATGTACAGTAGTTTACCAAAGCATTATCCTTTTATGGAAATCAATTGACAAAACTGAACTCGACTCAACAATCCCCAAAATAGCGAAATACACGACTCACAGAAAATAAAGGAAATTATATAACCACTAGACGAAGAAAATCGAAAAGGAATTTACTGGAACATGTAACAAAAATAAAGCAAGCAAAGCCTTAAGAAATTATTGCCAAAACCAACAACCACCTTCGAAAAGGCCGAAAGGAGAATTTGACCGTAATCAGTTGGCCAGCGCACGGAGGGAAGCCAATGGCCGGAACGAGAGCACAGACGTGATGTGATGTCATACAATTAATCGATTACACTGGAGGACTGCGCCGGAAGCAATCTATGGCCTGGAGTCTTCAATTATGATCGGCAGGGTTGACACGACGCCGTTATGTCACCGAGCTTCCTGCGCCGCCGCTCCCGCCGCGCCGCCGCCCCCGGGGCACGGGCAGTGCATCCGCTCGCCGCGCCGGTGATCGCGTTTGGTATTGATATTGCCGTTATATCATAAATGGTCCTGTCGTTACCGCGTGCAGACTGGTTTGTAAAAGTCGAGTTACGCCGTATTTAAAACTTATTAATTCAAATCACCCCGTTACAGTCTGGGTGGCGGTTACGCGGGGACACGGATTACTGAGGAAACAAATTTTGTTATTACTTAAACTAGAAAAACTACTGTGTGGATGTAACATATCTTGAATACAAATAAACGATGAAAATGCTGATCTAAACGCGGATACATCAGCACACAACTACTGTATTATATTGACTGCAGATGGATGTACACAGAATGAACAACTCCTCTTTAGCCAACCAGATATTTTATTGTGTAAATTTTACTATAATTTATAATAAATCCCTCCACAAAAGGATTCGTGTGTGATATCACAATATTTCTCTACACGAAAAATCATTTAAGGCTGTTTTCGATGTTTTGAGACAGCACAAGTGAGCTTAGGATAATATCTATGTCCGATTTTAGATCCAATGTTCCGGTAAGGTTTTCAATTTGCTGCTACAAATCGCCACGATTGGAACAAAAGCAACAGGACACAAAGTGGGTAAATGTTTTCAGCGAATGCGCTGCTATTTCGCAGCCACTATGTGAAGTTTTCGTTCAGAGAATGTAGATGACCAGCCGCAACACCGGACATAAACAAGTGTTGTGTAGCGACCGCAGGGGGCGGCCCAGCAACACAACACATGACACGAGTCGCGGGCGTCGTCCGCCAAGGCCGGCCGTTCACTCCGCGGTCCCGGATGCCCCGCAGGACCACATCACATCACACCTCCGCCGCGGCAGCTGCGGGGCTGCACCGCTGTGTCCGGTGTGGCAGACCGGCACCGAGGGGACCGCTTGTCAGCGTCATCATTAGCGCCGTTATGCGGCCGCCGCAAAAACCGATTTGTGTAACAGTCAATACAAAAAACTGATCCCTCCGTCGCCCGGCTAATCGATATATTGGTAGCAGACACACATTTCCTTGTTAGTAAGGATAGAGTATATGCAGTGTACGATACAACTCTATAAATACCGTATATACGCAATGAAAACAAAAAAAAAAAGAATTTAATAGGCGAATTTGTATTATTTTCAGTATTAAATATCTTTTGGCATTGAACTAGTATAGTAAAAAACCCATTAATATATGTTGTGTAATAAAAATGGCATTCTATTATCAGGTTTGTCTAAAATAACAAAATTTCTGTACACTGAACTCAACTATTCCTTGTTAGCTGTTCTTTTTAATGCTTATTAAGAGTATAACTTGTCGTCCTTTTTTATGAATAATAAACAAGCAAACTGTCATCCGTAACACCACAACATTACATCAGTGACTCTAATGGATACAAGTAAATAGGAGTACGGTATCAGATGTATCAGAACACGGATGTCTCTATATAAATAGGCAAATCTACATTAAGAATATTGGGGGATAAAGGCATGGAACAGAAATAAGACACTTATGAACGCAACACTACACTACGTAACGTGGAAAACTTATTAGGCCTATGCTGCTCAGCGTAAAGTTTATATGCTTTGCGGGATCGTCCAGAGAGAAACTGAATGTTAAAATGTGTTAGGACGCCAACAAAGTAAACACAAGGTTAATCTCATTCACAAATTTTGCTCGGTAAATAAACAACAATACTGTAATAATTAAAAACTTATTAAATTTTCTTAGCTGTAAATACATAAATTATAGGATACAGCACAAATTAAAAGTGCATTAGACTTTAATGTTATTTCAAGTTCATACGTATAACCAGCAAGTCTTCCTACAAATTACAGCAATCATAGCGTACCTCAGTGTTTTTTAGCGTACGGTCTGATTTCACTTTTCTGAAGTTACTTTTATTACATAACTGCTATTTTACAGTATTGTAGTACAAGTATGAAATGCATGCAATCATATAAATGGACCAGAAATAAAAATTCTATCAAATATGCAGTTGTTACATGATTTGAACTCCAGTACAACACCTCTTCATTCAATACGGTCGTTAAAGTCTCTCGGAATGCAGTGCTGAATACTTGTCTCTTAACATTCATGATGCAAATGTTTATAACTTAAGACGATACCCTCGTCGCAGAAGACCTACGTACTTAGCGAATTTCCAATGGCAAAATTTACTTAAGTGTACAAAATGTCATGATGATCAGACGATTTTTGCACTAGTTATCGTGTTCACAAGAGTAGTGTGGTTTTGCCGGTGCTGGGACAAGTCAAGGTCATGCGGTTCGAACTGGCAGGTGTGGGTAGTAATTGGGGGGTGGGGGTGACAGTGATGGATGGGTTTGGGAAGTGGGTCAAGGTCATTCGGAGGGAGTTTTAAAAAAGTGGGAGCCGCAGGGGCTCGGTGGGGAGGGGGGTGGGGCGGCGCCGGGCCGCGGGAGGTTTTCGTTTATTTTTAAAATTAAATCAAAGTCGTGTTCTTGTGCAGAGAGGTGTTGGAGTGTTGTCCACCGGTGAGGGAGTGGTAGACGCCGAAGGTGGTGGCGAAGAGAAGGTAGACGCACAACATGCACAGTACGCATTTGAACAGTTGCAGCAGGCGAACCATCCCTTGTTGATTTTCCGTTTCCAATTGCAGCCTGTTGATCTCTAGTTTGAGTCTGTCCTCTTCCAATTGTGTTTTAAGTGAAAAATCATCCATCATGTTTGTGTGCTTGTTTTAATTTCTGTAGGTGAAACGGGAGCGGTGTTGACGGTCGGAAAGTTTTGCGATGAAATGAGAAACGAAGATGAGGACAGGGCATATTTACTGGAAAGTGGTGGGGGGTTAAAAAAAAACAGTTGTGTGTCCGATCAAACGTCGTCGTCAGCTGTCGGTGTAGTTTTGGAGGATGCAGGAGTGAGTTTTAGCAAACTATCTTCATCTTCAGTCTCAACTCTATCGCATGTTGGACAACCGTAAGCAAGTTCCAAATTCATAGTGATGCAGTGGAATTTGTCTATAATATCTTCTAAAGTTTCCATTATATCTTTTAAATCATGTCTTGTTCTAATTACAAAAGTAGATTTCATTAGTGCTAGCGGATCGTTGTTCATCGTACGGGAGTCGCCCGGGAGTCGGGAAACAAATGGCGAGCGTCAGTCAGCGGCTCGCTTATATGCGGGCAAGGGCGGTGGAGGGGGAAGTGGAGGGGTGGTGGCGTGGTGGGGGAAGTGGAGGGGTGGTGGCGTGGTGGGGGAAGGGTGATATACCCCCATGCGAATCGTTGGCCAGCGCATTTCGCAGCAAAATGCCGTTCGGGTAGGTAGTAGGAGGTGTACTAAGATAACCATTAGTTGTATTTTTAAGTTAGGAATACTAATAATGTTTGTAAATTAAATATTAAATTTATATTTAACCAGAGCTTGCATTTCTTGTTCCTCGTCGTTTAATTCAACAATTTTAACACCATTAGTTGTCTGTTCCTCTTCCTCTGCACTTTGCGACGATGAAGACATGGAGGTGGCAGAAGATGATGATGAGGATGAAAATATTTTGGTAGGATTGACGTATTGCACTGTGATGTTGATCCATCTTAAAGGATAGTTATCAATGAGTGTGAGTAAGTTTTGGAATAGTTCTTCCATCTCTTCTCTGTCGGTAATTAAATGTTGAAAGGAAATGAATTTATCATCCATGTTGTTCTCAGTGCGAGTAATGAAATAAGAATGAGAAGCGTATCGAATGATCCGAAGAATATATGTTGTAAAAAATAAGTGGTGGGGGTAATCTCAAGGTCAATCAAATGGAGTTTTAAAAAAAGGGCTGCAGTCAGTGACTACAGCTATACATCTGAAGCTTCAACAGGATCAGTAGACCAATCTGATCTGTACTTGCACGCACTTATGATGCATGTACAAAAGTCGTCTTTATAATATGCATTGCACTCTCGACAATTGACAAGTTTTTCCGGATGAAATTTGATACACCTCTGGGGACAGCAAGTGTGGAAGTATCGTGATTTATAAATCTTGATGGTTCGCAATTCCGGTGGCGGTAGTTGCTTTGTCTTGCATTTGCAGTAACAGGATCCGAAGAATTCACACTTTGTACAAGCTAATCCGTCTACCATCCATCTTCCTAAATCGGTGCATTTTTGTTCACAACAGTAGCGCGGTGCGTCCTCGTTTTTCTTCTCTTCCATGTTGGCGCTTCTAAGTGTTGGCAAGAAATGAAGTTGTATAGTGTAGGATAGCGTGTTTTATAGACTAGGAAAAGTGGTGGGGGTAATCTCAAGGTCATCCAAATGGAGTTTTAAAAAAGATCATCTTACAAGTGTAAGATGTATTTATTTAAGATACTGAGTTTTCATTTTCTTTTTCTTTCTTTACATCTTGTTTGTATTTTTCTTTTTCTTCTTTAGCCATGGCGATGAGATCTTTAGTGGAGAGTGGATGTACTTCAGGAAATTTTAGAATTAATTTTGGTTGGAATCCCTCTTTAGTCAATACTTGAAGATCGGACGTCATTTGTTCTACACTTTGATAGTCTTTTCCGTAGATTTTTCCATTGAATTCAATCATCATTCTGTACAACATGGTATTAGTAGTTGTTTTCGCTGCGTCAGTTGGAGAGCAAATGATGATTCTGTTAGGTTACACGGTCCTTTTATAGATGCTACAGCGACCACTTGATATTATTTAACATTAGTAATATTTCTGGAACTTAACATTACTTTGAGTAGATGGTGTTGTAGTTGAAGGTTGTGTGGAAACGAATACTTCTTCGTTGCAGAACTTCTGTTTAGGAAACATCCTCATGTTGTTAGCGTAAACATCAATATTTAAACGATAACCACCGGCAAGTAACACTCGCAGTTCATTAATAAAATCGTCGAGTTCTTCAAAAGTTGTAATGGTGGTGGTATCATATGATGCACACTTAACCTTAAGAGACATGTTGTTATTCGTAATAACTGGAGAGCCAACAGAGATGTGTACAGCACGAAAGGTAGTCGTAGACTGATGAGATCCTCAAGAAAATTACGGCCTTTATATACCCTCGAAACTAGGTCAAGGTCATCCAAACGTGTTTTTAAAAAAGCAACATATCGATAGTGCAGAAACACTATCGATATGTTGCCTTTTCTTATTATTTTTTTTCATTTTTATTTTTTATTTATTTAAAATCAGTTACACACATGTACAACAGTATATATAAACTACAGACTAGTTGCTAGTAGGCATAACATGAAGTGTAGGTTCAGTAGAGTTGGTTCCACTAGGACCGTGGGATGCCAAATAGAGTGCGCCGGGGTGAATCAGTCGTAAATCTTCATTCTGCAGCAGTTGAACGAAGCGTTTGGGAAGAAATACTTGAAATTTCGGTTCATCACCAGGTGTGTAGGGTGCTTCACTCAATGTGCAATTGATGGCGTCTCCAACTGATGTTTCCATCTTCTTAATAGTGTGAATAATGTAATGTTTTTCTTCTTTCAATTCTGAACATTTCTTAGTCGGTAGTATTGTAGATTTAGAATGTTTGTTGAATTGATCAACAAGCGACTGTAGAAAAGTTTGCGATGCCATTATTTTTTCTTACTATTGTTCGTCTTCTTCTTCTTGTGCTTGCGCGTCAGAGGTGTTGACTCCTCGGAGGTTAGAGTAATACTCATGCATTGTCATAGTGCCGCTCTCGCTTTTATACCCATCGCTTCCCCCACCACTTTGCTGGAGATAGACATTCAAACGATATGCGTTCTTTAAAGCACATTGAGACTGCCGATGTTTAAAGTTTTTAGATGCAATACAGATGTTAGCAAAGTAGCAATAAAAATCTTTCTCCATTTGCACATTTATCACTTCATGGTTTGTATATGCTTGTATCCAATTTGCTTTTTCCAATCCTCTTGTAAAAATAGTTTTGAACTCTTTGCAGAAATGATTCATAATGTGTGGCATCATATTGTAGGTTATAAAACCTTCATCCCATGTTAGATTATGAAAATGTTTCATCAACCATTTGTTTGTTACTTTAGCTTTGGTTGTTAATCTGTTGAACGGCAAAGGAGGCATGAATAAAAAATGATAAACAACAGATGTTATCATATCTAGTACCACTAACTCTTTAATTATAAAATTTCCATCATTACCACGGAATGCCTGAAACTCTATGATACCTCGCTTTACTTCCATTATTTCCGTCTTCTTAGAGAATGAAACTCGTTTATCCATGATGACGTTCAGTAGACAACTGGTATGTCAATGCGGATTGACAGCCTTTTATACTCCAACATTCTTCTTCTTCTTCTTACTTACAATATTCTTTGTCTGTTTTAATTTGTTGTTGATTGTTGATTGTTGAAACGTGATTCGTTTTCCTTGTTTTCTTGATTTTTTCTTCATCTAAATTAAAGTTGGTTTGATTGCGGTGTAACTGTCTCCACATCTCTACTTCATGCGGGATCCTATTGAAGATTGAAGTATCTACTGGACCGTATAGGATTGGAACATATGGTTGTCTATCCAATGCATCAGTTAAATAATCTTTGATAATTGTACTTGAGAATATTAGCTGTTTTAAATATCTTGTTATAGGACCAGTAGCACAAGTTAAAGCGTAAAACTCTTCTTTTGTCAAATGTATTTTTATATTATATTTAGTTAAATCTCTAAATCGAACTAGTTGTTGACCACGTTGTTTAACAATATCGATTTCAATATTTGATTCGAATAAACCTAGTTTTGTTTTTCTTCCAAACGTATTGTTACTCAAATAGCATTCCAAAAGATGTATATGTTTCATAAAAGATTCCCAAGAAGATTCAGTGAAGGTTACCATTTTAGATCCGTGATTCAAAATAACAGTTGGAGAGTAATCCAATGATTTCATTACTCCAGCAGACACAGTCTTTGTCATACAAGAAGAAATAGGATAAAATATTCTAAGAAATACCTCCATTAAGATGTTGGTAAAAATGTTATCTTCAATTTTCCTTTTCTTCGTTTCTTTTTCAACTTCCTCTTCGTCTGTTTTCTTATGTTTAAACTTGAGGAACTCTTCCATTTCCTGTTCAACTTGTCTTTCTATATCCAAACTATTGTCAGCCATAAGAGGTGTAGTTTCTTCATTAGCACTTGATGTAGCAGAACTCATCTTGCGGACGATGTTACCCATACGACAATCAAAGATGAAATGAATTTCCAGCTCTTCTTTCTCGCTTTTATACTCGCAGATGACCTAGATATTGTTGATCTTTTGTAAAAACCTTACAAATCGTGCAGATGTTGTATTAATCTTTTTTAAAGTACATTCTTCACAATTCCTGTCAGCGGTGTGTAAGTAACTATTTTGTCATGTAGAATTAAACAGTATGCTGAAGTTCCATCTGGTATTTTATCTTCAAATTCCATTTCAATTTTTATATCTACACTTGAAGATTTCACAGATTCATTTTGTTTTGAACAATCGATTACAACAATTGGAGCTTTTGAATAAAATTCTTCTGGTGATAGTAGTGGTGTATTTGTCTTACCATAATATGACGATTGAAATCTTGCATACATGTCATATAGAATGGAATAACGTTTTTTGTCAAATGAAACATTTAAACTGTCATATGGAAAGAACTGAGAGTTTAGAAAAACTTTGCAATTCTTTATCTTGCAATGGTCAAATTGACCAGCGTGCGCAGTTATAACATCTTTTCGTTTAGTCTGAAAACCGACTATTATGTACCTTGCTCGTTCTAAATAAGTAGAGGTTTTAACAGTCCATGTTTGTCTTTCTGTTTGAGGCAATATGGGGTATTCATGAAATTCCCAACTTCTAAATGGTATTACAATATCACGGTCAGATTTTAATTTTTTCAATAATAATACTCGATGTTCATCTGCCAATCTGACATGTGGTACTCTCCATACAACTTTATCCAATTGAAGTTGCCATTCCAAATCGGCATCTTTTGTTCCACTTGGCGCTTGTATTACATCCTTATTCGTTGAAGATCTGAGCAGTACCAGTTCTTGCTTTACATTTATTATTATTCTCTTGTAATCTTCTGCGAATCCCAAAAGCAATCGTAAAGGCACATTAAAATCAAAGTAACCTTTTGAATTAGGAGTAATAGTGTCTTTATCAGGAGTCACCCATCCAGCCGAGATTAAAGAATTCTTTTCATGGGGTGTTATTGAAGTCAATCCTTTCAAAGTTGTTGATATACCAACTTTTTTTGTTGAATCAACTGTTACTCCAGATATCTCATATCTAATTTCATCAAACAGATATGCCATAGGGTTATTTATAAAAGGAACAGTTGAACCAGATTTTCCATCCAATGTTGTTACTCTTCCTTCGATATATAAATAACTTTCACATGGTAATGTGTAGATATCTTGTTGTTGAATGGGAATCCTTATTTCATCATTATTATTTAATTTTGATGAAGTGTAAGGGTTGTGAGTGTGATATTCCTTCTCCCATAGGGTTTCGTCGAATGTCGGTCCTTGCGCTATATCCAGTATATCCATGGTTGGCAAGTTTTAGCCCGATCTTCTGTAGGAAGCGTATGTTGTCCGGTGTTAACTCGTCGAATGTTGAGGAGCTACTGAGCTCCCGACTCTTCCGTTGTGGTTTAAATGATAATCCCATGTTGAATTTATGTTGCTGCTCTGATATGTAACCGTATAGTTATTGTTTCTCCTCTAAAGTCAACACTAATGCCGTCTTGATCCAATATGTTCAGTACGATGTCTGAAATGAAACTGGTGTTTAACGGTAGGTATATCAGGTTTTGTGGCTTCTCAACTATTTTAAAACCAGGAGCTACTGTGGGGTAAAATGTATGTAATATGTGTTGATTTACTCCATCTCTATATGATCCGTGTATAATATTACACGTTACATCAATACTGTTCACCTTTAATATTGTTACTGTTGTATCGCCAGTATAATCATTTCCAGGAGCTAAAATTCCTTTCTTCTTTGAAAATCCGAGCAAATTGCCGATTGAGTGGTCTAAGCTAAAATCTATATAATACTTTGAAGTTATTTCTGCTTTTAATGTATTATTATTACCTTTTATACAAATGTTTTCTTCTCCAAGTTTCTTTTGTAATACTTGGTTTATATCGTCTATTTCATATGCTCCTGTAGATAATGGAATTATTTTTAATTGTGAATAATTTCCTTTTTCATCTTTACTCTCATAATAATGTAGTAAATTATTTTTTCCTTCTGTAACATTGGGAATTGAATTGTATGTAGTCAAATCCAATAATGCTGCTTCCCATAGTTTGTCCGTAGATAAACGTAATGCTGGGAAAAGTGTACTTTTCAATGTTGACGAATTTCCGCTCAGCGACACTGTATACGATGACATCTTAAAGCTGACTGACGCTCTTCGCTAGGAACTCTAAACATAAATGTCCGCATATTTCTGTATTGCTAGGTTGCTCTCTTTTGTAGTTGTAGAATATATTCTTGGAGTCCCGAAAATAATGTTGAAGTTCTTTTGGTGGCGGTAAATTTCCAAAACTATCAAAGTAGTAAACATTTTCTCCAAGTTTTTTATAACATACCCAATGAGTACCTGGTCCATAATTAGAGTCTAAGTTTACTATTCCAGTTTCATTTTTCCACACTCTATTTGGTAATGTATCTTTCATAAAAACTCCTCTGAAGAATGGTATTCTTAAACATTTCACATATTTTGACAATTGATAGTTTGTTAATGCTTCATTTGGAATTATCAATTTATTCTTCTCATTTAATACACACGGTACGGTCTTAAGTAAAGACCCGATCCGTTTTTTACCATTGACCATATGGATGTTTTCTTGACTTTCCTTTTAGGGTTAGTGCGACGTCTTCTTTTGATGTTCCCGCCCCTTTTTGCAGCTTCTTTTTTACTAGGTTTTCTCCCGCGTCGTCTTCCACCACCAAACTTAGCTTTCGTCTTCATGGCTGTTGTCACTGCCCAAGCTGCTGCTTTTTCCGCAATACTGGCGTCACTTGATTTAACCCTTTGCCAAGCTTTTTCCGCTAGCGCTCTATCCGCTATTGATCTATTTGTTGAATCTGCAAACTTGGAATACGCTATATCGTGTTCTTTGCAAGCTTGATCTAATTTATTAATTCCAGGATCTCCTCTTGCCAAACGTTTTGCCAACTTAGTTCCGGGTCCACAATATTGATAGCCTCCGGGCAGATGAAATTCGTATGGTAAAGCGTCTATTGCTCGATTTAGAACAGCACCAACAGGAATCCGTCTTAGAAGGGATAACGCAGCTGATGTTATACCACGTCCTTTCTTGTCGCTGTCTTGACGATGACTGAGAGGTGCGGTCTTCATTATGTTGTCTTATATAACCAGCGTGTTTACTCCACGAGCTGCTTTACATAAATGAATAACTCGTGCGCAATGTTTTATATTTAAATATTTAATTATTCAAATTAATTATATACTGATTTATGATTCTATTTTTAATCCAAGCTTCTCGTTCATCGGGTTGAATCATCACATGACTCGTTGTACTAGCTATATGATTGTGGGTATCGATAAGTAAGTTTCCCACTATTCTTATTAAACAATCTAAAGTTACAGCATCTTTCGGATGTTGAGGATCGTGTAACTGCATAATACGTTTATCATTACACGTGTAAGCGGTCGAATCACTTTTTGACGTTGTTATGACTTGTCCAATAGTAGCAGCATCATTTAAATCTTCTCCTGGTAAAATATTAATTATTTTCTTCATCTTTGCATCATATTTGGTCCCAAAGTGTTTATCCCAAGTTATTGTTTGTCTCAATGTAACACAATCATCATCTTCATAACCAGGATAAATATTTTTTATTCTTCTATTACGACCATCGTATGTACCTAATCTACCACCACTCGCAATTAATGTTTGTACCATCAAAGGTACATCCGAATCTTTTATACCAAATCTTCCATTTGTTATTGTTTTATGTCCTGCATCCCATTCATCATTTTTTCCTTGCATTAAATCAAACTTTTCATTTCCATGTATAAATGTATCTCCTCGCTTTAGCACGGCATCTTCATGTTTTACAAAATTCGATGTTCCCCTTTTTAATTCTTTAGATAGTTGTTCCATAGTAACAGCGTCTTTTGGTTGAGAACCGAACTTTACATTTGACAACACTTTCCCATGACAATCGATTTCATCACCATCTTGTAAAATACAGTTGTCCTTGATGTATTTCAGGTTTACAGCATCGCCGTCTTCCTTTGGGTATCCAATGTCATTTATAATAAATTTATAAAAAGAAAATCCGTGTTGAGTCTTTTCCGGTATAATAGAATGTAAATATTCTTTATTAACTGAATCTTTATCATTTTTTGGATTTGCCACGTTGGTTATTCTATGATTCCCAGCATCATATGTCTGTCCATCTTTTAAATTATTACCCCATTGCAATTTTAAAGTATTTAAAAGTTCAGATGATAAATACTCTTTAGTAATTGCATCAGAACTGTCAGTTGGTTTACCAACATTAATTATTCTATGTGATTTAACATCATAAGTATTCTTGTTTAATTTCAATGATGTTGAAGTTGCTTCTTTTACTGTTTTAAAATTTGCTCCATCTGTATCTTCTTCTGGGTCTTTAACAAATTTTAGACGTTTGTTACTCATATCATAGTCACCTTCAGGTGTTTGCGGCAATCCACTTCTTTTTCTGTTTTCTCCTCCTTGTACTCCTACCCCGGAGTACCGTCCGAACTTGTCAACGCTCATGATTGAACTGATCCACTGTATGCTCACTGCTCTCTTATATATCCGTGATGATTTATACAATTATTCCACGATTTCGAAGTTCGTCAACTAAAGCCACCCATTCATTATTTAAACCTGTATGACCAGCTTCCATGGCTTCATGTAATAGTCTCATTCTATCAACCAATTTGTTTATATCATTATAGTAAATCACATTTGTATTATATAGGTTTTTCATTAAACCTTTACCAGATGTTGGAGTTTCTCCTTTTTTCTTTTTACCATATTCATCAATAAGTGATAAGTCCATAAGTGATAATGACTTCCTCTTAAGCGGTTTTTTCACAGCAGGTGCAGTTCGTAATGTTGGTAGTTTTTTCAGGGGAAACAATCTTTTTATTACAACTGTATATTTAGTTGCGCGTGTTCTATTTATCATTGAATCTTTGGAGTAATTCTTCTTATGAGCATTAGTATTTTGCAAAATTTCTTTAAAAGTATTTAAATCTTGAAGCGTATATCTTATAGGTATATTTTTGAAAATCAGTTCAAATAATCCTTTTGTTCCTTTATATTTATGCTCACCAATAACAATATCATCATCTTCAGTCAAATGTACTTTTGAATCTCCTATTTTTAATTCATTTCCATCAATTCTCGCACCATATACATGTGACTTGTGTAATTTTGGGTTATTTTTTATTTCATGTAACATTTTCATGATATACTTTCTTCCAAGAGGTCCTTGTTGCAATATATCACTACTTAATTTTGTTAGATTTGGAATTGATTGCTCTGCTTCAGGTATAAGTTGTTCTTGTTCTTCTTCTTTTTCAACATTTATTTCTGGTTCTTCTTGTCTTGTTTCTTCTTCTTCTTTTTGAGAAACTTCACTATCACTTGTGTAAGAATCATCATCATCTTCTTCCTTTTTCAAACTCTTTACTTCAAATTTAGAAACAGGTAGCAAAACATCTCCTTCATAATGAGGTTTACCAATAGTTTCTGTTATCTGTTTTAAAGGTTCTGTAATAGGCTTAAATGTAGTCTCCAGGAATTCTTCTCTTTCATTCAAACCCATTCTTAATGCTCGATTTTTAAGTCTAATTGAGTCACTCAGTGATTTTATTTCTTTTAATAGTTTTTCTTGGTTCACCATGTTTACGCTGTGAAGACCAATCTATTACTAAACGTATCATCAATCGTTCAATGGATTAATACAAATTTATCCAACCCTATACGATATCTTCCATTTTTTATAGCTTCTTCTTTCATAATAACAAGAAATCCATATTTTTCAGCCCATGCTTTGCCACACATTTCTTTAAATTTATCAAATGACATGTCTGCATTTACATGATCATTATATATGTGCTTTAAATTTGTTTCATCCTGCTTGAAGATAATAAGTAGATTTGCATTATCTCTTATTAATTGTTTTGGAATTTTACTGTAAGTTTGACCAATATAAATGCTATCAATATTGTAATGTCTTCCCATGGCGAAATAACTTCTAATAGTGTCGTGATTTTCACAAGATACATCATCAAATATAAATATAGAAAATGGTTTAGCCTCATTTGGCTCCATTATAGTTTCACTAGCATTAAACTTGTAAAAATTAACTTCAGGCACACTTGCGAGTACCTTATCCAATAATTGATATTTGGGTTGTTGCAAAGATTTGGAAAAGATGTAAATGTTGTTGAAACGTAATCCTTTAGGATTTGTTATTAAATTAAAAACCACATTCGTCTTTCCACAATTTGACGGTCCAGTTATTAAACATCTTATTGTGTTTGGCAGTAGTTCACCATGTTTTCCATGATTTAACTTGTCGTTGTCAACTGTTAATTCATCAATATTATTAATAAAAAATCGATCCTTTTGTTGCACAATCTCCATCTTGTGTAAAGGTTAAACACGTAATGAGTTCACAAATTACTACACCAAGTCTTTTGTAGGGATCCAAGAGTCTTCACTTTTATCAAATCCCAACCAACGTACTTTAACCTTATCCTTTTTTCTTTGTAAAATTTTTTCAACAAGATATACATCGCCGACTGATGATTTTAACAACTCGTGTCCGTAGAATCCACCTTCGAGTAATTCACCCTTGTTGTCCTTTAAGATGTAAGTTTCAGGTATTGTTGGTTGTACTTTATAGATTGTAAACACTTCATTAGTCCAGTTTGGCAGATATCTTTTACTAAATACTCCTTTGTACTTACTTATACGAACTTTATCATCAACTTTAAATGTTTTAGGCTGCATTTTTTCACGTTTAGGAGTTGTATTATTCCTAATACGTTTTAATACCATCTTAGCATTACCGCTATTTACTTGGTTAGGCTTCATACCAATGGTTCGATGATACTTGTTGTTATATTCTTTTATAAGTTGCGGTAAGATATCATACCAAACATATGATCCTCGTTTGGAAAATGTTTTATACATTGCTCCTTTTAATGTTCTATTGAATCTTTCTATTATTGAAGCTTTAACTTCAGAATTTGTAGAATAATGATTTATTTTATACTTCTTCATTAAAGCTGCAAAGTCTTTGTTAAAATACTCTTTCCCATCATCAGTTTGTAGATGTTTGATGTTGAATTTATTTCTTTGTATAGCCGTTTCCATAGCTTTCGTAACACTTTTACCAGTCTTGTCCTTTAGCGGTAAGGCATCAGCCACTTTAGTAAAACAGTCTATAATCGCTAAAATGTATTTGAATCCTTTATTCAACTTACTATGTGGTATCATTTCAATGAGATCGGCTTGGAAAAGATCATTCATTCCTTTTATAACTGTTCTTCTTCTAGGAAATTTTCTTCTTGCCGGCTTATGAAGTTCGTTTACAATTTTATTTTTTAAGTCTTCCATCTTCAGTTGTGTCTTCCACATCGCTTGTAAAGGTACTAATCTCTAGAATGGTTTATCCTCTTTTATATACGGTTAGGATATAGGTCAAGGCCATTTTACGTTTGTGTAAAAAAGAGGGAACATGACATTGGGCTTGTCATGTCCCCTCTTCTTTACGAAAGGAAAAAGGAAGAAGGTAAAGGACGAAGAAAAGGTTTACTGATCAATAGGGATTAGGGAATAGTGGCCGAATGGCAATGTGTTGATGTTATTTTCAAGAATGTGGCGTTTATCATCCTTATAACTTAATGCCCACTTTGTTTGCTTTACACTATACAGTATATGGTTGTAGCTTCTGATGGTGTTAAATGTTGCGGTTGTTTCCACATTTTCAAATAAACATCTTTTATAATGTTCAAACTGCACTTTCTTCTTTAGATATGAAGTCTTGATGCCTTTGGCTTTCTTCACCACTTGATGTTCATCCTTTTCACTGATGTACAGTTGGAATGAGTACAGTTTGGACATTAAAGCGACAACTTCTTCCATTGGTACACCATTTGTTTCGTCTTTAAACTTGCCCAACACCTTTTTATTTCTATCGTAGTCATAGTTGGGATGATCTTTAGGATAATCTGAAAAGTCAAAGTCAGTAGTATATACAAAAGTACGTAGATCTTCATACATGTCTTCTGTTCTTATCCAATAAATGAAAGCATCTGTATCCATATATGCTATCCCGATGTTTTCTCTTCCATAAAACTTCACCATCTTGTTGTAATGAAAGTCATACATGTGGGTTTTAGAAATATCCAAGATAGACATTCCCACATATAGAGGACGATCCATTGTAACTGAGATTTTGTCCATTGTAACAGCTACAAGATTCTCGTTAATAATTACACTTGTTCCAAAGTTTGGTTTTTGTACTAATTTTTGCAATTTCGCCGGATCGCTAACTAATTTTACATCTTTATGTTTTCTTTTGTTTTCCAATGTTTTGCCAAATATTGAATTATTCATTAATTTGAAAAAGTCCTTTTGAAAAGCGGATGTTGCTGCACTCCTTCTTTTTGTGTTGTTGTCGATGTATGGTTTTAACCAACAAGATTGATTGAATTGTATTGCTCTATTGATTCTTATTATTTTTAATCCCATTTCTATTGCTTGCTGTATTGTCCAATAATGAGCTACATATCTCGACTTGTTGGTTAACGTCATCATTAATTTGGGCCATCTACCAGTTGGAGATATTTCCGTCTTTGGCAATAGTGGTAAATCGTAGTGGTGATCATGCAGCTGTTCAGGATATTGAAAGTCGACGTCCAAAATGTATCCAGTATCTCCGTATTTGGGTATGTCCATTATATTGCCGATCGAATCAGGGTTCGCCCACTTGAAATTACCATATGGAAGAGGATTTGACATAGCCCATCCATATAGGTTATTTGCGTCAAAATAACCTAAGAATGTTGTTGGTTGTGATGTATCAAAGTTTGGGAGATATTTGTTGTTAGCTTTTACATGTCTGGTTACACTTTGCGTCAATCCTCCACGAACACCTGACTCTATCATCAAAACCATATCTATATCTGTAATAAGTTCAAGTCTACAGTTTGTTTCTTTCAACATAGCTTGCCATGCTAGTCCAGGCGATGTATAAGAATGAAGTGGGTCCAATCCATATGCTTCAAAACAGGTATCTCTAAATTCTTCCATTATATCACAAAGTAAAGTCACATCTAATTTCACATAAAAGTCGGAATATTCTCCCAATGTTGTCATTCCTAGTTCATTCCACACTTTACAAGCATGTTGATAGTCCTCTTCACTGATGTCCTCTTCATACAACTTACTCTTGAAGGCTTCTCTTGGCGGAAGTGATGTTTCTTCAAATTTTTCCAAACAATCGATGTAATCATAGGGAAAAACACCTTTGCGGAGAACCAAATCCAATTTATCTCTACTTACAATCTTCATTGTTTCTATAAAATTTTCTTTTTCGAAGTTTTCAGTGAGTTTACTTAAGCTAGATGACATAAAACGGTAAGAGTCCAGAAAACGTAACTTCATATTTCCAACCGTTTTACTAAAACTAATAAACTTTTCAGTGGTTTCCGCTATCACATCAATTTTTCCATCATCTCGTCCCAATTCTATTATAATAAAATGTGAATCATAACCACTTAGGTTATGCAAAATTACGGGTATGAAGTTGCGAATTTGATAGTTAATATTACATCTGTTACATGCGGCACCTCTATAATATCCTGTTAGATGGTCGTGATCACGTACCTTGTGATTTTCCATAGTATATTCATTTTTACATAAATAACAATTGGTTGAATTTTCATATTGAATCTCTTCTTCTTCATCCATGGGTATCATTGGTACAATATCACTGTACATTCTTTGTACATTTTCTGCTATGGCATATAAGCGGTCAAGAAATATTTTTGAAGCACTTTCCCCACGATATATGACAGGTTTTGATGTTAGATCATATTTATTTAAATGATCTTCTGACAGTGTAGATTTAATTAATAAACAAAAACTGTTAGGATCATGTACTTGATACTTAACACTTTTCTTGGCTTCATCATTATTATTTTCAATAGGAACAAGTGTAGATTCAAAATCTGCATATACAACGATAGGGATACGGTACTGATGAGATATCTTCTCAAATTTTAGCTCAGCCTTATCTGGTGATGGTAACATTATTTTGGCTTCATAGTTGTTGTTACATAGCTTCTGATGTTCTTGTAACCATCCACGGTGTGCATTTCTTTCTTCTTTAAAATTAAAACATCGTTTGCAGATTATTTTTTTATGTTCATGTTTGGATAGTTGTTTACTAACAAGCTTTTCAAATTGTTTAATCCATACATAGTGTGACACATCACCATTCGTAATTAGCAATAAATCCGTGTGATCTGCCAGCTCATTCTTTACAACCTTCAGAGGATATACTTTATTTGAACTATCCAAACCAAACACATTGACAGATGTTCCACAGTTTTGTTTTTCAAATTTTGTAATATCCTTCAATGCTACTGGGTACGACAACCCTTGGAAATTGTACCTATATCTTTGGTTCTCATATTCTTGGCTAGGTCTTTCTGCATGTATAGGTGGTACAAATTTTGACGTCATTGCATATCGAAAACATTCTGTATCTTCATTTTTTACATTTATACACGATTTTGTATCCCGTATTTTCTTTGGCAGCTGAATGTAACTGCTGCCCATTAGCCCATATCCATGTTTGTGAACTCTTAAATCCATGCCCTCAATACTAAACAAACTCCAACCTGATCCTCTCCCTTCATGTTCTTGAATTTTAGTTAAAATTTCATCAAAACTCTTTTCAACTATTGACTCAATATTTGAAGTAGCCATAATTGTCTGGTTTTTTGTTATAAATCCTCTGGGTGACATTTCTTCTTCTACATTAATAAACAACGCTTTTAATAATATGCCAAATTTAATAAAGTTTAATCTTTGTAGTTCTTCTTTTATAGTTTTACTGACAATTTTTCTTGCTTCTTTAAGAAACTGCTCTAATTCCAATTTTTCTTCATTTTGAATTTTGTGATGCATTACTACTCTACCTGCTAAAGCAAATACTTTTACACTCGGTATAGCATTAGATGGTCCTGCTAATGGTTCTTCTTCTTGTTCTTCTTCTTTTTCTTCTTCTTGTTCTTCTTCTTGATGTTCTTCTTGTTGTTCTTCTCCATATAGTTTTAAATCTTCATATTTGGTTTCTGTTACATCTTCATTATTATTATGGGATAACTCTTTGTGTATTTCTAGTAGAATATTATCATGAAAAGTTTCTAAGCAAATTTCACATTGATACATCTTGTTGATGTTTACTCTTTGAAATTTAGCAGCGAAATGAAATGCTTCTCTACTGCTCCCTTTTTATAGCCTCCCAGTTGTAGTGGGGGACGGTAAGATTTTTAGTGAGATGTTAAAAATAGTAGGTTAAGACTAAAGCTGAAAAGTAATGATTAAAGCCTATATTTTTTCTTCCAATTGCAAATACTCCACATATACCTCCGCCCATAGCCATAACAGATCACTGTTACACCAATATACACCAAAGGTGGGTCTATCATCAACTAAAATTGGAGATGCTATGTTTACTAATCTTTCAATTTCTATCCATGCCATAACTTCAATTACAAACCTTCCTATAAATTTTTATTAAAACAAAATAATTTAATTCTGTCTTTATCACAATATTACTCTTAATTAGAGCTTTCCAATGATGTATCGCTTGCCCTATTCCGGCAAACCGTTCTCAAGTTATAAGAAAATTTGTTAGCACTTGGCTGGCGGGGGGGGGGCGGGGGCGGGGGCGGGGGCGGGGGCGGGGGGGGGGGTTATGCATGAGTGAATTGAGGTCAAGGTCACCAAAAAATAATAATGATCCAAGGTGATGGAGGCGGCCAGAACCGTCTCCACCACCCTGTGTTCCTCAAACACTCCCAATCCCAACCCAAAAAGTTACGTCTTGCTAGGGATCCCGATTTTTGGCCCGCACGCACGTGGCGATCCAGTTTGGTAGTCTGTGATACGGGCGGCCAGCCTCGGGCCTGGGCACTGGACTTGACCATTCCAATTTTACAATGGGGACTCTAGAACAGGTAATGCAAGACGCAACTCTAACCTCCCACCCTTAATCTAAACCCACCCAATCATATTTTTGCCTGACCAAAATTAAAAACAAAAATCAAAAACAATAAAAATATGCGCTACCTAAGGCACAACGCGCATGTCCCACCCATATTTAATGAAGTTCAATCGAACTTCTTAAAGTTACATTTAAATTTAAATTTAATCTACCCATCCTAACAGCTAGCTGTGAAATGTAAAAAATTATTAGTACACAGATAAACAAACACAGACATAGATACACACACACACACACACACACACACACACACACACACACACACACACACACACAGCATAAACCAATACTTAAAATTAAAAACACATTTTTTAAACATAAATAATACCATAACACACCTTAATGCTAACATCGCAATGCGCAAGTTAAACCTTAAAACTAACACATCTTAAGACTAAAACCAAATAACACTTTACATAAAACCATAGACACACACACACACACACACACACACACACACACACACACAACTAATATTAAATAATAATAGCCTAACAACAAGAGTAACTCAAATATATATCGGCCGCTTATACATTTGAGTTGCCCTCTGAGTTCGGAACAACCATCGCGTCCGACGAATTGTTCCGAACTAACTCAGCAATAGTCGCCAAAGAGGTTCTCGGCTCACAAAGTGGTGGGGGCCTGGAGGGGTTTGAGGGGCGCGGAACTTTCCAGTAAGGTCAGTGGAAAATCCCCAACGGATGTACTTTGTTACATGTGGGTCGCCCCTAACGCAGGTGGAGCCTTGTGCCTCTTAATTAGCATTAGATAACATCTAATTACATCCGCTGACAAGTACATCCGCTGACAGCTACATGCGCAGCTTTCCCCGTCGCGTGCGTGACAGCATAACTATCGCAGTTTGTTATCTGCCCTCTTCCGCCGCTTAATTATAGTTCCAACGGAAATTAATCGCCGGTACACGCAGCCTGTGGGAGGGGGCGGGGGCGGGGGGGGGGCTTCCGGTTTCCGGTCCGGTCGGGGGGGGGGGGGGGGGGTCATGCATGAGTAACCATCCGCATGTATATAAACGACGGGAAGCTCGCGCGCATCCCATATAGGGAGCTGACACCCCAACGGTAAACAACCAATCCGTGAGTTCATACCACATAGTACTTTAACACACTATTTATTTTAACATTTTTATTATTTTTACACTATTTCTTAACACTACATCAGTTATTTTATATATCTTAATTTTATTTTCGTGTCGAGTTTTTTTTTTTTAACTAAAATATGCTAATTAACGTCGTGTGCAGGAAACTGACACTGATTAATTGCAGGTTCCATTCTTACACACCTGTTTCCTCCTTAATATGCAAATTACTCTCTTACTTTAACAACACTTAAACTCTAACCGCTACTTCTCGGTCATATTAATATAATTAGTGCTACACTACGGGATTTACCTGTGCAATAGTGCACGCTATGTTTCCTGCACGTCTGCAGGTAATACACCTTACAATCATATACTTATTGCTACATTACACAAGACATTTCTTGCACACCTGCAGGTAATACACTTGCTGACCGTCTACTATTATAATTATTGCTACAGTACGAGAGACATTTCTTGCACACCTGCAGCTTATACACTTTACAACCGTTTAATATTAAAATTATTGCTATACTACAATGGTTACCTGTTCAATCACAGTTGTGGTCCCCCCACTTGATTATCCACAGAGCAATACTTGCAATCCTACAACTGAATAATTAATTAACTTCCGCGATCACTAGTACTTTTTTAAACTATCCGTCTCTTCCTCTGACTCTTGTGACCGTAGCCGCAGCCGACTGACAAATAACCGAGCTCTCCCGAACCTCGCTCTTTTATGCGGTTTTCTCGGGGAGGGGGTTGGAGGGGCGTCGCACGTGACTCATCGATCGCATAAAAAGGGGGGTTGCTGCCGCGCGCGCGCCATTTCGGTGGCGGAATCGGTCGGGTGAGGAACTATCCGTAAGTCTCTGGCGCTTTTACAACTAACGCTTGTTACTCTAAAATGTGTTTGCACTTAATATGCTAATTAGTCTCTATATTTATGCACGGGACATTTCCTGCACACCTGCAGGTGATGCACCTTACAACGGTCTACTATTATACTTGTTGCTACAATACAAGATTTACCTGTCCAATTGGCAATTGTGATCCCACTTAGTCGTGCACGGGATATTTCTTGCACATTAGCAGGTCATACACTTTACAACCGTCTAATTTTATAGTTATTGCTACAGTACAAGATTTACCTGTACAATTAACAATTCTATTCCTACTTATTCGTGCACGGAACATTACTTGCAATCCTGCACCTGAATAATTAATTAACTTCTGCGGCTACCAGTACTTTTCTTTGCCTATATGTTTCCCCCTGCTACAACCTTTCGCGGCGCCGCCCGACAAATAACTGAGCTCTCCGAAGTTCTGTTCTTTTATGTCATCCTCTCAGGGGGAGGGGTTGGGGGGGGGGGGGCCACACAACCCCCCATAAAACGGGCATCGGTACCGCGCGCGCGTCATTATAGTGGCGATAGGGCAACAGTGAACAACTATCCGCAAGTCTCTAACACCTAGTCTAACACTTTTTTTTTTACTTACGCTTTTTTACTCTAACATATGTTTGCACTTATTATGCTAATTAGTCTCTATATATTCAGACACACTCGCGGGCGCCGGTCATATACTCGCCGATTGTCGGAGAGTACACATCTCCCCTCCGTGTATTATCATGGCTTCGCACTCTTTAAAACTAAAACTTTTACGCACAAAACATATTTTACAGAAACAATCTAACTCCACAGTTTCTAAACCGCGTACTACATTGGCTAAGCTTAAGAAATACTACAGTTTTCACCCGTTGTACTTTGCAAAACCTGGCCTGTGCAACACTGCATACTGTACTGATACTGTTTTGCACGCTGTCTTAACTGACATGCTGCAGTATCAACATTTCAATCTTGTTACACCTATTGACGACGCTGTCCAATTATTCTTATTCACTATATTACCGGGTTTATATGATCGTTCTTCCTTGGACACATGTCTCATTCTACTATATCGACTCGCACTGTAAACACCTAGGAGCTCTCCTATCATGCAACTATTTATTATTTATTTAATTTTAAAAATAACGAAAACCTCCCGCGGCCCGGCGCCGCCCCACCCCCTCCCCACCGAGCCCCTGCGGCTCCCACTTTTTTAAAACTCCCTCCGAATGACCTTGACCCACTTCCCAAACCCATCCATCACTGTCACCCCCACCCCCCAATTACTACCCACACCTGCCAGTTCGAACCGCATGACCTTGACTTGTCCCAGCACCGGCAAAACCACACTACTCACGTGCTATTTGCTATAACTCAAATATCACTATCACCTGATAACTCGTTCAGTTGACAGCGACTCAGCTTTATGGCCATTTCATTATTACATTGTGAACGTTACTTCTGTTGAAATACCGGACATTTTGTTGATATTCCGTTGAATGAAGAAATATGTGAATAGTAAGAAGTGTTTACCTTATCCTCTTCAGTGTAATTTAAGTACTTTTTGGAATTGGTTAATGTTAAATGTAATTTAATTAGCTTAATTTATTATCGTTGTAAAATGGGATCTTTGGAGAGCTGGAGGGTGGACCCAGGATTTTCCCAGACATGCGAAGTTTTTTTATAAAGACAAACTAAGGATAAAAATAAAAAAACAACATTTTCAATATATTTTCTGACTTTAAAATTTATAATTATATTTGTAACAATATTCTTAGACACTAACTTTCCAATCGTATATGATTTTTTAAGCAATACTGTCTTGTACCTACTTACACGTAGGCCTAGGGCCTATAAGAAAAACGAACATATAGGCCTACATATCAAAATACTTTACAAAATATATTTTTTAAGTTTATTAAATTTTAATTTTTATTTCTTTATTACATATGTATATTTTTTTATTAAATTTTATAAGTAAAAGAGGCCTAAGACATAGTGACGCTACGATCTGTAGTTATGTTACGGCAGCGGTAGGCAAAGCGGCGGAGAAACGCCTTCAACAAAGCCGATGCAATGGTCATGCTGTTCATATATTGCCTACTGGAACCCGTCAGGCGCTGCCACCCAGGATGAAATGATATTTAAAAATAATCATGAAAGTGGGCAAATTGTACATAATAGTTGGCTTGCATGTGCCTGTGCAAGGTTTTTTAACTCAAAAAGTAAAGGTTTTTAATACACAAGAGTATTTAAAGCTACACAAAAAATTAATGTAGGTTTAATGCCTACTAACTATTAGCTGATGATTCGCTAATATGTTACACTGATAATTCGAAGGGTAGTGAAGTAATAGAGATTTATTATACATTTCGTTACCACTCGGCCTAAATCCACACCAACATTTTACCTAGACAGGATTCAATGGCTTGGCCAAGTAACAGTATTGAAAATCACTATTCGTCATGGGTTGTTAAATGGATTTAAATCCATTATTTAATGAAAACGCTCAAAACTTAAAGATTTGACTAGGCCTATATCATGTGTGCTCTTCAGTACAATTCATTTTGCAGACAGTTTAGATCTAGAGTTGTCTTTAACGAAATTTAGATTGACTTTTTTAGTTTTACATCATTGTAAAACTCACAAAACCTCATCCCGGTCAAGAGAAATTCATTTCTACAATCGCTAACTGATATCAGCGATAATATTTCGCATCTCACATCACAGATGGCGAGTATAGCACCAAGCCAAAAGCCAAGTAGCGAAGGAGATATGGCGGCAGGGCTGCCAACGTACGAGGCACATTTGTCCCCGGCCAGGAGTGCCAACCCACGGAAGCACACTTGTCCCGGCATCCATCTCGGCGACAGATTTACCGCCTCCTTATCTTAGTCACCTTTATTAAGCTGTCGACGAGAGTCATTTGCACCGCTCGGATCGTCGCCTCTCGCCGACCGATTTATTACTTGTTGAAATAATTGTAGACGTGTTCTAGCTTTAATTGAGCTCTAAACTAGACTATATCTGCTCGCTCGCTCGCTAAGTAATGACGACAACGCACTTAGTCCTGCTATTTTCGGCTCGTTTAGCTCCCTAAGCCTACTAACAGCCGGCGCGTGGTCTCAGCTTTACGAGAGATTGTAAGCCTGTTTTATTGTAGAAATGTTTTAAGCTTTCAGGTTTCTAAGGGCTTATGGAGATGGAATTACTATCCTGCGTATTCTTTAGACGTTTAATTATTACAAATCAGATGTTACATACAGTACGTGTGACATTAAATGGCCATGAGAGCTCGTAAACGACAACCTCTGTGTAAGATTTTTATGAGTCCAGTTCTATACTGAATATTACATAATAGAGTCCATCAGAGAGCTATAATTTTCCAAGATTGGATTCTAAGTCTAAAAGTTTGTTATGCAGCTTTACGTACACAGATAAATACTTACTACAGGGACGTCCTAGAAAAGAAAATATATATATTACTGCGGTCTAAAAAAGTTGGACTGTTTTGAAGACATAAATAAATTTAGAATTTATGAACGGCAAAGAAGAATTTTGATAGTCTCTTCGACATTGTCAAAGTTTGTCTTTCACATTTTTGAAAAAATAGAACTAATAAAAGAAATTCCGATGTTTACATAATTGTGAAACATTTTACATATGATGCATAATAGTGCCAGGTAGGGCCTATATCAGAAAAAGTAATGTACAAAATTGTTTTAATCCGGAAATTTGCACAATTATTAGCGAGGTACATCATAAACCTTTTGCTTTAAATTCGTAATTTTATTAAAAACTTAGTTCATTTAATTTTAAAACTTAAAAAGAGCTGTTACATTTCCATTATCAATTTTAATGAGTCACGATGAGATTTAAAAAATAACCGCAATATGGCGTCATTCCATAAACCTTTCAAATTCAATTATTCAATGGAAGAATTATTGAATTTATACGAATTCCCGTGGCATCGTTATTATTAACATTTTATAGGAAACGGTCCAAACCCCATTCATGTCAATGTCGGTGTACCTTATGGTTGATAGCATTATTAGTTAAAAGCCCAATAAAAAATAGAAACTGAGTCAATGGGGTACCAACCTCAGGAGTGTTATTTAAGAACCAAAACAACTCTTGTACCCAGCCATGTTCGACGGTGACTGCCGTATATTTAATAGTGAATGCCACATAGCAAGTTATCATCGTGAATTTAAATAAAACATACGCTTTTAAAAGCTTAATTTTAGCTTAAAATTACATCATGATTTTTAACATAGAGATAATCCATTATAAACCATAAAACTTCATCCGGCTTAATACAGTTACTTTTCAAACGGTTATTTAAATATATTTTTGAAACTAATTCCAAATCCGATAAATCTTCCGATCACATCTCGTTGTGAAATACATCCACAGGTTTTATCCTATCCCATTATTTACTAACTTTTTAATTTTCCGCAGATTATTCGCAATATTTTCAGCCGATTATTAATTTGTGAGGGGATTACCCCTTGGAGATTACGATCGACTATTAATTCACTTTTAATATTTCATGAAAAACGCGCGCGGACAATCACATTTGTACCAGATTACGCGCGTTCCCGCCAGATTTACTCCGAATTGATTGCGTTTTTATCAGTTTATGAGAGCAGGATTAGCGAACAATGCCGATAATTAAATCTGCCGTTTTTTGCGCCGTTTATTGCGCGGTCACAGCGGATTACTGCGACTGATAAGCCTCAAACAAAGCCGGATTGCATTTTTTCACTCGTTGTTTGTTTTGTGATTTAATATTTATGAGAGTTTGATATAAAAAGGGATATGTTCAGCGGTAATGAATGGCGCTTTTTGTCCACTTAGGGACGATTGCGGGTTGAATACTAAATTTTGGGGTGGGGGTTTTGTAGGTTTTATCGCGGTGATATCTACTTATATGTCGGCCTGTACACATGAGCTGCGAGACTGTCCATTGGGTGTAAGAAGTTTATAGGGCCTAAACACTAAAATTCATCATATAAATGTTGTAACTACAGGTCATATTATTTTTTATTTACTAGGAACCTAATGTTTTAGAGGTTTCTTATATCATAACTTCACCATGCTACAAAACTTCTTAATTTGCAATTTAACTTTCAGTTATAAAGTTTTCAGTAGCATAATGGGCCATAAATGGTAGCTTAAATTAGATAAATCGTTTGTCTTGCAATTTTTTGTATCATGAGTGTTTTATTTCCCTATGCTCAATTTCACACATAGGCCTAAGGGCAAAATCCAAAGTAGGCCTTGTTCTGATTTAATGCGGTAAGCAATTCCATACTAGTGTCCGAAAGTGCGAAAGAGGATTTTTATGGGTGGTCTACTGCCTTTTTGTATGAGTCCCACACTAGAAGTTGGTGCGTAGGCTAAAAGCATTATTTCTTTTAAAAAAAATAATAAAATGATTTACTTTGCTCTAAATGTAGTAAGAATTTTTTTATATAAAACACAATTTGATGTAAAAATGCACTTTTTTGCATTAGGAACAGTTAAATAATTGACGATGTGAAACTACCCCAAATAAACAGAGAGAAATTTTTATTATTACTACAGTATTATTAAGTGATCATCCCTCCCACCCATTACTTGAAATACGCAATAACAATCCTGACAAAGGATCAGCAAAACACAATAAACACCCGACTAACAGGGGAGGCACACAAATTACGCCTAAGAGATCATTAAAACGTCGCAGCTTCAAACAATAGCAAATAACGTGTCGGGAAGTTAACTCCCGACTGTCTGTGTCTGTGTCTGTGCCGGTCGGTTTTTACGATTAACTGGAAATATTGTTTTAATAGGGGCGGGCGGGCGCGGCGCCGGGGCCGCCAGTTTTGGATGGCGTCGTGGCTCCTTGCCCGACCCCGCCCCCCCACTCGGCCTCCAATAGACGCCCTCAATTATCCGGATTAATGAGGCCCTCGGAACCCTTCTTTGTGAAAAGTCGTTACTTGTTAGCTCAAACAAGTGCCGATAAGAGGCCCCGGCTCCTCCTTTTTTTAATGATGATGAACGGCGCGGGACACTTGCGCCTCCATTAGTTTCGGGTGACGGATCCTTAATGAGACGCACTTTAATTGAAAAGGTGATGAGATTTATTGAACGCTCGTTTCAGCGTCATCTGTTCCCCCGGTTGACGTTTCTTTGAGGGTATTTTCAGCGGATGCCCCTTCAGTGGCGTAAATCATGCGATTACGGAGGACTTCGAAGCTGGGGCTGGCTGTCTCAGTACAGTATACTGTGCAGTTTTTGGAAGTGAATAATTTTGTGTTTGTTTACTTAGATGTTTCCAAATCTAATATATATAGCGAATCTTACTTTATATGTTTTTACAGGTAAAAGTAACTTTTTAAATCTTGTTTTTTGCTCAGGTTACAAAAAATGTATATTATTAAGTTTTATTATTTTTACAATAATGCATTGTGTTATGGTATTAAAAATGTTTCTTAGCAACGGTTATAAGAAAATCAATACTTTAAAAAATATTAAGGATTATGAAGTAGGCCTACTGAAAATAGTCAACAAAAGTTTACGCAGCAGTTTCATACCACAGTAGTTTGCACTGTGTTATCAAGGAAATCCGCACAAAAATGTGAGGTTAAAATATTTATTTGAGTTGTTTCAATTTTCGCCATATAGGCCTAGTGATTGAAGATTCAAGTAGTTCACACAGACCGTTTGAGGCAAACCTTAGATTGAAAAGGCAATTTAATTGCTACACATGAGTATTTGTGGATTAAATAATTACCTGAGTCAAAACATATCTTATCAATAGACCACCAACCAGTGGGCGATGACAGATCGCCGAGGAAGTGGCGAGGAAGTGACAGACGCTCTAGACGGCGCAGTATGGGTCCGATCTCGTCCGGAATAAAATAACAGTAAGTCAACGAGTCCGACTGCCCACCCAGCGAGTGTCGGACAAATTGACTAAAACAGTTAACAGGTGATTAGTTGGAGAGACAATATACACTGTTGCCAACGGAACAGCAGGAAACTACTATCGTAGATCAGCAGGACGCAGTGTGGGCTCAGCTCCTGATGAATAATTGAAAGACATCCTCCGGCGTGTCCTGCGCCGAGTTATGCCTTCCTGCGCGGTTGGAACACTGATTGCCGCGAACAGCGACGCCGAGGATACTGCCGCCATTACACGCGGCAACAAGCGGCTACAGACAGCTACAGACAGATATACAACTGTGCGTCTGGGGGACTGGGTGGCTGAGGGATGTATCGTGGAAGGAACACTGACATTAACAGAGGAAATTACCACCAACGGAAGGAACAAGCAGTGACCGACGGATACAGATAGATCTAAAACTGTGCGTCTGGGGGGACTGGGTAGGTAAAGGATGGTTCATGGAGCGAACAATGACGTTAACAGAGAGAGATACAATCATCAGAAGGTACCAGAAACGGCAGATAGCTAGAAACACATCTACAAAAGTACATCTAGGGTTAAAATACATGGTTGACATACATTTCGAGGAGAAAACACTGACGTTAACATGAGGTAGTTACAATCATCATAAGGGTACAAAGATCGACAGATAGCTATATACATCTACAACAGTACATCTTAGGTTGACTGGGTTGCTCGTGCTTCACTTAGGTAACTTTGTCATTAACAGAAGAGATTTAAACTTGTGAAGAAACAATGACGACGACTACTTCAGCCAGATATACTACAATAATCTCAGGAAACTATATATTGTGACTTCAAATTTATATCTGTCGTTATCCTGTGGAGCACGCTAGCTGTGACTGAGTTACCCTATACGTTTCTAGTGTTAACTTCAAGATTTCTCAAATAACAGTTGTTATTAATGTGCATCCGTCTTTTTTGTGACCACAAGGCTTTTTTTCTCCACTCTCGAGATAATCTAGATTGAGGAACAGCTATAAATATCCAGTTTTCAATCTGTGTCTTTCTGCTATTTTAAGATTTCCAGTCGAGAGAATTTTGACGGAAGCAAAGGATAAGGGTAAGAGTTATGTTAGGTTAAGTTAGAGCGTTCTTTTTTAATCCTAGTTATTTTAACAAATGTATAAGAAAGATAAATAAAACCATATTTACTTGACTTGACAAAAACCTATGGCACGACATTTGGTACAGAAGACAGAGGCAAACTTCTTACCATAATAAGCCTACCAGAAATACATTTTGAAATTATGAGGCCTGACAGCTGCAGACTATAGCTTTATAGACGGTTAATAAAAAAGAATAAAATATATGATCAAGAAAAAACTGAGGCCTTTAAGTCATTTAAAACTTCTGTAGTTTAAATGTTAACGCTTAAGGTGGCACTTTCTAAGTTTAAAATTTGTTGAAAGTGTTACAGTTTGTGTAGTGTGCACATTTTTGAAACTTTTTAGATATACATACTTTATAAGCAGGTACAGTACCTTAATACCTTAATACCTTAATACCTTTATTGAAATGGCGACCTAACTCAATAGGTAGTTTAAAGCCAAGTATGAATGAGGGATGAGTGTAGGATGATTGTGGCGCGATCTTGTAGTCTTGTTACTGACTAAGGCCGACATTCTCCTTAGACAGGACTGTTAATTCATAGCCCAACAGCCAATGGTATCTAGGGACCTACAGTTTAACGTGGGATATATACAGTAATAGAATATACAATTTTTTATAAAGCTGCGTCCGCACTGGGGGGATATGTTCCCCGAACAGTGTCCTGACGAACTTTTGTTTGTTTGTTGGTGTTTATTTCTAATTTAAATGATATGGTCTGTCTAAAAGCCAAGTCTAAAATTGGTAATATATTTTAGAAAAAAATTAGCCCGACCAACAGGTGGTTTGAATTAAAAAAAGTTTTAGTGCAGTCAACCGTTATGCATTATTCATTATCATTATGAATCAACCCTGAATCGACGAATTGGTCATTATTTTAGTGGACCATGAAACTTAATTATTAGATGTACTTCCTTAACCCGTAAAACTATCAACACCTATCGAAATTATTATGAAACTATACACAAATTATCCAGTTTAGGTAATGGTTGAGGACACGAACTAGATTTATGACATTCATACAATGTGGTAAGTTCAATGTGTCATGCATCAAGATATGAAACCATCAATGTAGTAATGATGGGCAACCATCAATTCGGAACACCTGCCGACACGGTTAAGCATCTGCTTCTCGAATGAATCGTTAATTCGTTATCATATGCATGAGTAATTTTAAGAATTAATTGACTCAAACACATTCTTAAATTCTCTTGTCAAAATGGCCAACCAAGGCTATGTAAGGTTTCTTTTCTTATGCGGAATTTGTCTCTTCTTTCATAACCTGAGGTGTTCCTAAGTTATGTAAAGCCATAAATTTGTAGATGGAGTATTAGTCCCAATACCACTGTTAAATCTTAAAATTTCAATTGAAAAACATACTACATGTAGATTATGACCAGTTTTTTTCGAACTTTAACATGAGTAAATTTAAATTTTCTGTCCTAAAGTTACAAACTACACTAATTTCCATTCTAAATCAAGAAAAAAACCTTTGCACTTTAAGAGAATAAAATAAATAGTAGATCGTTGAAATATACGAATATATGTTTATCTGTTACTAAAAATTAAGAAATGAAACACATTTCAGATGAAAAATATTTCAGATTAAATAATCTCAGAGGTGTGGCCCACCGTATCAGCCATTCTCAGTCACCTTGGGATATGTAAAGTTCACATGATGGAACCGATAACACCGCTTATACGTAATTCATGCGTCCAGGTGATATAATAACAGGAGCCGATAACTCCTGGGTCTAATGAGACATAAATATATAACATAATGCCTCCGCCCGCGGCCGCTCCGGCAATGCCGCTTTTGACAGGTCGCGCTATTAGAGTTGGGCCGACCATAATGGGCGAGAGTAAGGACAAGGTATAATTTAGGGACATTATCATTTAATTGAGAGGTCGTGAATTCAATAATGTCGAGTTGCGAGTCGCCCCGGGCCGCCTTGTTTCCAGCGGCCTGTGGTTACGCTGCGCCAGCCTGTAATTTATACGTCTTGTGTATGATGGCGACAGCGACCCTGGCGGATTAATTCGTCATCTCTCATCAGCAGCGCGGAGGCCGAGGATTACAGGAGTCGAGGGTCAACTTTGTTTGACAATGGGACTCGCTAACTGTTGCGCTCGGGGTTGGAGTTAACTTTGTCAAAATAACATGAAGTTTTATTAAACTGATGATGTGTTAAGAGGTGTTTTCTTTGCATATGAACGATGTACAAAACGTTTAATTGAGGGTCTCGTGTTATCAGATAAGAAATCTTTCCTCAAGACTGCCTTCGGGATGTTTATTAGATGAATTCATTGATGAAACTCATCAATTTGTGCCATATCATACAAAACTTTAAAGGTCTCTGAATTATTAATTTAAAGCAACTCATAGGCCTCGATATGTTAAATGTGTCAGAAGTTGTTGCATTTTAAAGTTCTCTCGATGTGCGAATGCTTAGTTTATTCGCCTACCTTTTTGAACCTATTCCTCCTTTGAGATTGGGTTTTTGGCATTGTTCTCTACTGATTGACTCTTAAATTGATGCACATAACTCAGTATTCTTGAGGGATGCCGGCACAGTCAGGTGCACAACCTGCGGATCAGCCCTTGAGTTAAATATTTCCTTCTGACTCTTCGAGTTAGGACCATAGGGAAGTTGAAAATTGGCTGAAAATGAGTTAAATTATGATTTGATGTCCTAAATCTATGTCCCACGTCAGAACACACTTTAGCCTATAATTTTGCCCTGGTTTAAATTTCATTTGTCAAAGTCTAGGCAAAATTCTCAAATTATTGAGCACTATTCATTGTACCCTCGGCCTATAGGCTATGTCACCCTTCAGGTTCAAGTTGCTCCGACGTTGACAGCCGCAGGTCATCAATAACGCTATCTGTTGGGGTGAGGGACGGTCGAGAAGATCTGTACACAGTCAATACCCACCGACTTGGCTCCGTCAATTAATAACCTCCGGGCCCCCGGCGCCGTCCAATGTCACCGTCCACGTCACTCAAGATGATGGATGTACCGGGCCGCCGCGCCGTCCTTCCTGGCGATAGCCTCTTCATCTCGTCCTCTCCCTTGTTGACTTCTCCGGTCAACTTTCACTTCACCGGTGAACAGATTATCACGGACATGTGTCATCACTGATTGGACAAAACCGAAGAAGTGACGCTTCCTGGTTTAGTCTGATTACGTCCTAATGTGAAAGGTAGGATTAGCTATTTTAAATGCCCACAATAAAAAGCCATGAAAGCTGGGCCTTTTAAGATCTGATATTCTTTTAGGAATCTTCATTTCATTAGAACAATGAGAACTGTTTTTCAGAGCTACGAAATGTCTGTGGGAAAGAAGTAGTAAATCAGTTGTAACTCATGATGAGGTTAGTTGTTAATGCTGGTGTAGTTAAAAGGTAATTCTGGGTTCCTCCACCAGTTAGACAGTTAAAAATCACGAACTGAAAATTCTAAATTTTTAATTTAAAATTAATGATTATATACAGTACTCATATAAAACTGAACTAAACTGAACAGTTGTCATAATTATTCATCTGAGAACCCCCATTCATACATACAACTTTTATTCGTAAAAAGGATATTTTTATTTATTTGTAATTCACTATGAGGTTGGGTATTTGATTGTGGTAGTTTCAAATTTACTTCTGGGTTGTATCATTAACTTGAAACTGGTATAGTCAGTGGTTTTACTCACCAAGGGAACAAATAAAACTATGGACTAATTTCTAAGTCTGTTAATCTAACTTAGGAGTACCGTACGCTTATTCCGCATTTATGGAGATGGACGGAAAAAATGGCCAACCCTAATTTTAAATCTTTTGACAAAAATAAATACACAACACATCTGAATTAATACATATTAATTACATAATATGAAGATCAAGTATTTTTCTATTTAAGAGCTCTTATCAGCAAGGTGCCCCTTATACTTGAATATTCTATGCAAACCAAAACCAGCAAACAGTTTTGTACTGGGTTTAGTGCGAGTAATAATATTTCACACGCAGTTATTCATATTCATAGCATAAAAATTCCACAACAAAATAACGAGTTAACTCTGTTGTTTAGTCAATCAAAGTGGTGTCAACAAAGTAAGAATAGAGGAGTCAACAGACGATGGCGGTGTTTGTAGTCATAATATTGTCTGTTGAAGAACGGCACCTCTCACCCAGCGATAACGTCAGCCCCTGGAGGAAACCATTAATAATGGCCCAGTGTCACTTCAGGAATATTAATAACAGAGTGACAGTCTTGCACTGATAGATGTCACCGATACGTTATCATGGAACTTTTATAACATGTGTTTTCTTTGATAAAAAGCCTCAATATGCTTAAGAGTGTGCAGTACCGCCAAATTGGATTATTTTACCCGAGAAAACTAATGTTAAATTTGAAACATACGCTCAGCCTTTAATATTTGTTGAAAAATATTTATATTTATGTAATTTGAAAGGAAATATCAATACCTATGGGACTATGATATCATAAGTTTTATATTGTCGATTGTCTGATTATAAGCAATATAGTTATTTGTGCTTCTAGGGACTAAAGTACATTTTTTCTCCCTGAGGGAGAAAAGTACTTTAGTCCCTTGATTCACACATACTTTTTCCTCCACCTACTATCTAAAGGCGTATTTTACTCCTTGGAATAGAGTAGTAAAGTACTAATTTCTATCCCATGTGACTTGAATACTTAATCTTTCTACCTAGGAAAACTCGAGTTTTTTCGTACCACGGTGCTAAAGTTAGTTACATAAGAATAACATTAAAAGAGAGATTAAAAAGAATATGAGCCACAGTCAGCTGTTACTTGTATTTGTTTCGTTACTCATTGTTGACTAATAGCAGCTGTAGCTGCTGCTCACCCACTGCTGACAATTCAGTCAGCTGTGGGTGAGCAGCATCACTAGTACCAGAGATGGCCGTAGGTGTTTGTTTACATTTTGCTTGGGTAGACTATTAACATAAGAAGTCCAAAACATAAGTGTAAAACTTTTGCTAGGCTTAAATTATATTTGTTTTTTTTTGTGTTCTTTAAAATTGATATGGCCTACCTTGTGTGTTTTATGTTGATGTGACAGATCCAGCTTGACGGAGCAAGGGATCATATGAAGGTAAGTTAAATTATCAACGGTAGGCCTATTACGCCTAAATTTTATTCGTGTAGGTAGAGGAAAAAGTATTTTTTGTTCGAAGATGGACTCCTTTTTTGGTAGTTTTACCTCATAAATCGCTCTTTAATCGTGATTTTTATTTCATAGTTCCACAAATATTAAAATTTTCTTTAAATCATATAAACAGATTTTTTTCTACAAATAGCCTATTAAAAGCATAGCAGGAGTTACTAATTTAATTTTAGTATTATGAAAATAAAAACCCAAGGTGGAATGCAGACTCTTCATTACTGCAGGGTCTTCATTATTTATTGAAGTTAAAACACACAAATATTGTGCTAAACATTGTTTAGAACCCTTAGAGCATGTAGATTCTTGACATATATCACATTACCTATAAGAACTCGTGCCAAAGTTGTTTGATAATTAGGTTTTAATTTAACGTTGGCGCAATTACATAATTTTACCTTCACCTAAAATTTTCTTTAACGCATTATAATACAGAACACTTGAGGAAAATGCACTAGAAATATATTGTATTATCTATATGATAGTTAATGTTTGGTAAATTAACACACAAAAGTTTTAGATTTTATACTTCTTGACAGGACTGTAAAGAATAAAACCTATAGTAGGATTCACGAAAATAGTCCGATGAGAGGCAATACATTGTTGCCAAATTTATTCTGAAGCACATGTTTATACTGTGTTACACATGGTAAAAATAATCACAAATGACAACATTGCAGGGCGAGAGGGGGTGAGGGGGGACACAGCTGTTTAAATGTCCATCGGACTATTTTCGTGCATCTTACTATAGTTAATTTTAACCCCGCTTCCAGGTTGATACCGCCTCCAACGAATGGTTTGTTTGTTATAGTGTTGGTAGCAATAAACAGCTTGTTTGCGTCTTCCGGCAGTTCGCGGTTGGTCGGCCTGGCGCCGCGGTCAACTTCCGGTCCGCAGAGGTTGGTAACACTGCTGTAGGTCGACCCCCATCTCGCCGCGTCTTGCCAAATCTTATAATGTGATTCTTGGCAGACAAGAATGACTTATTATTTATGTTGTAGCGGAGGTTGAGTGTACGCGAGACATCTCGGCGAGTGTTGGGTATCACACAAAGCTCGTGTTGCTTGGGGCCGCTTTTAGCGCCCTGTCACTTGTGCAGCCTCCAGAAATATTTCAACGTAAAACAGAGCTTCAGCTGTCAATTTGGTTAGTTCTTTTACGACCGGCTCACATGAATGTTTACCCTCCCAGTGTTTATTTTGGAATCCCATCCACACCGAGGGCCACAAATGATGTTTAACCAAAATAGTGCTCTTCTCGGTTTCCACTTTCTAAATTATGAATATTTCAGACAGCAGTAAAACAAAGTTCGACCTGTTAAAAAGTCTGATATAGAAAGTTGTAAGGGTATAAATTGTTTACTTTAAGATTGTACTCATGAAATAAAAATTTAAGAAAGGAGTTTTTCTAGTGTTGTGTAGGGGAGTACTGTACTATGGCCCCTAAACTACATAGGGGACTAGGGGTAATATAGCATGTTGTTATGTATTACGGTACTTTTATTATTTTATTCAATGTAAATGTTTCTGCACTGGTTGACAAATACAGTAGATGTTGAAAAAACATCATCACCGTCAAAACATGATTATTATGTTTAATTTGTTTAAATTTTTATTTTTTGAAGTGTTTTGTGATAGCGTTAATCAAAAAGTGTGAAAATTTTGATAAAGATAAAGCTATTGTATTTTCGTATCATCCGTTCTGACATGTCTTATATATGACATGTCCGAACTGTCTTATATATGTTTTGATTTGTCGTGAACTGACCAAGCATAGTCAATGCCATAACTGAACGGAACCGATACGATAGTCTGATTGCATGTTAGATAACGTGGTAACATCCATCTACATCTCCACTTTCCATCAGATCTACTTCCTAAATAATAATTATTTTTATAGTTACAATATTTACTTTTGAAGTATATTTAATATTATATGCTTTCATTAAACACATCAGTACAGTAGTCTCTCATCGATAAATTAATCTTTTAACCCTCAATTAAAATCCGTTTCTTTGCTAGAAGTCACAAGCATAACTTTCGTATTTCTCAATCATAAAAATATTATTTTCGAGTTGAAAAAATAAATGTTTGTGTATATATTTTTAAAATACATCATAGAAATTTTTTTACCTAAGAAATGAAATTAAAGGGCTCTATCAAAATAAGAAAAAACTAATGTAATTGTTAAAGTTGAAAGCGAGAATAACATGCGATTTCTGCTATGAACGATCGGCCCGTGTGAACCCGTCAGATAAGGCCGGATGCCGGACAGCCGCAGACACTGACAGGACCGGTGTGAGTGTGAGAGGTACAGGTGATTATGTCATGAGCGACAAACACGCCGACAACGGCAACCCGGGACAGCCGTCTCACTAATCGCCACAGACGCCATCTTGCCGGCTGTCGGGGAACAGATTTTATTACCTCAGTTTCAAAGGGGGCTCTGGTACAATAATTACTGAGTGTAATTCTATAGCGTTGTGTTGCGGCGGTGGATTAGGACTCCACCGCTCCCTGGGAACACATCGGAGATCAGAGTGTCAGGTCGGGTGTCCCGGTGTCCGGCCGTCAGCCCCCGCATTACACACAGGCACTCACGTTACTGAGATGCTGAAGGCTACATGGGCCTCTGTGGTCTGTATTTGGTAATCCGTTCAAATTTAAATGCAGTCATTTCCCCCGATTCCCCCGTTCCTCCCCTTGCAAATGAATCGAACAAATCAGAATCACAGAACAATCTTATTAGCTTTTAGCGAATTTCCCTATAGGGAATACGCTATTACGGTAGTAGTCACGGTAAGACCTAAGCCCGGGACCATGATACTTTTTCGTTTTGAGGTCCCTAGAAGCCAAAAACACCGTTCGTTCAAATTGATATATATGTATATATATATATATATATATATATATATATATATATATATATATCTATATCTATATATATATATGTATGTGTCCGTGAACACGATAACTTTTGAACGGAACCTCCGATTTTGATGAAATTTGGTACAGGGGTGTAAGCCAGCATCTACTAGGTTGAGTTCGCGAACCAGAATGATCGGACCATGGGAACGGGGTTTTATGGGGTTTCAAAAGGGTTAAAAATTGGTTTTTGGCTTTTTTTACTTTTATTTATAAAATTCAACAATTTTAACTTAAACCATATAAAAGAGCTTAAGAAAACAAACAATCTAGTATTTTGAATTTTTTACCTAGCTTAAATGGTTATGAAGAAAATCCAAAAAGTATGTTTTCCATGTTATTCTTATGGGAAATCAACAAAACCTTCTATCATGCTTATTCATTGACATATCTTGATAAAATTTGGTATATACATTCATTAGGAAGTGTTTAACTTATATTTGCTTAGAAAACCCATATGGCAGTAAACCTACGTACTCACTCCTATGGGGTTAATGGGGAAAATAAAAAGAACACCATAACCTTATAAAATTTGATATGTACAATCACTAGGTTGGGTTTAACTTTTATTTACCAACTAAACCCATATGGTGACAAACCTACATACCCTCATCCCCATGGATTTTATGGGGAAATATAAAATATGCCGAAATTCCATTGGAAATTCGCTGAGTACGCAGGTCTGCTGCGACGGGGTTTTTTTTGTAATATCATGTCACCAACGGCAATTATTAAGAGATGTAACAGATTCGGCGCCATCATCTATAGTCTGAACTTATTGGGGCAGAATTAAAATAACAGCTGGACATGAAGAAAAATTGAGAAATTTCGGGCGATAGGCAGGGAATTTGCCTCGTGGTAGGAAATTAAATCCTGAATTTCCACAAGACATTAATTTTGAAAGTAGCATTAAACTTAAATGGCAAACACCGGAAATGCCAAACCCTCGAATCCAAAGCATTTCAATGTATTGAATATACTCACATATGGAACTCAACAAGGGAATTGTTTCTTACATTGAACCCTAACTATAACCGAATATTGGTAGGTCAGAGACCTGATTTGTCTAACCTGCTTAAAAATCTTAGAACTGAGTACAGAAAAAAGATTAAGGAGGCAAAGATAAATTCAAATGCCTCACACATAATGGATGCTCCAAATCCGTGCAAAGCGGCTTGGAGCCTCATTAATCAAAGTAGGACTAAATTAAATTCTGATACTCATGATTTGTCCTTTGCAACTGCAGATGACTTTAATTCTTATTTTACTGAGTCTGTGGATACGATATTGTCAAGTATACCAAGCATTAATCAAAATATGCCTGTTTTGCTATCTGGCATAAAAGTTGGAGCACCTACTTTTAACTGGAAACATGTATCCGAACAGGATGTTGTGGATGCCGTACTAGGATTTAAATGTTCAAATTTAAAGGATGTGTATGGCATGACGCCCAATCTTTTGAAACACATTGTATGGGTTTTAGTTCCATTACTAGCTCACTTGATAAATGTAGGCCTATACTTTCTGGTAGGTAGTTTCCCAGCTCCATTGAAACTCTCCAGGACTGTACCAGTCTTTAAAAGGGGGGATCACAACAATGTTGCTAGCTATAGACCAATATCGCTGATTCCTGTATTTTCTAAGCTTTTTGAAGCCATTATGTTCGCTCAATTGTACGACCATCTTGAAGCACACAGCCTTCTAGCGCAAGGTCAATTCGGATTCCGAAGATCAAAATCCACAATCTTGGCAGTTGATTCACTTGTACAATCAATAATCGATGCTTTTGAGTCGAAAAATTCAATATCTGTAATATTGTGTGATTTATCACTCGCATTTGATTGCGTGTCACACGATATTCTGCTCCTAAAGCTAGAGAAGTATGGCCTAGAGGGCAGTGCTGTAAGATTGGTCAGGTCTTACTTAAGTAACCGTCAACAAGTTGTAAGCTGGAATGGCGGCACGTCAAATCCACTACCAGTAAATAATGGGGTCCCCCCAGGGCTCTATTTTAGGACCCTTATTGTTTCTAGTGAGTATTAATGACTTGTATTTTCGATTGGAAGGTAACTGCCTTTTATATGCTGACGACACATCCCTTAGGGCATGTGAGACCACTCGTGAACAGGCAGAGTTTTCAGTAAGGCAACTGTACAACTTAGCCTCTGGTTAGTTCATTAAATCATTAAATCATTGAAAACAGGTTAGCACTCAATAACGATAAAACTCAGTATATAACCTTTAGCCTATGTGAATCCCAGCCAACCCAGTTTCCCAACCTTGAACCAATTAAACTCCTTGGTATTACTCTTGACCCTTGCCTAAACTGGCTTGATCATATTAATCAACTGTGTACTAAGTTAAGTAGAGTACTGTACCTTCTTAGGCGATTAAGGGACCAACTGCCCCCAAATACTCTGAAGTTGGCCTTCTTTGCTTTCTTCCAATCTCATGTGTCCTATGGCCTAATTTTGTGGTGACACTCACCCAATGTTCACAAAGTCCTGCTACTTCAGAAGAAAGCAATGAGAATATTATGCCATGCCAAATATAGAGACCATTGTAAGCCACTGTTTAAGGAGCAAAAGATTCTGACCGTAGTCAACTTGTATATATTTCAATGTCTTGTTAGTATTAAGAATAATCCTGATGATTTCACTGTAACTAGTACTGTACATGACCATGACACAAGGTTTAGTGTAAAGCTGGTGATACCTAGGTCAAGAACTGATAAAAGAGCTAGGTCTTTTCCTGTTTCAGGGATAAAATTTTATAACCACCTGCCTAGTCGCATAAGGAACATGAATGGAATAGGATTCAAAAATGCAATCCTTAATGGCTTGTGCAAAATCCTATGTACAGAAGTGAAGAATTTTTTAATGCAGTAGTTAGTTAGGTAAGTGATGCACCTATTTAGTTTTGCACGATATTGATTATTATTTTTGACTGCATGGGTTTTTTTCTGCATGGTTTGCTGCATGTCGATGCGTGCATTGTTTTGATGTGTGATTTGACTCTACGTGCACTGCATGGAATTGTACTTAGCCTTTCTTATTTTATGTTAAGACATTGATTTGCTTGGTTTTTTTCCTGTATTTGTTAAACTATGCTGACCTAGCCTGTAACAATTTGTATTGTTGATTTGCCCAATAAAATCATTGTATCATTGTATCAGTAAATATGTTATGCTAAGTTATAAACCAGTTAAAAATAATAATAAAAGAATGTATTGGTCGTTATGGTGTCATTATGGTTTACCACGTTCAAAACGGAATAACAACGAAATATAAGAAGAAACAGTCATTAAGGCTCTAGACGCTGAAATAAAAAGAAAGTAAAAATTGCTTACTGAAATCATTGACTATGTACAAGTGTACAAAGTCAATGCTGAAATGTAGGCCTACTCTTACACTGTAAACCACTGCAACATTTTGTTATATCCATAAGATTAACTTTGTACTCTACGTGAGTAGACTTCTCATAGCATAGGCGTGTTTGAAGCATATTGACGGTGGTGCGATCTCGTACGGCGTACATCGCAGTACACGTAACATATGATAAAAAATCAGTATTACCACTCTTCCCAACCAAGGATGAAACATTTTATAATGAAAGTTATGTTTATGTTTTGGTCAAATGTTTTGGCAGCACTGTAAATTCAGCTGAATAATAACAACATTGATGCCAGCGACTCTGCGATGGTGTGGCGCACACCGTACTTCCAAACTTTTGCCTCAAACTAAAAATATTGGATGAGAGGTCTATTCACGTTAGTGTACATAGTCAATGCCATAAGCCAGCTATTCTCGGAATGTTATATTTAAAGACTTTATTATCCTGAATTTTCATGAATTATGTTGAAATCGATCTAAATTAGCAAAATGTACGCTATATTAGACACATAAATTCTGAAATTAAATTTACTGTACTTTGAAATTATTTTTGGTACAGTAGGCCCTACCTTGACCAAACCTAGACTAGACCTACTGCATTGGCAAACTCAGATTGTACATTCTGGTTACCCAACTGTGTACAACAACGATATGATTTGACTGCTTTCCTGAGTAAAACAATGCAGGAGTTGTGTGTCTAATACATAAATTTGATAATGTCATTGATCTAAAATTAATAATAATTCTACATAATGTTTTGCTCCCCCTTTTAAGTGTCTTGGGCGCTTCGTACCCTCTTCTAACGCTTTAACTATTTTTTCAATTGACTGTGGTTATTCCACCAACTACTTTTAAGAATGATAAATTTTACAAGTACAAGTCATTATTTATTTATTTATTTGTAGCTTTTTTACACATGAATTGTTTCATAAGTGTACATGTTGATTTGTCGTGCACTCAGACTATACAAATGTTACTTCAACCCTCCCAATCTACAGTAACTTCCAAACAAAATTACGATCGTAGAATAACCGAAATAATTTGAAGCCAGATAAAGATATGCATACAAATTACTTATTCTGTTAAAATACTTTTGGTTTATCATGTTAATACTGCAACTAAGTACCAAAAATACCAAATGTTTTGATACCTACATTTATTTCACAACTGGCTTGATAAAAGAGAGAAAACAAAAAAATGTTATTAAGGAAAAAACACTAAAACATTTCCATCTACGACTAAATATCGTGTTGTAACCAGCATGTCAGTGTGGCATCTGTCAGGCTGTCAGGCTGCACGTCGCGGTGAGGGGGGACGCAACTATCCGGCCTCACCGCCACCCGTCGCTCCTGTCAACTCTCATTCCGCGCCGGACGCTAAATCCGCCCGACAGCTCGGGATATTCGCTCAATCCTATTTACAGCAGAACAAACAAGCCCGATCCTACTGAGAAGCGGCGGCGCGGCGCGGTAAAACGATCTCAGCACTGATAGAATTCACCGGCACAATGGACATCCGACAGCGACGGCGACGGCGCGGACCCCGGGCGGTCGGCTTAGATTCGGGGATAACACCCGAGAGACTGACAGCTGGACGTGGGGTAATTGGGCTGCGGCTCACACGGTGCAAATGAATAGGCCATCACCTACACAAGTGGCTGCTGCGATATTGGAATACCTACCGGACGCGGCATTCGGCGTTGGCTATATACCGGTATTTTATTTATTTAATATATTTATCGATCATATTGATAGATTTTTTAAATCCAATGTTATTTTAGAAAATATACGAATAATACAATTGAATATAAAACCATCGATGTATCGCATCGGATAAAATAACAATTTATCGGATCAGATCAGATTTTCGTTTTGAATTTAAATTTAAATTCACTCTGCTACAACTCAGAATAATTTTATGGTTGAAAACATCAAATGGTTCATTTTTTTAAGCTCTTGCAAGATTTGTAACTCAAAATTATGTAATTTGTAAATTGAATGGTGAAAAATATGAAAACCCCATTTTAAACCGCGTAAAACCCCATAGATAGAAAATCTAAGCTATCATCCTATCTAGAATTAAGCCTTGTACATTTGGTATTTGTGTTCAAAATTTGAGAGCTCTATCTTAAAATCCACAATCTTTCTACATATCTGCCAGACTACTAGCATTTTTACGTTTTGATGGGAAGCTGTTGAAACCCCGGTCTTGTTAATTCTAACGACGTTAGATGTTTAGGTAGCATTATTAATAATAGCCCAATGGCATGTGGAAATTCTGTTCTGAATGTAACCTTTGATAACCAGAATTTTCTGGGCATTGAACAGGGAACTTAGATTCAAAGACGAGGACTAACTGTATAACAGCTCAGCTACTCAGGTGTAGTTGAAATCATAGAAAAACAGGAATCGGTGCCACTACGACAGTGGTTCTGAAGTAAAAATATTTTAAAGCCAAAATATTCAATGCTTATGAATTCAAGAGAACGAATCCAAGCATGCGCACTGAATAGAGGTAACTCGGTGTAAATATTCATTTTGTTTTGTCATCACTTATAGTTTTTACTTAATGCTAGTGGACGTGATGCTCGACATCGAGCAATTTATTTTGATACAATACAAAGTTAGATTCAGTTCGAAATCAAATCCGACCAATCCAATATTGTCAATTTCAGTGGTCAGCAAAACCTACAGCTGTACGTTAACAGATGTTAAAAATGCTCAAACCAATCTCAATGTTATTCTAATGGGAAAATTTCAAATTTAAATATGTGGATAGTGCCCTTACTTTAAGTCCGATTCTCATCATTTTTTGGCGGAAACAACTGCAGACCAAGCCCTATCCAACGACACCAAAAACTTGAAAATCGGTTGAGAATCATAGGAGGATTTTGCAACACAAAAAATCCCTTAGCGTATTAAACAAGTAAAGATATCTGACAAAAAAAAAAATAAATAAAATAAAAAATATAATTGAGATTTTTCTTCATAAAAACATTGATTTTGCATTGAATTTAATGCAAATAAGGCCATTTTAACAGCAAAATCAATGTTTTTATTGAGAAAAATCTCAATAACTCCGTTATTTGTAGTCAGATCCTTACAAACTTGGGACCATTGGTTAGGTAATTTAATTTGGCAACTTTTTTGTGTCTTGTAAAATTTTTACAAAATTTACCAATTTTGAGATATTTGAGTTTGAAAATTAAAAATGGCCGCCATTTTGAAAATACACATTGGAAAAAATTAATTTTTTTCTTGGAAACGTACATTGGTATGATAAAGATTTATACCAAATGATCTCAATACAACCATCCGTTACGGAAATAAAAATTATTATTTGTAAAAAACAAAATGGCGTCTGTGTGAGTAACTAAAGACTTTCGGACAATTTAAATATGATATTTAGATATGTTTTTAACCCAGGAACAATGCCCTAAAATATTGGTAGGGAGTTCTGAAACACCCTGTATATATAATGCGTGATGCCCTTTTTTTGTTAACACTACTCCTCCGTTATTTCTGGACCAATTTTAAAGTTTGAGGTGTCAAAAGAATGGTCTCAGTTCGTAGTTTTGCAATAAGGTTTTAGATTTTTGATATTTTAATTCTGAAGCTCACGGGAAAGCCCTTAAAGTTCGTTTTTTGTCCATAAGATTAACATGGGAAACAATTTATATTGAATTAAAAAATAAAACAGCTGTTGATAGTAAAACAGACAAACACATGTTAAAAGCTGAATAGAAGAAATTAAACACTACTGATTCTGTAATATAAACACAATTTCATACATACAGGGAGTGTCTATTGTGATGTTTTAACTTTTTCCAAAAATGTAGCGGGTAGATTTTAGTTGAATTTTTTATGTACGTGTATTAGGGCACAAAAATAAGTTAAGTAACTTAACCCTAGAGAAATACATTTCTCTGTAAGAAAACAAGTTTGTAAATTGAGACTTTTGACATGGATCTTATATGGGTTGTCCGGTTGATATTGAAACTGTAACAAAAGTTAACATATATTAAAATAAAACACTAAATTTGTGAGCATGGTTTTCAAACTGTTGTGAACTTTAGGAAAAGGGCTAGGCTGTCGGTGTAATGACCTGTTTGTTTACTATGCTACTATAACAACGTTTAATGCAGAATGTTACACATATTAAACGCCTGTTTTAAAGAGACAAAATGTAAACTCTTTACCTCCAGTATAAATCAAAATCATATTTAAAAAATTGTTTGTGTAAAGAGAAATTTAACCAAAATTTCTGCCAAAATAAATGCCTCATAAAACTAAAATGGACCACACCCACAAAAATGTAGATTTCTTAATTTTCGCAATTTCTTTATTTAAAATTTGTAATGCCATGGAAAATTAAGTTAAAGAGGATTTAGTTCCTTATAAATAGTGATGTGGACTCATTCACTATGTCGACGACTACCTCAAACGGTACTACAAAAACAGCCGCAGTGAGTGCTGCATAACTCAACGGGAATGAATTGTAATGAAATGTTGAATTTTATTCTGTTGTTATTTACGTTTTATGTGTGCAGAGCTATCTAGGTCCAAAATCTGTGAATTTATTGTAAATTTCATGAGAGTGTTAAGACAGAACCCTTAAGAGATATCGGCATAAGAACAACCACGTAATTTCAACACTATCACATTGAGAAGTTGGAGAGTTAATTAGTGATGATGATCGATTGATGAAACACCAATATAGTGTTATCTGATTTTCAGTATGGTTTAATTTTTATTTTCAAAATAACTTGGTTCATTACCATGGATCAGGGTTTGATCACCAGGTACTCCAATAAATGCAGCGCATTGCGCTGCACGGGCCCCCTAGTAGGTAGTATATTATGATAAAAACATAGCCTACTTAATTTTACATAGTGAATTCCACACCCAACCAATACTACTTAGTACAAGATTTACTGGTTGGATAGCTAGGAGGTTATAGTGCTCGCCATTGAATTCCAAGGTTGCCTGTTTAATGTTGAGAAACATAAGTATTTTTTAAAGGGTTGATTCCATACCCAGTTACTAATTGTCATTGGGCTATTAATTAATTAAATGATGCTTTCTAGCAACTTGTTGACGATAGATAGTAACAAGACCGGCGTTTGGACAGTTCCCCTTCAAAAAGTTATAAAAGGCCTGAGTCTCTAAACTTATATATCCAAATGTGCTTACCAAATTACTCTAAATACTATGAAATTACTAATTTACTATTTCAAGGTACAACATTAGTTTGGAGAACTTTAGTTGCAAAAAGGGCTGTTCTCTCTTTGATGTGGTTTTGAGATGTTTTAAATTATCAGGGGAAAAATTTAAACCATCAGGAAATATGTGGAATTGTTAAATTCTTATTTAAGCTCTGTTTTTCGCCTGAGAGAATAAAAACAATATCGTGGACACCCAGATAGGAATGGTTGTTATGTTTACAATACGTGTTGAACTTGTCCCCGCGTTACGTTTCATACCGTCAACTCATCGTCACGGCACGTCAGTGAGGATAAAAGGAGTGACATGACGTCATGGGCCGGGGTGTCGCGGCCTAATGCGTGTTGACAGGCCCAATTACAACGCCGCAAATCCACCGCACGACTCATGTAATTACCCTCCTCCCCCACCCCTGCGGTCACCCCCTACGACACCCACCCTCTCATCCCCCTCAGGACCCCCTACCGTCACACGCTGCGCTGTGGTTACATGGGACGGGAACATGTTCACGGTCCCGACACAACATGCTCAACATGAACATGCGGTGCTGGACATCGGTCAGCTGCCACTACATTGTGTTACTTTGTGAGGGTTGTCAGTACGTTGTGTCAAGTGTTGGTTTTGAACGGGATTTATTGGATTTAATTTCCTACTAATAAACAAGAATAAATACAAATTGTGGGTATCAAAGATCTCGACCACTACTGACATATTACAGACGTCTCGTAAACATGGAGTCTAATAAAGGGTAAAAGAAGTATTTATTAAAAAGCACAAATACATTTACAAATATTAGGGAGTTTTGAATTTTGTTGTTTAAAAAATATAGGTAGTTAATGAGTATGTTGGTTTCAACGGTTGAAATACTGGTAAAATTGTAAATGCAGATTTAAAAATATATGATACAGATATACTACAAATATGATGTAACGGTGGTTTGTTTTATCTCCAATTGATTTTTTTCTCATCGATTGTTTGATGATTAGATAGTACAAGCTAGTTTGAGATAGTTTTTAGAGAATTTCCCATAGGGAATAAGCTATTACCGTAGGTCTCAAAGTAAGACCTAAGCCCGGAACCATGTTACTTTTTCGTTTTTAGGTTATATATATAAAACCGAATTTTTTTTATGCTAAAAACCTATTCTTAGTGTTCTTCATGGCAGCATACCTCCATACTCTTTCCCTATATTAATCATAAGGAAAATAGACATTTATTTCCTCATTTATGAGCATGTGATGATGTGGTTAAAATTAATATTACTAATTTGGAAATTCGCTGAGTACGCAGGTCTGCTGCGACGGGGGGGGGGGTATTATTTTAGCCACAATTTGATGTAACAAGTTTTTTATATCTAAACTAGCAAACAACAACACTAAAGTTAAGTTCATTTGACCTGAACTCGAATTTTGAAAACAATTGAAAACAATCTAAGTTGATGAAGTTTCCTTTGACATTCAAAAAGTGTTTTTAAGTTATAAGTTTCAATTCCGCATACTTTTTCTTTAAATATCTTTTTACTCTTTGTTACACAGATTCGGGTTAAACTGTTTATGCAGTGATTAAAAAACATCACCAGCGTTAAAAGACTGTAATATTACAGCACTCATTCGAAGCACATCAGCACGCATGTTATTACAATTTACCAGCACGATTATAATTAAGTTTACAATAATTTCTTCCAACCCGTTCTTCATAACTTACCCCAGCGTATACTTTAAGCACTCTTGCCCCCGCGCAACTCGACCCCCGTTCCTGCGTCGTCACGGCAGTTTTTGCCCCGCATCCCCGCGTTCTCACACGCCTTTGATGCAGTATTCACCGCACTCGGATTGCACCCTGTGCCATCTCGTATTTAATTTACTTGTTGCGAAGCCCAAATAAGCCGCGAGGGGAGGGGCTGTCACTTTTGCTCGGTCTCCCCTCGCGTGAAAGGAAAATAAGTGTTGGGTTGCTTGTGTTTGGGGCGGCAAAATGCCTGTCTATTTCGCAAAGGAGATAAAAGGTCGAAAACACGAGAGCGGGGCCTCACAAAGGGCCCGGGACAATGGTAAGTGGGTAGATAATATCTGAGGGGCGACGGGGCCGCCGCTGCGGGGCTAATTTGGCCGTCAAAAACCTGTCAATCACGGGCTTTGTACGAGGTGTCCCCTGTCCGATCCCATTACGCAAATGTCTCGAGCAAACTTTTTTAATTTTCTTGTCACAGAGAGGTCTGTGAGAAGCGAGGCTCACACGGATGTCTTAAGGGGAGATAATTAAACGGATGCTCCTGAATAATGTGTTGAGATGCAAAATGAAACTGGGGATAGAAGAAAAAGAAGGGGGCTGGGATTTTTAAAGAAAGGAAACAGTTGTAATTATTATTATTTAACAAGTTCAATAATTTTATTATTTTTAACTTTTTCATATTTTAGATTTCTTAGAGTAAATGTGCAGGAGAAAATATTTTCTTTCAAAGTAGGGAAAATTATTTACTATTATTATTTACTAAATTATTTACTATGCAGGCAATTAATTTTATGTGTAAAAGTCCAAGTATTTTTAATTCTTATGGTTGAAATAAATTAGTATGGATGTTATTTATCTCTTGAGAAAAAAAAATTATAATCAAGTAATTTTATATTGTTAAATGGTTGGCCATTCACTAACCGATAAGTACCGGAAACATGTAAAGAGATGTGAGAATCACCAGTCATGTACGGTAACTAACAGCTACCACCTAACACAGTGGTAAAAATAAAAACCAACAACAAATGTAAAATATTAATTGAAAACTAATTACCCTTATTTCAGCAATACACATTGAATAACCTAATTCTTTGCTTGTTCAAACAATATACATGGTGTCTTTAAAGTCCATAACCAAACATCGTAATATGGCTAATAGGGTTAAAATAAGCAAAAAGTTCATATATGTCCTAATATGCATATTTACCCAGATATCCGACATTTTGTTTTTTACACTTAATTTTTTTTTTTATTTCGGTGACGGGTTCTTGGAGGAATTTAATATCTGGAATGGATCTTTATAATACAAATTTACATTTCCACAATAAAAATTATTTTTCTTTTAATGAATATTTTTTAATAACAGCCATTTTAATTTTACACTAAAATATCATAAAACCGATGGATTTTATCAAAATTTTCCAAGAGACAAAAAAGTTGACAAATTAAATTATCTAACGAATAATATTAATGATGGTATACATATAAAAATTTTTTTTGTGAAAATGGACATTGGTATAATAAAGGTTTACGTCAAGTATGAAACTCCTACTTAAATCGGCGACTGAAATAAAAATTATTAAGAGGAAAAAAATGCTTTATATCTGGGTAAATAAATATGCATATTAGGACATTCCTTCATATGAGCTTTTTTGATTATTTTGACCCAATTAGCCATATTATGAAGTTTGGCGACGGACTTTAAATACATCCTGTTTAAAATAGATTCTGTTTGATTACGTTTTTATTTGTTAGAACAATAATTCAAAATTAAGTCATGTAATAAAGTAAATAAAGTCGACAATAGGCATAATAAACGCCCAAACCGGGGGAGGACGACTCTCAACCAGCATAACGTGGTTACGGTCTTTTTATTTCATGGGTCTGTATGACTTATGGGCGATAAAAAGACAAAAGAGACATTTATGAGCTGGGAATATTTATTTGAATAATAAAGAAGACATAAAACTGAAATGACTAAGATAACCGACAATGGGTAGACATTTCGCAAGTCCATAAAACGGAGCTGTTAAAACTATTGTAATTTATAGTGGGGGAAATATTCCCCCGTTTCCGCCATGTAATAGGGAAGGTTTATGTAATACTTATGAAAATGTTTCTATATAAATAGATAAATGAGTTTATTGTAAACTTAGATATCAATAAATTACCTACCTCTTTCAGATGCGTCGCTAACTCTTTCGGTGAATATCAGCCACACTACAGAGAAAACTGAAAAAAATTATAAAATATACTTATCCATTGTAATTGAAAAGACTTTACATTATTCTATTTAAAAAAAAAAATGAAAATATTTGTTGGCATACATTAACTTTTATAGTTGTTGTAATGTTTACATTTGACAAAGGATATAAAAACACGACTGATTTTTTAAAGAAAAACTCTATGAAGTATGTTATGTTTTTTTCTTTTAAGCCCATCCGGCCCATTTTTCGTACACCATAACATTATGGCCATTTCATACTTATATTGTCAGTTCTGATCCAAATTTGGTTGTTGAATATGCTGACATTTTCCTATCCAGATATAGTTTTCATAAACCCCTCCAGTGCTTACTGACTTCTATTATTTAAACATTTATTATTTATTTAACTTTGGCCTCTTTAAAACCCCTTTTATAATTATCGGCAAGATCAGGCAATTCACTTTTTTAAGTAATTTCCATTAAGATTACATAAACTACAGTTATAATTTATTCTATCCAGCTAGGTCCAGTTAAATCCAAAACCATGTAGGTCTTTTTATAGTTTCGTATGCGACTTTTTGTTCATACATAAGAATTCTTATCAAACTTAGATTAAATTTCATTTAATAATGAGTTACTATACGTATGTATTCAATATCCGTATTTAAAACACATGACACGTGAAGCTGTTTTTGTGAACTCCCAAATTCCTCGACCAAGGTTATACTTTGATGTCAAGAAATCCATTACAAATTTTAGTTGAGAAATAAGCTTTGAATTTGTTTGCGCCAAAAGGTTGCTTGTAAAGAAAACAACTTATTCAGGACACAAAAATTATATATTGCCGGTTCAGAGTCGAAATTAACAAAAAAAAGATTTTCAGCAAATATAGACAGACAATATTAGTATAGTAAGAATGAAATATGGCAGAATAGATTGAACTAAAAATTAATTAATAATTTTCAATTGCAAAATAAACCTGGGAGCTCCCCTTTGGAAATTAAAGCTAACAAAAATACAAGTTTGGTCAGTTGCAATTCAATGAAATAAATTGTCAACAAGAGATACTTAATTATAACTTAAAAAATATTCAGACTTGATGGCAAAACTTAATTGTATACAATGACTAATAAAAGAAAAGTTTACAGTTCATGAAAGTCTATGAATGAACAGTAATTTCAGAGCTGAGGCCATTATGCAGTTGCATAATTAAGTGATAGTTCTGCACAAATTTTTCCTGCATTCACATTGCAGGATAAATCAAGTTTTCCTCCTAGACAAGTTTTCCACATTGTAGTAGACAAGTCAGTAGAGTAGAAAATAATTGGAGAACTCACCATATGATGTCTTCATATTAATTTTATAGTTAATATTTCCCATTAATATATTTCATTATTATTCAACTTGTAGAGCATTTGAATGATACTTGCTTGTACATACAGTAGGCTAAACTCCAATTTATATTAAATAAAATTGCTTCCAGGATACTGATGACCTTTCAGCTAGTAGAACTTGATGTAACGTACACCACTCAACAAATTCTATTAATTAGAATAATTCCATTTCTATGTAGAAACTTTGTAAACTTAATTATAAAATTCACTAAACATGTTTCAAGCTGCAACATCACAGCCATGAAATCTAGGAGGCATTAGACAGTAGACTGGCGACATTCAACAAAATATCTGCTCGCAGATTGACCTTTGTCCAGTGCAGATAGATAAGGAGACACACACACACAATACAGTACCTATTGTTGTAGGTCAGGCCTCAGCTCAGGTGATCTTGACTGTTGACTGAACTGTTCATTGTATTTGAAACTAAAATATTACTCATGAAATATTACCGAACGTTTCTTAACCTTTTAAATAAATTACATTAATACCTTTTAACATTCCATATTCACAATACATTCATAAAATCAGCAAAAGGAAATTTATTTTGAAATTTCTTGTAAAATTATTGTTTGCCCAAACAAACCGCCCACCAAATTTGGTGACAAATTTCAAGATAAATCATGTGGGTCACTGTCAAGAGGTAAGAGGGGAACTATCTGGGTCACAGGTCGTTGATAAGAAGATGATCCCGTTTTGATCGTTACCACTCTAACCAACCCATCCTTCCCAGGATGAACATCTTCGATCTTTGCCAAAGGCCAGTGAAGCACTGGAGCGGTGGGATCCTTCAACAAAACAAGATCTCCCACTGAAAGATTCCTTTTAGGTTTCAGCCATTTAGAACGTCTCTGAAGTGTAGACAAATACTCCTGAGTCCATCTCCTCCAAAAATGTTCTGACATCTTCTTCACCAACTGCCAACGAGTTAAGGTATTTTCCTTGCAGTTAATCAGAGATGGTGAGGGAACAGATAGAAGGTGATTGCCTATTAGAAAATGACCTGGTGAAAGATAATCTGTCTCGTCAGGGCTTGATGAGAGAAGATGCAGAGGTCGAGAGTTCAAAATGGCCTCTGTTTTGGTGAAAAGAGTGCTCAGTTCTTCATAAGTCATAGGACTATTCCCAGCAGTTTTGGTGATGATTTGCTTGGCTGACTTTATATTAGCCTCCCATAAACCCCCAAAGTGAGGCGCATTTGGCGGGTTAAACTTCCACTCGATACCGCGGACAGTGGCATACCGAAGAATGGAACTCTTGGTATCACTCTTCTTAAACCATGAGATGAGTTGCTTTAATCTGTTAGCCGCTCCAACAAAATTGGTACCACAGTCACTATAAATTTGACTTGGTAAGCCTCTTCGGGAAATAAATCTTGAGAATGAGGCTAAGAAGGCATCAGTGGATAGACTTGTCACTAACTCCAGATGCACGGCCTTAGTCGCCATACAGATGAATAGGCAAAGATATGCTTTTCCAACTGCATCCTTGCGCCTCAAACTTTCCCTGAGTAGGAATGGCCCTGCGAAATCCACACCGGTCTGCAAGAATGGTTGTCCAGCCTGAAAATGACATTTAGGCAGATCGCTCATGTATTGATTACCAATCTTAGTTTTTGCCTTGGCTCTGTAGCAAATAATACAAAGGAAAACTCTCTTACGTACTAAGCACCTTAGTCCTGGTACCCAGTACTTAAGTTGAATTAAGGCCTGTAACAGGTGTGGGCCAGGATGAAGATAAATCTTGTGATAAAAGTCTACTAGAATATTTGTGAAGTGGCACTTGTTGGGTAACAAAATAGGATGTTTTTGGGAGAATGGTAGCGCAGAATTACTCAGTCTGCCGCCCACCCTGAGGATTCCCTGATCATCAAAGAAAGGGCTCAGGTTCTTTAATCTTGCTAAAACAGCTTTCCTTTTGTCTGGGGATTCTCCAATGCTAAAGTGATGCTTCTGGAGAAGTTTGGCATTCAAAGAAAAGGCTTGTTGGGTTTCAGCAGTAGTTAAAGGTCCACCCTTTCTATCATTCTTGCGGGATCTCGCATTATTTATCCAACGAAGACACCATGCAATCACATTAATAAACCTTGGAAAAGAAGAGAACCTTTTCATATGCTCAAGAATGTAGGTTTGTTCTTCTGAAGCCAGGAGAATTTTCGAGTCATCTCTTGAGTTTTGCTTAATTTCAGGTAAATTAGTAGATAAAACATCACTTGGAGGCCATTCTTCCATAGATTTCGCCAACCAAGATGGACCCTCCCACCAAAGAGTTTCATGAAGTAGTTGTTGAGGGAGTATTCCTCGAGAACTGCAATCACTAGGATTTTCCTCAGAGCGAACATGATGCCACGAAGAGACCGTAGTTTTCTCTAAAATTTCAGTAACCCTATTGGCCACAAATGTCCTGAGCTTGTAAGATGGCGTATTGAGCCATCCGAGAACTACAGAAGAATCTGTGAAAAACTGGGGAGGTTGCTGAATGACTCCTTTGTCATTTAAAGATGTCACAAAATTCTTAAGTGACACAAACAATCTTGAGAGCAGTAGTGCACCGCACAGTTCCAATCTTGGTATGGAGATAGTCTTGACAAGAGCTAGCTTAGTTTTAGAAATAAGAATCCTTGAGGTAGTTTCTGGTGAAATTGTTCGCATGTAGATTGTTGCACTGTAAGCTTTGGCAGAAGCATCACAGAAGCCTACTAACTGATATGTGAAGGTATCAGTATGACAAACAAATCTTGTAATGTTGAGATTAGCCAAACTTGGCAATTGAAGAACAAATTCCTGCCAATCACCTTTAATATGGTTCGGAATGTCCTCATCCCAACCAACATTAGCCTTCCAAAGTTCCTGAAGAATAATTTTAGCCTTTACTATGACAGGTGAGATAAAGCCTAGTGGGTCATAAAGCTTGGCTATAGTAGACAAGATGGCTCGTTTGCTGTGAGTGATAGAGACAGGATTTATTTTGTATGAAAAGCAATCATTTTCAGGTTTCCATACCAATCCCAGGATTTTTATTCCTGATTCACTATCATGCATATTTATTGGTTGAGAATTTGTATCGTCAGAGACTGCCTTCATCAAATCCAGATGATTGCTAGCCCATTTACTAAGAGAGAAGCCTCCACGCTTCATTAAGCCAATGACTTGAGTTTGCAGGGTTAAAGCTTCATCCAGAGAGGACGCTCCGGTTACTAAGTCGTCAACATACATGTCACGGCAAATCACTGATGCTGCTTGAGGAAAATCGGCTCCTTCATCTTCTTTCAGCTGACGTATAACGCGTAATGCCAAGAATGGTGAGCATGACATTCCATATGTCAAAGTGTTGAGTTCAAACTTCTGAACACAATCTTCAGGGTCAAATCTCCAGAGTATGTGCTGATAGGCTCTATCTTGTTCGTTCAGCAAAATGTTTCGATACATTTTTACCACATCACAGACAAACACTATAACGTGTGTTCTGAAGCCTAGAAGAATGTTCTTTATGTCCGTCTGCAATTTAGGACCAGTCAACAGGTGATCATTTAGAGATCCTTTAGATGTACTTGAAGATGCGTCGAAGACAACTCTAAGTTTTATCGTTGATCTATCTTCTTTAGTTACAGAATGATGTGGAATTATATAACTTGATGAATATGACGTCCTCGTCATATGGCCAAAGTCAATATACTCTTGCATGAAATCACAATACTGAGTCTTCAAACCAGTATTTTTCATCAATTTAGTTTCCAGATTCTGAAGTCTCTTCTTAGCAGAGGGATATGTATCCCCTAAAATGGGCCTTTTTCCTTTAAAAGGCAGGCATACAACATAGCGGCCATTTTCTTTACGATGATGATTTTCCTGAAAATGCCTTTCACATTTTTCATCCTCAGGGTTGATGATAGGTTTCTTGAAATTGACCTCTTCTAATTCCCAAAAGCGATGAAGTTCATCCTGCAAGTCAGGAACGCTGCTGCTGCAATGCAATGATGAGGAAGTAATTGGTAAATCACTATCTACCAACATTCTACCAATTACAATATGTCCAAATACAGTAGGGAAGAGCTTGGGCCAATCTTCTTTAATAGTGATCGGGCATCCCGTTATGATATCAGCAAATAGGTCAGAACCCAACAGAAAATCAACAGGATTTGATTTCCAAAACATTGGGTCTGCTAAAGTGAACTGAGAATAGTGCTTCCAAATATTTTCCGGCAAGGAAACCATAGGTAAGTCTGTTGTGATTTTACTAACGACAATAGCTTCAGTTGTTAACATAACTTGAGTTGGATCGGCATTCGTTAATGTGCAAGTAACTTTGCCTTTAGCTCCTTCAAGCATGGTACCTCCAATTCCAGATATCTTTCGAGAACAACGGGAAACCTGAAGCCCCAGTTTATTTAGGCAGCGTTGAGTAATGAACGAGGACTGGCTCCCACTATCAATGACAATTCTCACACATTGGTTGTATCCTCTGGCATCTTTAATGTGTGCTACAGCTGTGCCTAACATGACTTGGGTATTAGCATTAACACTACTCAGTGCTTGAGAAGTATCCTTGGGAGTGGTCTCCTTACTCGGCTCAGCATTAATCTTCATGGTTGACTGCTTTGAAGAAGAATCCAAGTGAAGCAAAGAATGATGCCTTAAATCACAAAACCTGCAATGCCACTTCGAAGAACAATTTTTTGTGACATGGGATGACGAAAGACAATTGCGACACCCAGACCATGACTTTAGCCACTGAAAACGCTCCGACGCTGTTGCTTTAGTGAACTTTAAACAATCAAGCAATTTATGTGACTGTCCACAAACAGGGCAGCTTTGAGGCTTAGACGCTTGATTAGGTTTGAACTGTTTACTTGCTTCCTCATCAAAACGCTTGGGTTTTGTTACTATACCCTTACTGGAAAACAAACTACTCCTCTGATTTGACGATCTATTCTTCTTTGCATTAGAGTCGCTAGAGGAACTTAAGTGGTGACTAGTTGATGCATTATCAGAAAGCTCAAGAACTAAACACCTTCCTCTAACAAACTCTGACAACTTGTCGAAAGAAGGAAATGCAGTCTTCTGATTTTCAATCTCAAATTGTTCTCTTGTATGAGGATCTAAGCGCTGGATGGCTAGATGATAAAGAATGAAATCTGATTCATTTGAAATTTTCATAAGCTTAAAGGCAGAAATATTTTCTGATATTTTACTCAAGAACAGTTTCAATGACTGAACGCAAGGTTTCCCTTGTAGAGGCTTGAAATTGACTAATTCATTCAAGTAGGAGGATGCTAGGATTCTTTTGTTATCATATGCTTCGACTAAAGCCTTCCAAGCAACGTTGTAATTATCTCCTGTAAGGGGAAGCTTATTCACAATAGCTAGAGGTGAACCTGACAGTGAGATTATAAGATAGTGAAATTTTCTTATTGGCGAAATAGAGGGGTCATCATGTATGAGTGATACAAAAATATCTCTAAATTTGGGCCACAGAACTAATTCCCCATTGAATGTAGGAAGATTCATCTTTGGTAAGTGATTTGAAGTACTGGATTCATTCAATGAAACATTTCTACTAAGGTTAGCTTCATCAGATGTAGTCTTCTGAAGTAACATTTCATAATTAGTACATGCCTCAACATAATATCTTTTGATGTTTTGCTTGTATCCAGTAAAAGACTGGTCTGGAAATTCGGTTTCCTTACCTTCAGAATCATAGATCTCACATATTTCTTCCCATAAATCATTACATTTGTCATAGTATTTATTTAGACTCCTATATAATCCCTTAAAGCAGTTGATCTTAGCCGAGTCATTGAGATCGCTGACAGCTTCCTTGCTGGCTTCATATATGGCTTTAACCTCTCCCCCACTTGACAGATATTTACGTTTGAGTGCCTTAATTTTTACAGCAGTCATGATTATAATAATTGTCAAAAAAGGAAACAACAGGGAGAAGCTAGACACATATACACTGATTGCAGATGTATATGTGGAAAACAAAATTTAGAAAATATCTAATTGCTCGGACAAACAATATCACATAGTATTGTCATGGTCAAATGAAAATGTTTCTAAGCTGAGAACCAAACGCAATCTAGCAAATTCTTAGAAAACCTCAATAAAACTAGGTATTCAGTACAGTATTGAACAAAATAAGTGACAACAGTTGTAGAATACACTTAACTCCAGCAGATATAGTACAATTATAGATAGCTATCAGTAAGCAAGTAATGAAAATCATGAGATATATCAATCATATTTAATAATCTACAATGAAAATATCAAGGCAATAATTATATTGAACAGCCTTGGTAGGACTAAACAGTGTTAGACAGTAAGTTTCATAGCTATAGGTACCAAACAAAAAACATTAAGTTACATTCACAGATTATTTTTTACCTTTGAAATAGATTTAAATTCTGAAAATCCTTAATTCAAAAAATAATTGCAACTCATCCGGCCCGGAGGACCAGTTTGTTTGCGCCAAAAGGTTGCTTGTAAAGAAAACAACTTATTCAGGACACAAAAATTATATATTGCCGGTTCAGAGTCGAAATTAACAAAAAAAAGATTTTCAGCAAATATAGACAGACAATATTAGTATAGTAAGAATGAAATATGGCAGAATAGATTGAACTAAAAATTAATTAATAATTTTCAATTGCAAAATAAACCTGGGAGCTCCCCTTTGGAAATTAAAGCTAACAAAAATACAAGTTTGGTCAGTTGCAATTCAATGAAATAAATTGTCAACAAGAGATACTTAATTATAACTTAAAAAATATTCAGACTTGATGGCAAAACTTAATTGTATACAATGACTAATAAAAGAAAAGTTTACAGTTCATGAAAGTCTATGAATGAACAGTAATTTCAGAGCTGAGGCCATTATGCAGTTGCATAATTAAGTGATAGTTCTGCACAAATTTTTCCTGCATTCACATTGCAGGATAAATCAAGTTTTCCTCCTAGACAAGTTTTCCACATTGTAGTAGACAAGTCAGTAGAGTAGAAAATAATTGGAGAACTCACCATATGATGTCTTCATATTAATTTTATAGTTAATATTTCCCATTAATATATTTCATTATTATTCAACTTGTAGAGCATTTGAATGATACTTGCTTGTACATACAGTAGGCTAAACTCCAATTTATATTAAATAAAATTGCTTCCAGGATACTGATGACCTTTCAGCTAGTAGAACTTGATGTAACGTACACCACTCAACAAATTCTATTAATTAGAATAATTCCATTTCTATGTAGAAACTTTGTAAACTTAATTATAAAATTCACTAAACATGTTTCAAGCTGCAACATCACAGCCATGTAATCTAGGAGGCATTAGACAGTAGACTGGCGACATTCAACAAAATATCTGCTCGCAGATTGACCTTTGTCCAGTGCAGATAGATAAGGAGACACACACACACAATACAGTACCTATTGTTGTAGGTCAGGCCTCAGCTCAGGTGATCTTGACTGTTGACTGAACTGTTCATTGTATTTGAAACTAAAATATTACTCATGAAATATTACCGAACGTTTCTTAACAGTAGTGTCAAATTGTTGGTGCTGGCCCAGTTCAAGGTCACCTGAGGGATGACGTCATCGAGGTCAATGACCTCACTGATGACGTCATCGATGACGTCATTGATTGCGTCATCGATGACGTCATCACTAATGACGTCATTTCTATGACGTCACACCCATGACGTCACAGAAATGACGTGCTGATGACGTCATCACCCCTTACGTCATCAAAATGACGTCACCGACGCCACTGAGGTCAAGGTCACGCCGAAACTTAAAATTTTTTGGCACTTTTGCCGTTTCTCGCACTACGCTCCGAGTTTCAGTCAGAGTCCCCGTGACCTTGACCACTTGGAGCGAATTTTCGACGAGAAACGGCAAAAGTGCCAAGTTAAACTCGAGTTTCTGACATGACCCTGCCTAAATGGGCAATCGGTTATCCCTCAGGTGACCTTGAACCAGCACAACACCAACAATTTGATATTACTGTGACCTTGAAAAACCTAACAACGGAGCGCCGACACCGATGCGCACCCCACGACAGCCACCGAGTGACTGACTGTCAGGCTCTGTGTACTCTAGGTATATGGGGAAGTGGAGGGGGAAATCTCAAGGTCATCCAAATGGAGTTTTAAAAAAGTTGAAGAGTAGAAAGACTACTCTTGTGCTTCCTGGGCGACCTCATCAATTTCCAACGGATCTGTAAACCAATCCGATCTGTAGCGGCAGGAGTCCAGAAAACAGGTGCACCACCCATCAGGTTGTCCGTAGCACTTCCGACAATTGGTAAGATTGGAGAAATGAAATTTAATACACCGCTGCGGACAACAAGTGTAAAAGTAGTTGGATTTGTAGATTTTGAAAGTTTGTAGTACCGGTGGTGGCAGCTGTTGGTTCTTGCATCTACACCTGCAACATCCAAAGCATTCACATTGCCGGCAGGCCAGCCCGTCCACTTGCCATCTTGGTAGTAGGAAACACTTGCCCTCGCAGCAATAGGTTGTCCCTGTCTCTTCCTCCCAAAGCTTCTTTGCACAATGGACGACGCCTTGTATCTCTAAACACTTATGCTCGCAACATGAGACACGCTTAGTTTCCATACTTGATGTTGCTTTGGCGAGGGAGCAAGATGAAGTGATGCCGTGGTCAGCAGGAATGGAGCTTATATAAACTAAGGTGAGTGGAGGGGGAAAGGTCAAGGTCATCCAAATGGAGTTTTAAAAAAAGAAAAGAGTAGAAAGACTACTCTTGTGTATCTATAGCGATTTCATTGATAGTGAGTGCTTCTGTATGCCAAGTTGATCTGTACTGACAGGCTCCTAAATAATGTTTGCAAAAACCTGCAAAATGATTGTTGCACAATTTGCAGCCAGTTAGCTGTTTTAATGTGAATTCAATGCAACGTTCAGGGCAACAAGTGTACTTATGCCCTCTCATCTGGTACACATGGAATGTCTTCAACTCCGGTTTCGGCTTCTTCCAAGACTTGCACTTACACATGCATTGACCAAAAGCTTCACATTTTCTACACGCCAGGCCATCCGCAACATCAATGTCATTCGGCCATGAAAAACATTTCCGTTCGCAACAGTAGTTGAGTTGACTCTCCATGTTGCTGTGGTGAAGGTGCGCGATGAAATGATGCTGCAGTCATTGAGAGTGCACCTTAAATAAACTCGGTGGAGGGGGAAAGGTCAAGGCCATCCAAACGGAGTTTTAAAAAGATAACTAGTCGTCCTCCTCCTCCTCCTCATCCGTTGTACTTAGAGAGCTGTCAGACGAAGAGCCCCGTGCAGGTGCTCCCCAGATGAAAAACAAATCAATTTTAAAACGAAGACCAGGATCTTGTATCATCAATTCCTTTAATTTGTCACATACTAAGTCGACCTTGTGTAAGGTGTCAACAACAAGCTTCCAATTCGTTGGTTCAATATAACTTGTAGTAGAGTCTGCCTCGCTGATAACCACATCCTCCGGCCGTATTGGAGTGTAAAGATGTGTAAAGTTCTTTGGCTGTAGCTGAGGTTCAGGCTGGCTGGAAGTGGAAGGTTGAGTGTGGACCCCTGTCGCATCGAAATCCATAGTCATTCTACATTCAATGTTGGGGTTTTCGTTTAATACATACACCAATTTCTCATGCAACATATCCACTTCTGCCGAGTCTTGCAGATGAACATTCCAGGAAAATGGCCATTCTTCATCCGTAGTGGAGTCAACTCGAGAAAGAGTGCTGTCCGCCATGATAGCTAAACAAGGAATGATGTGAGCTACAGACTGTGGTAACAGTATTGAAAAGTAGAGGGGGTAAACCAAAAGTACGTGGAGGGGGTATTTTCAAGGTCATTTAATTTAGGTTTTAAAAAAAAGGAAATAGTGGAGGGGGAATTCTCAAGGTCATCCAATTTAGGTTTTAAAAAAAAGGAATGAAGCTTACTCCTCTTCAGCCTCGTTGTCCCCTGCATCTTCATCAGCCTCATCTTCATCGACGTCAGACTCGCCGTAAGGATAGATCGGGGACATGGGCGAATATTGTGGAGATTGTTGACCGTTGTTGTCGTCCCCTTGCATTCTAACTTGGGACCAATCATAATTTAAATTTATTTGTATTATGATCCCAGGGTTGTCCCGCAGTATTTCCTTCATACGTTCGCAAATTGACTCCAAATAGTGTACACTATCGATCGACAGTGTCCAACCCGTACTTGTACCGACATCAGTAGTGGAGTCAGCTTGGCTGATGGTGTTGTTGTCTGCCATGGTTGCTTGTCGGACAAGGAATGACGGTTGATGTGATGCTCATGCAGGAACATGGTGAAGTGGTGGGGGGTGTGGTGGAGTAGTGGGGGAATTCTCAAGGTCATCCAAACGGAGTTTTAAAAAAAAAGGAAAACTTACAAAGTAACATTGAAACTTTCCAATTGATGGTGGCGAGCGTTTTCTTCTGCAACCTTGCCGACACATGTGACTATGCCGTACAGTATGAAAAGTACAACCATAATAAGGCCGAACAATAAAAGATAGCCGTTGACTATCATGATATTTTCTGAGTGGATCTGTTTTCTTCTTATCGCCCTCTCCTGCATCCTCTTCTCCAACTCGTGGACGAAGTCACAACATGCGTGAGGACACCTTTCATCTGTTGGTAGGTTTGCCATTGTTGATGTTGTCGGTGTGGCTGTTGAAGATGGAATGAGGTTTCCAATTGCGATGTGCCATGTACACCAATAGTCAAGTGGTGGGGGTAACAAAGCAGTGGAGGGGGAAGTTTCAAGGTCATCCAAATTGTGTTTTAAAAAAACCTATCTTGTTACTGAGCTTATATGTCAGTAACAAGATAGGTGTTTCTGCTCTTTTACTTCTTTAATATAATGAAAAAATATACATATTCTACAATGGTTAGGACAAGAAATACAACTGCTAGTCAGCTGAAGTAGTCCAAGTTGTCTGGCTCGGTCTTCATGGACGCTGGTGAGGAAGCCGTCGAGGAGTGTCCAGGCTCTTCCTTTGACTGCCGGGTGTTCCGTATATTGCAAGCGTAAACTTGCACATTTATACGGTAGCCTCGTGCCACCATCAGCTGCAACTCCTTGTATAAGTCGTTTAGCTCCTGCTGAGTCTTGATGCTCACCTCCTCGTAACTTGCGCAACTAACGTTCAGAGACATCTTGATGTTGCTAGGTTGGCTGCTGGAGTAGAAATGAAGCCGAGGCACAGCGCTTGGAGGTACATGAAAAAGTGGTGGGGGTAATAGTGGTGGGGGTATAGAAAATCCAATTAAACAGTTCTAAACTTTTTCCATCGATACAATGGAATGGAACAAATAGCGCAGGTGTCCTTGTAATTTTCAAATCGAAACAGTGGCGCTAGAAATCCGAATTGTTTTATACCACCATCCTGTACGAATCGCCGAAGGTCTCTGACGGCGGCCTCGCCACAAGGCCTACAAAACTTTTCCCCGTCGTGGAACTTATACCAGGAGTATTCCGAATACCCTGTATTTTCCCTCCTGTAGCGTTTGACATCTTCTTTTATTGTTAGTGGGATGTTGTCTTGTAAACATGTTGGGAACAAGTCCTTGTGAGTTATAACTCGTTGTATGCAAAGCTCGTACAAGGTGCTCATCGTTTGCTAGTTGGCAACAGACTGACCGTTTTTCGCATCCAAGCAGGTTTGAATCCTAGTGCGGTAGTGGGGGTAATTACAGTAGTGGGGGTAATTGTGAAATGCAAAGGTCAAAGGTCAAGGTCACCCGCGAAGTTTAAAAAAAAAATGCAACATATCAATACGTGAAGTCTGTCACATATTGATATGTTGCATTTTTTTGTTTTTTTTTTATTTTTTTTTGTCTTTTATGATTTGTTTATTTATAAAACATTACAACAACAACATATGTACAACATTAAAACTTAAATCTAACACTGCTGCTTGTCAGCGATGTGGATGGTCAACTCTGTAGAATTGCTACCCGTGCAGCCGTGGGACACCAGGTATAGACACCCGGGTTGAATAGAGCGAAGATCCTCGTTTTGTAGAAGATGGACGAATCTCTTGGGCAGGTACACCTGGAACTTTGGTTCATCCCCCGGAGTAAACGGTGCCTCGCTGAGACTGCAGCAGATGGCCTCCCCAACTGTAGTCTCCATCTTCTTCATAGCATGGATTATGTAGTGCTTCTCGTCTTTTAGTTCCGAGCACTTCTTTACAGGTAATATTGTTGACTTGGAGTGAGCATTGAACTGCTCGACCAAAGTCTGAAGGAACTGGTGAGATGCCATGGTCAGGTTACAGATCGTCTTCTTGCTCGGAGATGTTGTCGTCTCGGAATCTCGAGTAATACTCATGCCAGGTCCCTGTCTGCTCCCCACTTATATACTCTCCGTTACCCCCACCACTCCCCAATTCCCCACTTTGAAGGTAAGAGGCGAGTTTATAGGCATTTTTCAAAGCGCAATGTCTATCTTTATCATGTTCTGGGCTTTTTGTACAAATACATATGGTTTCCAGCATGTATTGATAATTCTTATCCAATTCCACATCATTAACCGGAACATGAGTAAATCCTTCAATCCATCTCTTCTTTTCCAGCCCCTTTGTGTAAATATTGGTAAACTTGTCTGAAAAGTGATGCATAATGTGATACAAGTCCGTGTAACTTGTAAAACCATCATACCAATCGATATGATGGAAGTGTTTTGAAATCCATCTGTTGGTAGTAGCGGCTTTACTAGTTAAAGACGAATAAGAACATGGTGGTTTAAATAAAAACGAATAAGGAACACTTGTATTCATGTCCAAAAACACAAGTTCTTTTATAATGAATCTATCATCATTACCACGAAACGCTTGAAACTCAATAATACCAGGCTTGGACTTTACTTGTTGTTCTTCTCCCTTGTCCATTTTGAAGGTCACACGTCTGCTCATTACGAAGTCAGGAGGTCAACTGATTTCCACACCACGGTAGGTACTACTTTTATACCAGGCCGTACAGTTGTTGGCGCGTTGGTGTATATTTAACGTGGGCACCGTCCCCAATAGGCCTAACCCCACAAAATGTTGGTTATTGTTTTAAAAACTAACCATTGTCATTTAAGTTTCCATCTTTATATTTTCCTTATTTTCATTTTCATCACTAACACTTGATTCTTCTCCTCCATATTCCTCTTCTTCCTGTTTTACTGATTTCTTATGTAGTTGAGCGTACTTTTCCAATTGTCTCCACATTTGTAC